>OZ009941.1:21532186-21884983 GCA_963932045.1 Caenorhabditis sinica
TGGTTGAAAGCATTGGTGTCAAAAAAAAAAAACGTTGAGACTACTGAAGCAAGGTACAGTAATTTATAAAAAACTGAGAATGAAAAATGCCTTTTCTACAAGAAGTCTACACCTAGTTTAACTGAAAATAGGAGAAAGAGTGTTTTGAGAAAAAGTTAAATTTCCTTAAATGTTCATCTCAAGGAATACAGTAATGGTTTGGGCCAGACTGCAAATTGATAAGAATTTTGAACTAACTATTGGAAAATCTCCAAGTAAAGCAAAAGTAAAGTTCAGTAGACCTCTTCTACTGTCTAGAAACATACTCTATTTGTGTTAGAAACCCATAAGAGCTTATCACCAACAAAAAACGCTATCATCTTTCTCTCCATAAGACGTACAAACATGTATACATACACACACACACACAAAAGAAAATGGCCACGTCAGTTACTCTCTCGCCAATAAGACAGGACAAACGAAGACACAAAACGCAGAAAACATCAATTGAAATTGTACCTGACAGGAGGAGGACAGACCCCAAACGGTACACTGGATGCGCGTGGAGTGTGGCGCTTTGTACGTGGCTACACGTGAAGGTGGCCAGATTGCGGACGAGTGGCGGTTGAGGTCAAGTCGAGGAACAGATAATAAGGGTTTATGGAGAAGGAATGTTGCCAAAAGTGTTAATGAACTAGTTCAGAGAAATGTGTTTTAGACGAAAAAGATAAGAAGATGGGAAGAAAGTGAAAAAGCTTGGAACTTAACTTTCGAGAACAAAATTGAGAAAACAACAAAACAAGATTTATTTGCTTCATTCCAGGTCACCTCATTCAGATCTTCAACATCATGCTGAAAAAATTTCTTACCCGTCTTTCCATTCTACCATGTCACTTCATCCCTTCTCCTCCGCTGTCTCTGGTCATCGTCGCGCGCACATTTCTATACGCACTCTCCCCCTCCTTCCGATGTTGACCTCGGTGGCGCAGTGGCAACACAGCTGCCCGCCACCCCGGGCCGTGCGGGTTCGACTCCCCGCGGCGACGACGACGGACCATGATAGGATAACCTAGAGTCTCTGAACCCTTTCGTGTTTGTACAAACAATGCTCTTTGTCTGAGTCAGTCTTCTTTTGTTTTTTTTCTCTTTGTTGTGTTTCATGTTAGAATAGTTTTGTTTTGTGAGAAGCAATGTGCACTGATAGAAAGGGGTTCAAATTACGTCATCTGACATAATTCCTCCTAATTTTTTCGGTGAGAGATGAAGCTTCGAGAAAGAGAAGAGTCTAAAAATAAGATGATAAGTTTTGTTGTGAGAAGAGAAATAGAGAAGAGGTTGTTGTGATGCGGGATTGAAAAAAAAATGAGAGAAGGAGTTTGTTGGGGGGAAGAGGAAGAGGAAAACAAAAAAAAAAGACAAATGCCTCCAACTTTTTCGTTATCTCTTATCCGGCACCCCAACTTTTTCTGTGCAGGTTTTCCGTTTTTTTTGTGTGTGTGCCGTTTGGTGGGAGAAGAAGAGCTCAACAAATGTCATGTGTCGTGTTGATAACCCGCCTATATGCTCCTGCCAGGCTTAGTATCTTTGCCATCCGATCAGGTTGAGGAGGAATTTTGTGTGTGTCGAGATATTTTCTTTAAGTTTTCTATTTTTTATATTTCTTGATTTCATGATCATGCTACTGAAATTGAACCCTCGAACTGTTAGAAGGGCTACGGTAGAATGACTTTCGATCTCTTGAATCCCATCACGTGCACCACCCAGAATCCAATCTCCTCCACCATAGAAAACATGGAAAAACATCTGTATCGAATCCGCTCTCCTCCGGTTTTATGGATTTTCGAAACATATAAATCACATAAACCACAATTTCACATATGTCTAACCCGATTTCCCCTTCTCCAATTCTCAAAAATTCACTTCGACATATTTTTCTAAATCTCGAGAATGTCGCTGTTAGTCTTAACATTTTCACAACCTCTGAAATCTTAATAGATTTTCAGCCATCTCAGAATGACGTACGAAACGATTTCGGTTCGTATGAACCGATCCGATCGCAATATCCGATGGGGATTCTCAGTCCGTCAACAAGCAGATGGTCTAATTATTGACAGGGTAAGTAGGGAATCAAAAATTAACACAAGAAAAAACAAAAAAAAAACATAAGCCCAATGCGGGGCTCGAACCCGCGACAACCAGATTAAGAGTCTGGTGCTCTACCGACTGAGCTAACCGGGCGGCGATAGTGGTAGAGTGTGACATTGAATATAAACAGGTGGGGTTTGAGAAGAGGGAGAGTGGGAGAAGAGGCGTGTGTACCTAGTACAAGTGCGTGTGACTTTTGGAGGACACTGTGGGGAAGTATGTACCAAAAGTTTAGGGTTTACATGGAGTTTTAGACATGAAAATTTTTGTTGATTTTTGATAATTCTATACAGAAGCTATGCATCTCCTCTCAGGAATTCAAAAATATGATTAGAAAAAGTACATTCCCATTCTTAAGCCTTCCCAACCTATTCATCACACCAAGACCCCTTAACCCCCCTATCATCATCTTATCACTCCGTCTCCACACAACATCTCTTCCTCCCACGCTGCTTCATGTTCTACTGTTGATTGAACGGGATCCCCAGACGTTTTGTGGGAAAGAAGGAGAGAAGATAACAAAAATCGAGAAGAAAACTTGAAATGAGCAAAGATTAAAGGGGGTCACACACACAACTGATATGATAACAGAAGATTTATGATATTTTTCATTTTTCCAGGTTGAAGCCGAGTCCCTCTCCGATAAGGCTGGAGTTAAGCACAGTGACAAAGTTGATCAGGTACCATAATTTTAGTGCTAATCTACTGGAACTTGATTTTGTGGTTTGATTTTCAGATCAATGGTCGCTCAACACGTGGATTAGATGCTGCCACCGCTAACCGACTCATTGATGATTCCTTCAATGAGGTCCGGCTTTCCCTCCAAAGGTAATATAGATTTTGACATGAAAGAATTTTTCATTAAAAACTGAAATTTTCAGATTCGTCACCTCCCACACCTGTCTTCCATGGACTCTGAACGAGAAGGACAACAAGATGGTTGTTGAGGACATGAAACCAGGATTCGGCTCTGGATTTGGATCGGGATTCGGAGGATCTAACTTCGGTGCTAACTCTTCTTTCAACCAGGTACACTTTTGAGAACGGGAAAAGACTGAAAATCAGAAAGTTTCAGAACTCCCAGTTTGGATCCCACTTTGGTACCGGATCTGGCGTCAATCGCAATATCACCAACACCACCAACACCAGCAGCAGTAACCAGCAAAGGTGGGAGGATGCTGTTGGGTTTTAGAGAGAGAGATTACCTAGGTGCTAATTTTTTTCACTCCGATTTTGATTTTAGTGCAGTGTACATTTTGGAGATAATGAATAGTTTTGACTTACATTCATAACCACATTGAAGACAACTCTCTATGCTTTCAGCTCCACTTTCCACTCCTCCTCACACGGAAACTTTGGTGGCGCTGGTGGATTCTCGCCATCTTCCCATCACAATATCCCAATTCGTCACTCCCCTGCTCCACCATTCAGCCACTCTTTGGCGAACAACAATAGCTACTCTTCCAACATTCAAAGGTCGACTGATAATAAGATTCTGCCAGGAAGTGCTAACTATAATCCAAATGCCAACAACTCAAACTATAACTCGACTCCAGCTGGATTCGGAACATCGTCAGGAGGATACAAGGGAGGATTTGCTAATGGAGGAGCCATCCCAGCACCTGCACCACCATCCACTTACAGGTAATAAAGTTGTTGAAATCTGGGCCGCGGCCTGACTAGGTCATGGGTAGTCCACGCAGATCAATTAACTGTTTTGGCGTCCCCCCGCCCACCTTTAAAGAAAAAAGTGTTAGATCACATTTTCAAATATTTCCAGCTACAACAACGGCGCCACCAACCAAAGCTACGGACAGGGTGCCGGTGGAACCCCACTCAACCAAATGACATTCATCAATACCGCGCCTTCGGGTGGAGGTATCGGTGCTCAAGGAGGACTCTCTCCGTCGAAAGTTTTCTATCACTCACCATCGGGACGTAACCGAAACGATTTATCACCGGGCGCCTCGGTGCATCACTTGCAGTACAACTCTCCGATGAACCTTTACTCTTCGGAGGCGACCGCTGAGCAGTTGTACCAGCAGACTGGATTGACACCAGAGTTAGTTTTTTTCGGTATTAGAAAAGTTGAGAAAATTAGGATATGTAATATCGTGAGAACTAATCAGTGGCTACAGCGACGTATTGTTTTTCAAATCTGGAAGTTTAACCGTCAGCAAACACTGAGGATGTTTTAAAATTTTCTGCATTATTTTGTATTTTGGTACTTCAAACAAAAAATAAGCAAAATCCAAAAAGAGAACCTGCAAAACGATAATGTAACTCTAGTTATGAGCTTTCACTGTTAGAGCGAGCACTAATTGTGGGTACTTTGCAATATCCAACACTTTTCAGAGAAACATTTCGAAGTTAAAAAGTCGAAATTTTCCTTGTTCTATTTTATCCCACAATAAATGCTGGGTCCATATTTCAGAGCTCATAGCTTGATTTATGTACTTTTTCGTTTTATAGATTCTCTTTTCGGACATCGCCTATTGGTGTTCTGAAGTACAAAAGTGTCAATCATTAGAAAATTCCAAAATTTTGTGGTCACGAAGTCTCCTAGTTAAAATATACTTTTTTCAGAGGACCAGTACCCCACGACAAGACACCAGCCTACCTGACCTCGGAAACCAGAAAGGTAAAAAATGTAGCCGTGGTATCCCTAGGTGTTGCAGGAATAGTTGAAAACATAGAAAACTAAAAAATCTTTTAAGTTCTCCTAACCCCAATCACTCAACAAACCAATTTCAGTTGATTGAAGAAGAAGCTCGTGGGCGATTCCAACGGGGAAAGTCTCCGTCCAGCCAATCCTCGTGCTTCAAACGAATTGCTCACGCTGTTGGAGCAGATCACTAAAGAGATGAATACCATTTTGTCGTTTTTCGAAAATCGCTAGATTTTGGTTCATGGCACTCTTATATTTTATGTTTTTTTTTCGGTCGTATCTTGCTTTATTTTGTCTTTTTTGTTGTCTTACTGGCGTCTTTTTCAGCACAAATATTCGTCAAGGTGTAATATTCAATACAAACTTATCTTTTCATTCAATTTGGTTTCGATGTGAACTTTTATAAATCCATTCAATAAAAAATTTAAGAAATCATCGGCTAGTCACAAACCACAATTTTCACTAGGCAGCCGACACAACTGTGGCGAGAAATAAGAGAGAAATGTGAACTGTATTTGTATATAAACAAGAAAGGGATTTTTAGAAATAAGCAGTTATCAACTTTTGGAATGATCTTCCTAATTGTGTGCATTGGAATCGTATCATACTATCTCTGGATATGGTCATATTGGATCCGAAGAGGTGTCAATGGCCCACGTGGATTACCATTCTCAGGAGTGCTACACCTATTTCAGAATGCTGACTATCCGGCTGTATTTCACTTTCGAGATTGGACAAAAGTTAGTAATTTATTAAGAGTTACATATTAGGGTTTCCGTGCCGGCGGCAGTTTACCGGCCAAACTTTTTCTGTTGGCGGCAAACGGGCGGCAGCGGTCGGAACGACCATTCCGATATCGAGAACCTATTACATATACACTTTTGATTTTCAGAAACACGGAAGCATCTACGGTATCACTGAAGGTGTCCAGAAAACACTGGTCGTCTCAAACCCCGAGTTTGTTCATGAAGTATTTGTCAAACAATTCGATAACTTCTACGGAAGAAATTTGAATCCAATTCAAGGAGATCCAGAGAAGGATAAGACAATTCACATGTTCTTATCACAAGGGCACCGATGGAAGAGATTGAGATCGTTGTCCTCCCCAGCATTCTCGAGCAAAAACTTGGGAAAGATTATGAAAACAGCTGAAGAATCGATTATGGAGTTGATGAGACATTTAGAAAAGAGACATGGAGACGAACTGCGTGTAGATGTTTTGGAGTGAGTTATGAGAAGTGGGGGGTCTATACGGGGATCGGTCGAAATTTGTCGACCTACTGACCGCCGACGGAATCAGTGAATTTTTGCGTATTGTTGCCAAACAGCAGGAAGAGCAAAAAGTTAATTTTCATATGTTCATGAGCAAATTCAACTTTTCGAACTGGCAGGATGGCTACCGGGTGAATCGGTCTGCTGTGTCAGCGGTCCATCGGCGGTCGGTCAATCAGCAAGAAAGAAAAAGATTTAATAAAGGGTTTTTGTAAAAAGGTTTTCTAAAATCATTTTGTAGACTCTACCAACAATACACACTCGATGTGATTTGTAAGCAGGCACTGGGTCAAACTACCACTTCTATGTTTGAGAACCCACTTATGGCAAAGATGAAAGAGGTGAGATAAAACTTTGGAAAAGGAATAATACATATACAACTTATTAAGATTATGGCGGCTGACCGATTGACTTTTTTCTTCATTTCTGGAATGTTTCCATTAGTTGGGAAGATGCTTCGGAAATTGTTCACAAAGTTCCCATCACTGAACCCTCTTTTTGGTACAATGAGCACTCTGAGAAATGTTGTCGAGGAACGGATGAAACAACGATTGACAGATGAGAACTCATGGATAGAAGGGTCTCAGGAGCAGCGAGACTTTATAGACATGTTCCTCGATACCCGCGCTGACGATGAATTTTTTGAAAACGAAGTCAACGACGATTTCAGAAGAGTATCAAGAGTGGACAAGAAACTGACATTGGATGAAATCGTTGGGCAACTGATGCTATTTCTTCTAGCTGGATATGACACTACTGCTCTATCCCTTGCTTATTCTACATATCTCCTGGCAACTCATCCGGAGGTCCAAAAGAAGGTTCAGGAAGAAGTGGATAAAGAGTGTCCAGATCCTGAAGTCACATTCGAGCAGTTAGCAAAATTGAAGTACATGGAGAATGTGATAAAAGAGGCTTTGAGGTTGTATCCGATGGCATCCATGTGAGTTTCACTAAAGAATATGTTCTTTAAAATTCTTAAGATGTTTAGATTCCACAGTAGAAAGTGCATGAATTCAACGGAGATTTGCGGAATGGAAATCGAGAAAGGAACTAATATTCAAGTTGATACCTGGTCTCTTCATCATGATTCATGTGTTTGGGGAGAGGATGTGGAGGAATTTAAGCCAGAAAGGTGAAGTTTAAATAAGGCTTTTATTCGAACGAAACATCGAAATTCGTCTGTTCGCCGTCCGTCCGTCTTTACCAAAAAGATATAGTCGGATGAATTCCGGACGGGCGGTGGGCGGACTGGACCAAAGAAGATTCGTCCAGATACAAGTTTTAGTTTTGAATGAGTGTTCTGAAAATGAGCTGCGAGACATTTTGCAACCATTCATTGTGAAACTGCGACATTTCGCAACTCACGTAATTTTCGCAACTACGACATTTCCCAACCAGTAAACCAAAGTGCTTCGAATTTGACCGACCACATGGAATGCTTTATAACACTCTAAATCACACACGATCCAAATGAACGTAAAGTAGACAAATTTATAGAGTTGCAAAATGTCGTAAGTTGCAAATTGTCCCAGTTGCAAAATGACTAGTTGCGAAATGTAACAGAGAATGGAAATGCACTTTTCATGGATAACAAAAATGTTTGCAGATGGCTCACCCCGGAAACCGACGCAATCGTACAAAAAGGGGGATATCTTCCATTTGGAATGGGACTCCGAATTTGTATTGCTGTACGCCTGGCTTACATGGAGATCAAAATTTGCTTGGTGCATCTTCTTCGAAAGTATTCATTCGAAACAACTCTTGAAACGGTAATTCCATTGAAGTTGGGAGGCAGAACAACGATTGGTCCAAAGGGAGTGATGTTGAATCTGAAGGAAAGAAATTCGAGTTAAATTATGTAATGATTGTCTATCAGTCACATTTGTGTTAAACTTTTCAAACGTCTAATAAAATTTTCTGTGTTCAGTCCAATGATGAAATCCCAAAATTACATCACACCACCTGGAACAACTAGACAATATTTACCTGAAATCCTCCTTATCAATGTTATTCTGATGCATCATCGTCTCAAAAATCAGTAAGATCACAACTTCTCCCATCACTCTCTTCTCGATTTTCGATACAAACCACAGTGTTTTGTTGTTGCACGAATCACAATTCTTCAGGTAAATTGTGACCGACAGAAAGGGGAGAAGAGAGTAAACAGAAATGAGAGGGAAGGGTGGACAGGGTATATAAGTCAATTTGGAGAGGACCAAAAGTATGCATTTTTTGGAAATTAGATTTTGATCTTGTTTTTTCATTTATCCCATTTTCATTTGAAAATTTTGATTCATCAGAACTTTTATTGAGATTAGCCTAATCTTCGTAATATTTTTTAATTCATGTATTTCTCCTGAAAAATGCCATCTTTATCCAACTTTTTTTTCAGCATGAGTTTCAGTCTCCTGTTAATCACAACCATATTCGTTGGATTCCTGTCATATTATTTATGGATATGGTCGTATTGGATGCGAAAAGGGGTCAAGGGACCACGTGGATTGCCGTTCTCCGGAGTGATGCATCAATTCCAAAACTATGAATATCCGATGATCAAAGTGTTGCAAGATTGGACGAAGGTAAGATTTAAGAGACCTTACTAAAATTTAACCTTGTAATACTGTGCTACTGTCACCTACTAAGGCTTTCTGACGAGTTTCTGAATTTCCTCGTCCGTCCGTCGTTCGTACGAAATTTATCAGGTCATGTTGGTCCGGCCAATGTCGGACGGTCGGCGGACGGTCGGTGAACAGTCGGCAAATAGTCGGCGGACGAACGAGTCCGGGATTTTGTTACAGTACCGGTCATAATGATATTCGTTTTCGTCATTTTCAGTGGAAAATTATCAACTTTGGGTAACTAAAAAAGTGATGCAAAATCACTTTTTCTGTCTGAAAATTTGAGATTGTATTAATCAAATCTTGAACTTTAATTTTGTAGTTGACAACTTTTTTGTACAACTCCGCTCTGCCAAGATATGGTCCGTCGAAAAAACAGCTTAAAAAATTTTGAGAATTAGCACTGAAATCGATCAAAATTTGATATAGCCGTAGATTTCTGTGCGTAACTTTTTTTTTTGAAGAGATATAAAAAAGTTGTCAACTACAAAATTAAAGTTCAAGGTTCGATTCACATACCCTCAAATTCTCAAACAAAAATAACTAATTTGAATTAGTTTTTCAGCCACTCAAAGTTGGCTTTTTTCAACTGAAAATGACGAAACGAATATCATTATGGCCGGTACTGTAGATTGGGAAAATTCACAACTTTTCGTTTTTTCAGCAATACGGCCCCATCTATGGCATCACTGAAGGTGTTGAAAAGACACTAATCGTATCAGATCCCGAAATCGTCCATGAAGTTTTCGTCAAACAGTTCGATAATTTCTATGGCAGAAAGCTCAACCCACTCCAAGGAGACCCCAACAAAAACAAGCGTGTCCATCTAGTAGCAGCTCAGGGCCACAGATGGAAGCGTCTCCGTACATTGTCTTCTCCAACTTTCTCAAATAAGAGTTTGAGAAAAATCATGAAGACTGTAGAAGAATCAGTGACGGAGTTGATGAGATACCTGGACACAGCGAGTGCTGGCGGAAAGACTTTGGATATGTTGGAGTGAGTTGGTTTGAAAATTTTTTGAACCACTATGTTTTGGTTACAAGCCCAGAAAATATATGTACAAAGTTTTCAGGTACTACCAGGAGTTCACCATTGACATCATTGGAAAAATTGCAATGGGCCAAACTCAATCACTGATGTTCCAGAACCCAATGCTTCCAAAAGTGAAATCGGTTAGTTTTCCTTCTAAAAATTATCCTATCTAGTCGCAAAACGGGTTATATACATACATCTCTCCTATGAAGAGACCTCTCTTCTTCTCTACTTCTATGTATTCGCCTCTCTTCTCTTCTCCTGAGAGTCCACAAAAACGCCACTTTCCTCACTCCCCTCTTACCCTCCCTTACTCACCGCGTTCGTGGTGTAATGGTCAGCATGGATGCCTTCCAAGCATTCGACGGGGGTTCGATTCCCCCCGAACGCAGATTTCTTTTTCTCCTTTTTTTCCCTTTTGCTAGTTAGTGGGGGAAAACAGGGAATCCTTGAGCTCCATGAAGTATTTCAGATCTTCGTTGATGGCCGTAAGAACGCCTTCTTCCTTTCCGGAATGTTCCCCTTCCTTGGATCCATTTTCCGTCAAATTTTCTCCATGTTTCCCACGATTCAACCAGCTTTCGATATTATGAACACTATTGAAAAAGCGGTGAATGCGAGAATAGAACAGCGTCGGGCAGACGAGAAATCAGGAATCGACGTTTCTGGAGAACCACAAGACTTCATTGACTTGTTCCTGGATGCTCGTGCCGATGTGGATTTCTTTGATCAAGAAGCCAAAGATGAATTCGCAAAAACTCAAATCACTAAAGTCGACAAACATCTGACATTCGATGAAATCGTTGGACAACTCTTTGTGTTCCTGTTGGCCGGATATGACACAACTGCATTATCCCTGTCCTACACTTCATTCCTCCTGGCAACTCATCCGGAAATCCAAAAGAAGGTTCAGGAAGAGGTGGATAGAGAGTGTCCAGATCCAGAAGTCACATTTGATCAATTATCGAAGCTGAAGTATATGGAGTGTGTGATCAAGGAAGCATTGAGATTTTATCCATTGGCATCAATGTGAGTCTATGGTTTATGGTTCATGAGAAGTGAGAAGAGAATCATCATTATATGTAGCTTATTGCACTATTATAAATTGTGTGGGGAAGTAGAAAGATAACACATGTTACTCATTTTAGAGTACAAGATAAGGGCATTGAAATGGAAAATTGTGAAATTCTATTTTTGAAGCTTCTAAGCAAAAATCGTATTCTAAAGCTAGGTTACCGGAACATGAGCAGTTATGCAGCGAAACTTCCAAGTTCTAAAGAACATTATTGTTATATTGAACACTTGAAATAAAGGTTCCATTCGGTCGGGAAAACGCTGTCAGAATTATTTGAACTTCACCTCTCTGGTTTTTTGTTCCCCCCTCATCTATTTTTGCAAAATCTGATTTTTCGACTCTCTCTCGCTCCCGTCATACATATTTCTGCAAAAACGCTGAATGGCATAGTTAAGCAGTTATTTCCCTTCTATTCCCTCATTTCTTATCTCAAAGGTTCTCTCTCAATTTTCATGTGATGCGTTCTTATCACTCATTCACTTTAACATAATCTTTCGAACTGACACGTTCAATGCCCATTAGGTACTAGTCACAGTATTATACTGGTTGCACTTTGAGGAAAGATCAATGAGCAACTAATGGATGTCTATTTTCAGTGTTCACAATCGAAAATGCCTCAAAGCTACTACTGTCTGTGGAATTGAGATCGAAGAAGGTACCAATGTTCAAGTGGATACATGGTCAATGCATCGAGATCCAAAAATTTGGGGAGATGATGTGAAGGAGTTCAAACCTGAAAGGTAAGATTTTTTGTCACATAGATCCCATAGATATAAGTCATGAAATTTCAGATGGGAGTCTGGAGATGAGCAATTCTTCCAAAAGGGCGGCTACCTCCCATTCGGAATGGGTCCCAGAATTTGCATTGGAATGCGTTTGGCGGTGATGGAAGAGAAAATGCTCCTGACTCAAATCCTCAAGAAGTACACCTTCGAGACCACTTCTGAAACTGTGATTCCCTTGAAACTGGTCGGGCGGTCAACCACCGCTCCAAGCAGTGTCAACCTCAGGTTGAAACCGAGACATTCCGACTAGGAAGGGTTCTCTTATCTTTTTCTTGTAATTATGCCGTTTTGCCCGTCTCATATTCGCTTGTGATTTGTGTTTTTTCAAATGAATTTTTTGATAAATTGATAAAGTGGTTGGTCGCAACATATTCGGTTTCATGGCGGCGAATGTGATAGGTGGAACATTGAGGTCAATGACGTCGAACTTTTGCCGCTCGGCAATCGGTTGGTTTGGTCCGCAGGCGGTCGGCGGTCGGCGGTCAGCCGGCGAATTTAATGTCGTTAGACGTTTGAAGCTATAGACTGTCAGAAGAACCGGTCCGTGCGATTGGTAGCCGAATGAAATCTGTTTTTGCGCATGAAGGTGAAAAATTTTTCAGACACATTTTGTCAGACTGGTCGACCATCGGTCGGCGGTCAACGGTCGGCGGTCAATCGGCGGACGGTATAACACAGTCTCCGAAACTAAGGTGAAAAGTTTATCATCAGATTTCTAAATTTTGAAGCTCCAAAAACCATCTTGATCATTCGCCTAGATTCAAAAGGACGCGCTCTCTTCCTCGGCAAAGTCACACGACTTGGGATTAAGGCTCTCAACTTTTGAATACACGTCTAGAGGGCAGACATGTGTTGTACTTTAACATATTTGGCAGGTGCCAAAATGTGGCTTCCTCCATTTCTAGTTTTCATTTTTCCTCAAAACTTTTTTCTGAGCTCGAAACTCTCAAATGAAAGAAGCGAGACCCACACAGAGTGGGTTGTTTCATTTCTTTTCCGTTCCGTTTTCTGTGACTAACGACAAGATTAATGGTTCTGTTTGTACCAGAATTTCGTGTTTCTCTCTTCTTGTTTTCTCTTTTTTCTTGATTTATGTAGGTTTTTTATGGGGGTTTTCTGGGGTGGAAATGTTTTTTCTTCTTGTTTTTTTTTGGCGAAGCGGAACGCCTTCCAGATGGCGCTTCTGTTTTTTGCCTCTAGATTAAAAACGGAGAGCCGTACGCTAACTTTTTAGCCTAGAGTGGGGTTCTTATTTAGATGAAATTTGTCCATCGACCGAACGTCCGACTTTTTTCGTAAAATCGTGATTTTGGATGAACGATCAGGGCACGGATACTGCGGGCGCCGGATGGCGGATGGCGGACGGACAAAACTTTGCTCGATTGGAAGCCTAAGCCTAAGTAGATACAAAAGTGTCTCATTTTAACCACTATTCCATTTGATTTTCATTTTTCTTATCTCAATTCTCGACTTGCCACTAATTTCAATTCGACCTTCAACAGGGTGTTCTCATTTTCGTCTTCCGTGACTTGTAGAAAATAAAGAAGATACATTCCCACCTCTCGAAAGTAGAACAGCAGTCCCGTCGTCCTTGAGAGAGCCTTCTCCCTTCTCCATTTTTCTTTTTCTCTCAATTGAAATTCGGTGTGTATTTCTTATCTCATCATTAAAAAGAAAAAAAGAAGAAAACGGAAAACCGAGAGCCATAGATTAGGAGACGAAGAGTGAAAAGTGTGTCCCGTTATTTGTACACAATGATTAGAGTTCAGAGGGTGGAGTGAGAGAGACAAAAACGAAACTTTCAATCGTACTGGGGGTGGAGCGTCTTGTTTAAATACAGACACTGGTGTCCCTGGGGGTAGAACGGTTTTTTGCTTTTTTTCGTTTCTTGAGCAAACACTTTGAGCTTCACGTATGCTCGTTTTTTGTTGGATCCCAAGGTTAGCATAGGGCCTAGAGGTTCGGTTCTTCTATTTTGAGGTTTTTTGGAACTTTTGAAAGTCCCATCTAGGCTCATATTACTGAAGAGAAGCTTTAAACTTTTGAACTTTCATTTTAACTGCTACCAGATAGACAAATAGAAAATCTTTCGAAAAATCTCAAATCAGAATATAAAACTTCAATGACTATTCTAGTCACAATAACTTCTCACAATATGTTCATCCCTACTTCTTTGAACACTTTCCCACTTTACTTTTTCCCCGAACAGTTGACCCAATTCCTCTATCTCCGAGAACTCATTCCGACCATTTTGCAGGCGCCAAGCAAACAATGAGCATTGCCTTTCTGCTTGTCGCTGTGCCCACTACCCTATTCCTTGGAATTGTCACATACTACCTCTGGATCTGGACATATTGGATTCGGAAAGGAGTCAAAGGTCCAAGAGGACGACCATTTGTTGGAGTGTTAGATGTACTTCTGGATCATGAGAATCCCGGATTGTTGAAGTTGGGGGAATGGACCAAGGTGAGTGTTGAGTTACCAGTGATATGATAAAACGCGCTCTACTGCAAACATGACACAAAATGGAGATTTTTGACCTTCACCCCGTTTTTCTAGGTTGAATGGTCTCTTGTAATATTCGTGGACAATTCGCAAAAATTTCACAAGACCTTGAAGTCTGGAAAAAAACGGTAAGAAATCCGTTTAGTTTCCATTTCAATCATGTTTGCAATATCTCAAATTTCGTTTGTCTATCAAGTCATAATCATTCTATAACTTGTTCACAATATCTATTGTCTTCACTTTAAAAATTTGACCTTTACTTGCGACAGTTCTTCTCCTATCTGCTAAGGGACACCGGAACAATTCCCAGTAGAAATTTCCATTCACATGACTTAGTTCGTTCATTGAAAATCGCATTAGTTTCAATGTCATCAGAAATGCACTTTTCCGTTTTTTCGCAAAAATCTTATATTTACTCTTAACCTGTCATATTGACGAGTAGTATCTCTTCCAAGTAACATTTTTGCAATCGGCAAAAAGTGCAAAACACGCATGGTTTGTGTCCAACTAGTTTTACAGGTTATATAATCTAGAACTTTTAACTAGGTCAACATTTAAGCAATTCAAAGAAGTATCAACGAATATCAGCACTTGCCCTTTGCGCAAACGTTGTTGTGACGTGTTGTTTACCGTTCTTCTCGGATGGGTGCCAGTGCCTTTTTAACCTTGTTTTGATGATGGATGTTACTAAAGGGCATTTTGTGGTAATACATGTAGAAAAAAAGAGTACAGATGTACTGAGAGAATGAATTTTTGCGGTTCGAGAAAAATCTAGAACAACAGAGGGTATCTTAATAAAAGTAAGTCGTGGCCTGCCCGGTCGGCGGTCGGTCGGCAGTCGGACGGCGATAGTCTGTCGGTGGACGGTGACCTTTATGAAATGAATGAGACACATCATTGTAGGAACATATCCGATTTCAAGCTTCATGTTGATTTTGGAGAGATTTTAGACCGGACCAGTATTTCCTTCAGATCGCCATAAAATGAAATTTTCAGAAATACGGAAAAGTCTATGGCTACACTGATGGCACACAATGCACCTTGGTCATCGCTGACCCCGCAATGGTCCATGAAATTTTTGTGAAACAATTTGACAAGTTTCATGGAAGAAAGCTCAACCCAATCCAGGGAAACCCAGAAACAGAGGAGCGAGTTCATCTTCTAGCCGCTCAGGGAAACAGATGGAAACGGCTTAGGACGATTTCTTCTCAAAGTTTTTCGAATGCAAGTCTACGCAAAATGCAGGACACTATTGAAGATAGTGCACTGGAGTTAATAAGGCATATTGAGAAGCAAACTGCTGGAGGAGAACAGGTTGATATGTTGAGGTGAGATCTGAAAAGTGGTAGCGAAAAAAATTCGAAATGTTGATTTAGATTTTACCAAGAGTATACTATGGACGTCATTGGTCGAGTCGCCATGGGCCAACGGGACACTCAAATGTTCAAGAATCCACTTGTCGATGTGGTCAGAGAGGTTAGCTCCCTAATTTTCCGTTTACTCTATTTTCGTCAGATTCAGATTTTCTGTGGAAGCCGAAAAAACTTGATGCTCATCTGTCAAGTCTTCCCGGTGATTGGTAAAATGATTCGAGACATCACCTTCAAGATACCAAAAATTCCCGCATTCAAACTCTACATGCTCATTCGGGATGTGGTCTTGAAACGAAAAGCTCAAAGGGATCTGGAGTTGGAAAAAGGGGCGGAGCTAGGAGAGCACCAAGACTTCATCGATCTGTTTTTGGATGCTAGATCAGATGACCTAAATTTCAGTCAAGAGGCGAGGGAAGATTTTACAAGACGAGGATGGAAGATTACAAAGGAGCTGAGTACGGATGAAGTTGTTGGACAATGCTTTTTATTTTTGATTGGTGGATTTGATACAACTGCGTTGGCATTGTCTTATGTGACCTACTTACTGGCCACTCATCCGGAGATTCAGAAAAAAGTTCAAGAGGAGGTGGATCAAGAGTTTGGGCAATCGGAGGTAGAGTTCGACAAACTGGGAAGACTCAGATACATGGATTGTGTTATCAAGGAGGCACTGAGGCTGTACCCATTGGCGTCGATGTGAGTTTTAAAGGGTGGACAACTTGTACTAGGGAGTAGTACATGATAAGAGAAATTCTACACCTTGTAATACTTTTTGATAAGAAAAAGGTATACGCTTGTTTTTTTTAACTGTCAGTTCTTTGAACTTAACTACGAGTGCCTTTCGGTTGGGAAATCGGATTGGGATTTTCAATCTACCGAAAAGGACCCCTACATTCACAATGAATGTGCCAAAATAACGCACAATATCAATTAGTTTTCAGTTCCAACTCCCGAAAATGTATGCGTACCACAACTGTAAACGGAGTCGAGATTGAAGCTGGTGTCTATGTGCAAATGGATACCTGGTGCCTCCACTATGACCCTGAAATCTGGGGAGAAGATGTCAAGGAATTCAAGCCAGAGAGATGGTTATCTGAAAATCAGTCAGAACACAAAGGAGCATACTTACCTTTTGGATTGGGACCCCGACAGTGTATTGGAATGCGTTTGGCTGTCATGGAGCAGAAAATCTTGCTGACTCATATTTTGAAGAGGTTCACTTTTGAGACTGGAACCAAGACAGCGATTCCATTGAAGTTGGTAGGAAGTGCGACAACATCTCCGGAGAATGTATTTGTGCATTTGAGACCAAATGAGCAATAGATTGATTTTCACCTATATTGTCCATTTGTCTTGACCATATCTTTTTTGAAACAGCAAACAAAATATTAAAAACTTTATGCCCAAGAACTCCTTTGAACCGGATTCTTTTTTGATTTTTGGTACCGATTATTATCGTATTTTTTTCTCTCGCTCTGCCTCCTCAATTTGACCGGTTAGCTCCCATTTTATGTGTTTGTTTTTCCAATCGATCTTTACCTAGTTTTATTGCTACCTCTTACTCAACAAGATGATAATAAAAAAATTGAAACTGAAAATCAAAACACGATTGTGTTACTCGAGAGTTTGATCTGAGGGCAGAGATAAAAATTAAAGTACTGCATCTTGGATGAGATTCCGATTCGGTCGGTAAAGCCGAACGACCGACCGCTGACCGCCGACCGACTTGCCAGCGGTCGGTTGGCGGTCGGAAAGGCGTCCGCGGTCGGCGAACAACAGCTTACTGAAGGCAGACTGCGGTCGGCGGCGGCCGGCTGGATTTTCGCCGCCGACTGATAGGTGACGCTGGCCTAGTAACAATCGGTTTGGTGGTCGGGCGGCGGTCGGTTAGCGGGTGGCGGACTGCGTTTGCTCGGCGCGGCCGACTGTCGGTCGAACTTCAACCGACCGAAATAAAACCCCAATTTGTGACACATTTATGAAGAGGTTTTGGTCAATGGATCACTGTTTTTTCTCCATTTTCACACTCGTCATACCTGTTCAGAATCCCACGAGAAGGGATCTCTGACGAAGGGATTGTTGTTTCATTTTTTTCTTATCAAATTTGGTTGTCACACGCTCCCTACAAATCCCTACGAGTTCGTGGCGCTGAGTCATTTTTCTTCAATTCTCGTCTGACACTCTTCTGGTTGCCAATGACTACTCTCATCTCTCTCTCTCTCTCGCTTCTTCTTTCGGCTTTCATTTTCAAATTATGGAGACAACCACAAATACGAAACGACTCCCGCTCCATCTAACACAACAACCACGAAAAAGCGAAAAAAAAATCGGCAGAAGAGGAGAAGAGGAGAAATATGTCATTTATTCTCGTCAAGTGTAATTGTGAGTTTCGTATTTTTCCTCCTGTTCTTGCTCTTTTCGTTTGGGATTCTTCTTTCAAAACAGATTTCTGGAAAAAAAAAACCTCTATGCTTTCAGATCCGTCTTTCCTTCGTCTCGAGCATACCATATTCTAAAATGAGCAGTAAAACAACGGTGAGTATTCAAGATTAAGAACTGCAACTTCATTAAGGCTTTGTATATACCAGTGTGTTTAGAGACCTCATTCATTGGCCAGTCTCAATTCTTAACCTATGTATATTTCCAGGACGATGCCATGTTTAAAGTACCACGCATAGCCGACGCCCCATCAATGCGGAAAAGACACACGGTAACATCCTTCTGATCCAATCATCAAAATCCGAAACTTCCAGACCATCTCGTTTCCAGTCCGCCAAAAGTCCATTGATATTGAAGATGAAGTTGAGAGACGTCCAGAATGGCCAAAAGTGGAGCAGGTATGGAGCAGGAAAACTCAGAAATCGACCGACCTTCATCCGGCCCGACTATTCCATAGAAACAGTCGGTCGGCGGCCGGATGGCGGTCGAATGTTCGGTTTTCAACCCACGGACAAGGAATTTGCACATTGCCTTTAAGTTTCCTTATAAACTTTTTTTCAGGATATCAACAACAAGAAACCAAGAAATTCGGCGGAGTCATAATGTCTGCTGCAATCAATTATGAGAGAATGTGATTACTTGTTATGAATAAAAGTGTGAAGGGTTATTTGACTTTGCAAGCTTATCAAAACAACCAACCTAAAATTATGAAACTCAATTTAACAAACTTCCCAGACTAGTTCAATTAATATTGTTCCATATCAAACTATCGAAAGTACCATTGTGCTAGCTAAACTTTAAGACTATCCACATCATGGACGCGGCCGGCCGTGGGCGGTGAAATCGGACTTTTCTTTTTGAAAAAAGCATATTGTCCCTAGAAAACTAGACAGTTTTGCTACCCCTCTAAATCCTTCACTACAAATACATTACATTTTTATTTCAAAACACATTTCTCGTTTGATATATCACTTTTTGTCGGGAATCGAATCATTATCATTATCATTGCACAAATTTAGTCATGTTCCACGCTGCATCAACATTATATATGGGGCATCATCTTGAACTTTTTATTTCCGTCTGTTCTCCCCAAAGAGACGAGCGTTGCCGACGTTTCTGAAGAGTTTGGCGGATTGAATACGTCTGTCGAAGAGGCAGTGAATCGGTGAGAAGATGCAGCGACGGTCGGATCTTTGACGGATTTCGAGTTGCTTATCGGCGTCACAGGAGACTTCTTGGCCTGGAAATGGGAACAATTTTTAATTTCAAGTTATATCTAAAGAGTTATCCTTAAGCATCGTTGAGGAAGACTAGACTAGTCTTATTTCAAATGGGGAAACGCGCTCCATCGCCAACTTGGTTGAAATTTGAATTTTCAGCTTTCCCGCCGTTTTAAAACAGCGAAACATGTTTTGGTGGGCGCGTAGACTCCTCGTGGGCAACTCGGGCAGCAGTCGAATTGTCCACGAGGAGTCTACGCGCCCACCAAAACATGTTTCGCTGTTTCAAAACGGCGGGAAAGCTGAAAATTCAAATTTCAGCCAAGTTGGCGATGGAGCCCGTTTCCCCTTTTGAAATATCGCTAATAATGTGTTGACCTTAAGGATCGTTGAGGAAGATTAGACTAGTCTGGAGAAAAGCTATTATTTGTGTTGTGATGAGCCTTTTTTAGGTCAAACTTTCGCAGTTGGCAATCAGCGAACGAGTGGTGATCTTGACTACCTTGTTCCGGACATAATGAGACTAGACTAGACTGAAATGACTTTTTGAGGCGTCAGTGTTATCAGTTGTGGAACAGTGTTCAAGATATTAATCGAAAATTGGTACTCCTAATAAAATCGTCTTCAACTAGATAATCTGAAACGTTCTGCCTGCACCCCTCTCATATACTAGTACTGTATCTGCCCCATCACATTCTTAAACCCCTATACTAACCGTTATCATCGAAGAGGCGCACCACATTGCCGACGTAGCTGACGTATGTCCGTTGACCACTGAAATTCAATTTGCTACATATCAAGTTTCTCAAATCACATGGTCCTAGTAGTACACGTGTTCTGAATGAAACGAAGTCCTAGAAAAACCACTAACCTCTCCTTGAGCGACTTGAAACATCTGAGAACCTCGACAAACTTCTCCAACTCCTTCGACTTTGTCTCCTCTTGTGCTGATGTTGAGGTAGCGAGATTCAGAAGAATAAGTGATGAGGCGATCATCAGAATGATTGATGAAGAGCCCATTGTTTTACCTGCAAAATCTGTGGTTTGAGGTGTGGTCGGAGGGGTCAGAGAAGAAATCGTATAGGAACGTCTGGTGCTGTCTGAAATAGAAATGAAAAACGGAAAGGAATTTCTCTTCTCGAGGCAGATGAAAAAATGGGTGGTTACTTTATTTTTCAAAAAGAAGAGAACCGAAAACAAAGTGATTTCGTGGCTCCAAAAATGGCTATTAAGTTGAGGAAAACGAGAGAGAAAAACGAACAAGAATGATGTATGTGTTCAACGCCTTCTTCTTTTTTCCCTTCATAACAGAAAATCTACTGTCTGTTTTTTCTTTTTTTAATTACTAGGTGTATGGTTGTCTCGATTTGAGGGAAAAAATTCCGTTGAGAGAATATAATAGAAGCGGAAGAAGAATGCGGAGAATCAGAAGACGACGTATGCGTGGGGAATGATGGTGCTCTCATAATTTGTGATGAAAAACAAATAAAGCAAAATGGCAAGGGAATTAGTATGCAGACGTTTTTCCTTCTTTGATTCTTGTAAAAACGTAATACAACAAAAATGTATGCATCAAGCAATAAGAAGGGCAATTAAGGAGGACGTAGTTAGCTGTTTTGGGTTAGAGATATGGACAAAATGAAAAGGATACGGTATTGCTTAGGACTTGAACTGCCAGGATTAAAACTGGGTTTATATAAAATGCGACCTGATTTGATTTGATCAGTTACAAATTAGTCACTTCCTGTGTAAAGCAGTAGTCAGGACGTCAGATCGTGCGAAATAGTTCTAGCTGTTTTCGATCAAAATTTTGTTAATTAGGAGAAGCTGTAGGGAAAATCTATTCAGAAATATTCAGAAGCTAACGTTCAAAAGGCTTTGGGACATTTCACAACTAGTCATTTCGCAACCACAAAATCCATATTATTTGTGGAAAGTTTGATATCAAGATTTTCCAATGTAGTTGATAACCTGGAATGGTTAATAAAACTCTCAATTCCACAGAACGTAAATGAAAGTAAAGTGATCAAGTTCGCAAAGTTGCGAAAAGTACAGTTTTGAAATGTCTTGGTTATGAGTTGGCGTGGTTGCGAAATGTCGCGGAGCCCATATTTTGATCTTTGGAAATTTTGAAGCTGTTTTGGTAAACTTTGAGTGCTTGAAAAGGTGGTTAGGGCTGGTTCCATGTGTACTTTGTTGGGATAATCACTAAAATTCCTGACTATAATTTTGTAGTTGAATACGTTTCCCTAAGATCTCTTCTAAAGCAGGCGTGTCTCAAAATAGCCCGCTTTTGAACGTATAAAGTTAGTGGTTTTCCGGTTCAGAAAGTACATTTCGCATACCTTTTGTGCTGTACTGTACAACTGTTATTTTAGAGTTTCAGTGAATGATAATGTAGTTTCATTTTCAGCAAACAAGACACCGTAACAACTATACTACTACTACAATCTCAGCGAAAAATGACGCACCAAATAAAGGGGAGCAGCAACTTGAAAATTGATATTTTCTGGAGAGGCGGGGAAGGCAACAGCGCTAAAAATTAGACACTAAACGTCATCAATCAACAAAAATATGATGCAGAGCAAAAAAGAAACATGATGCTGCAAACCAGATTGTTTTCTTCTGATGTCGTTTTTTGCAGTAGGGTCTTTTGTTCCAGACAAGTTTTGAAAAAAAAAACAGCTCGGATTTTTTTCATGCAACCAAAATGAGGATTCCTAATGAAG
Organism: Caenorhabditis sinica; assembly: GCA_963932045.1. Taxonomy (NCBI): domain Eukaryota; kingdom Metazoa; phylum Nematoda; class Chromadorea; order Rhabditida; family Rhabditidae; genus Caenorhabditis; species Caenorhabditis sinica. The sequence continues at coordinate 21,554,027 of OZ009941.1, forward strand.
CAAGTTCTGTTTTTCCTTTTTTTATTTTTGAAAAGTGACGTAGGGTTTTTTAAAGTCACCCAGAGAATGATGAGAACCCAAGAAATGTATTGTTCTGCACGCAAAGACGAAACTACACCACATTATTCCACCCCCAACTCCCTCCTCTAGAATTCCATTAAACAGATCATATTACGCCTCTCTATGTGTCCCTAGTTTGTAAAGTGGACTTTACAAGTATTAGTACTTAACAAAGCTGAAAAAAGTGTAGGAGAGAAATTTGAATGGGCCCCTGAAATTTGAGACATTCTGGAAACCAAAGGTTAAGCCAAATTAAAAATGAGCAATATTAAGTATGACACCCTAAAACTCGGTTTCTGGGACGTTTCGCAACCGGTCATTTGGCAACCGCGATGATCTCCAACTACGCCGTTACTGAATGGTTGTTTGCCAAATGTCCAGTTTTGAAACGTCTTGGTTGCAAAATTGACGAGGGTTGCGAAATGTCGCAGTTGCGAAATGACTGGTTGTGAAATGTCGCATAGCGGTTTACGGAACTACTGATTGGCATATTGTACTCGATAAAACGAGTACTACTCCGTAGTTTCAATTCCCATTCCTTCACATCTTTCTCTTTCCCCTTTTTCATTCCATTTCTTATTATATCAGAGAGGGTAGGGTGGAGGGCAGCAGAAGCTAACACCTTCTGTCTGACTCATCCCCTCAACACTCTCTGTCAATTCCCCAATCTTTCTCTCTCCCTCCCTCCCACGGGATCGAGAGAGAGAGCCTTTTTCTCGTATCCTCTTGTCCCACAATTCTCTCTCTCATTCCCCCCATACAGTTAGAAGAAGCCCATGCTTCTTCTTTCCTCATCATAACTTTCCCCCCTCCTTGTCACTCATACTATTTAGAGATAGAATGTGTTCTGACCGTCTGGGACGAGCACATTTTATCTCTAATCAAGCTCCGCCCCTTAGACTGTCCCGTTCCCCACAATTCAGTCTTACCAGATCGTCTTGTGGTGGAAGGTGACCCCTTCTTCCCTCCTCAACTTTTTCCTCCTTTTGTTTCTTTTCCCCGTTACTTTTATCACCACTTTTTCTTTGTTACTGAGTCCCTCTCAGGATTCCCCAGGACCCGGCCTGGGGAGCTCTGAGAGAGGCTCAGTGGTTTAATTACCCAAGTTTGAGTTTGAGATCGTCAATAAATATTGGACAACTTCTCTTCTTGCTATCTTCATACCCTCAGTACTATCAAGTTCTAGTTGTGTGAGCTCTGTCTGAAGAGCGAGCATATCTGAACCACCAGCTCAATTTGGACAAAACACCTACACAAGAAAGGTGAAGGAAAAGGCTCAACGAGAGCCCAATCCCGACCCAATCTTTATATGGTGCATCGACCGGGAGGATACATCCACAGCTATCCAGATCTACAAAGACATCAAAGAAGTCTTTGCAGAGATGGGAATGAACATGAGGGAGTTCAGGTCGAACTCCAAACCATTCAATGACTCACTTGCTGAGCAGGACAAGTCCACGGAAGAAGTGATGAAAGTCCTAGGAATTCTCTGGAACTCCATTGAAGACAAGATCATCATGGAGGCGATTGCGGAGGAAATCAGCAAAAACTCCCGAAGGACAGTTTCGAGTTCGATTGCTAGCATCTATGACCCGATGGGGTTCCTAGCACCACTCATGCTGAACGCCAAACTATTCCAAAGAGACTATCTTTGGGATAACAATTACGGATGGGACACGGTAATCAGTCCGGACCACAACGAATTGTGGAACTCCATCCTGAAGGACATCATTGGATTCTCCAAAGAGATGCCCAGAAACGCTATCCAGAAGAAGGACAAGAACACGCTTGTCATGTTCACGGACGCCAGCAAAGAGGCCACTGCTTGTGCAATCTACGTGGTAAATGATTTGGGATCAAATCTACTCTTTGCCAAATCCAAAATCAAGCCACTCAAAGAAACGTGGACCATACCAAAACTCGAAACCCAAGCTCTGAAAATGGGCACAGAGAAGACTCTAGTAGTAGTCAAAGCGCTCCTCGACGGAGACATTGACATCGATGAAGTCTTCGTGTTCACTGACAGCTCGATTGCTCTCGATTGGCTGAAGCAAACTCCTGCCAAGGAGAAAAGTGGACCATTCATCTACAATAGAGTCCAAGCCATCAGGACAATTGTCAGTGAAATCGAAGAAAGAGGAGTTCAAATCCGTTTCGGACATGTTCGAACTGACGAGAATCCTGCTGACATTGGTACACGTGGATCATCAAAATCGGAATTTTCCAGCACCATGTGGTGGAAAGGACCGAAATTTCTCCTGGATCCGAAAGACTCCTGGAACCCAATCCAGAAGAGTTTCACACTCAAGTTGGATGATCTACACTCATTCAGTAGCATATCCAACACCGAACCAACTCCAAGTCTTTTCAACTTCAAAGCCACCATGTCATTCAACAAAATGACTCGAATTGTGGCGAATATGTTGAAGTTCGTGAAACTTGCCTCGAAAGGATTGAAAGAGGACACGAAGAAAAGAATGGAAGGCAATATTCCATTCCTCAAATTGAATGAGGAATTTGGACAATTCTGCCCAGCTCAGATCGAAGAAGCAGAAAAGACTCTGCTCAAAGATCATCAGAAGAGCATTACTTCCCATCATGAGAAAAAATGGGAAAATCTTGGACTGATCAGAAACTCTGACGGACTGGTGGTCTGCAGAGGACGACTAGAAAAGGCTGAGCTTTCACCAGAAGAAAGAGAGCCAATCTTGATCCTTCCAAAATCAGAAATGGCAAAACTTCTGATACTCCATCACCACAAGAAATTTCACGGCTCTCTTGAGCACACCATGAGTCTCATAAGAAGCAGATTCTGGATCCCTCAATTGAGACAACAAGTCAAACTCGTGATCTCAAAATGCGTTCCATGCCAGAGAATGTCAAAGCAAGCATGCAAGTACCCAATCATGGGTCGATTGCCCACGGAAAGAGTCACGATCACTCGACCGTTCGCAAACATCGGCATCGACAACTTCGGTCCGATACCGATAAAATTGGAGGACGCTACTGAGAGTACTGCACATGGTACCATCTTCACCTGCTCAGTAACTAGACTGGTGCATATTGAAATGGTCAAAAACACCTCAGCTCTTGAACTCATGAATGCCATGAGAAGATTCACTTCGTTAAGAGGTGTTCCGGACAAGATAGTTTCCGATAATGGAACGAACTTTGTCCTCGGACAAAAGATGATACAGGACATCATCAACATGAGTCCAGACGATCTCAAGAAGATCGAATGGAAATTCATCACTCCCTACTCGCCATGGAAAGGAGGATTTTATGAGCGTCTCATCAAGACAATCAAACAAATGTTCTACAAAATCCATCGGAAAGCAGTTCTGAACATCGAAGAACTCAGAACTGTGTTCTATGAAGTGGCGGCTGCTGTCAACAGTAGACCACTAACATCCGTGGAAGATGACATCAACAGCGGACAAGCTCTCCGTCCCATCGACTTTATCAATCCAGAAATGAGAGTCGTGCTCCCAACGGAGCGACTTCTTGAACTCAAGGATGACTACAGAACACAGTCAGAGCTCAACGCACTGGAAACCAAGATGGGAACAATTGAAGCTCTCAAAGCTTCTATTGAGACCACAGCCAAAGCCTGGAAAAAGTGGCAATCGAAGTATCTAGCCGAACTTCGTGAGTCACACAAACTCAGGATGGACAAAAAACGAGGTTCTCCAGCTCTTCCGAAAGAAGGACAAGTTGTACTTCTTTGTGAGGAAAACCAACCCAGAAACACCTGGAAAATGGGAAGAGTCACAGAACTGATCCAATCCAGTGATGATGTCATCAGAGACATCAATCTCATCACAGACACTGGAAGAACACTCAACAGATCCATCAACCAAGTCGTACCTCTCGAACTCGATGAGGAACCAGAACCAGAAACGGAGCAAGAGGAGACAACAATGGACACTCCAGAACCTCCAAGTTCTGATCCTCCTGAACCCAGATACAATCTGAGGAACAGGAAGAAAGTTGACTACAATGAGGACCTGGAAGAACCAATCAGGAACTCAAGAACAGTCAACAACGTCATCAACCCAGCCATGCTGATGATGACAGTGATCATCACTGCTCTCATCGGACAATCATCCGCTAACGTCATCAAGACGACGACGTTAGCACCCCCACTCGACGTCAAATGCACCCAAACCGGACTCAAAATCCAAGGCCAATACAAGTCCTTCGAAGCTTGCACAGAATCCTACTGTACAAGCTCCCCCAGAATGAAATGGAATGGAGATGCCAGTGAAATCTGGATCCCACCAGCCATCAAAATCCATCCTCACCACGCTACCGTCAAGGTGAATGATGGAAAAGACATGAGGATCTGGGAAATTGATTGCCACGCTACAGACTTCTGCGAGACAATTGATTGCACACTGTGCTTCACCAACATCCTCAATCCGGAGTGCAACATGCTCTTCGCCATCCTTGGTCTTGGAGGACTACTCTTCTTCTCTCTTCTACTCATCCATCTCATTTGTAATGTCCCAGTCAAACTCGGAGACGTTGCCATGATGGGCTGGAGACTGCTCCATGGAATCCTCTACTTGTGCGGACACTCATTCCAATTCATCTACAGAAAATGTGGAGGAATCAAGAGAAGAGTTCCGAGATGGAAAGGAGTCGTCATAACCATCGTCTTCATCTGTGGCTCAGCTCAAGCCTGTCAAGAAGTGGACATACTCCACCAGTACGAAAACGTCTGTGATACAGATGGCAACTGCCAGATCTTCACAGAAGAAGTCATGAGCCTGAACCAATTCAAGAGTGAAGGCTGTCTTCGAATCGAGAAGAACGGCACTCTCATCAGAGACATCAGAGTGCAGCTCGTAGCAGTGGAACTTCACTGCGTCAAGAAGACCATCACATACACCCAGGACATCGAGACAAGAGTCTGGAGTTCCAAGAGGTGCCCAGGAATGGGATCGTGCCGGGACGAGAAATGTGCCAACATCACTCGGACCTCAATCGTCCCAGAACTGGACAAGGTCAACAACATGACCGGCATCACAGGATGTGCCGAGTCATGTGGTGGACCAGGATGTGGATGCTTCTACATCAGCTCAGGATGCATCTTCTACCGCATCTACGCCCACCCACTGGACAACCATGCCATTGAAATCTTCAATTGCATGGACTACCAGCCAAAAGCAGTTCTGAGGATGACAGTAACATCCCTGAACTCATGGACAAACAAAGCCGAGACTATCGAAGTCAAGGAAGCCATCGGGCAATCCATCCCGTTCAAGAACATCGTGTTGACGGTAGACACCGTTCAAACACCTCCATCCCCAGCGCTGGACACGTGGTTCATCCAGAGGGATATGGAAACTTCAACTTGGCCACAGAATCTCTATCCCAACTACATCTGTGACAAGGAACTCAAAAAATGCAAGCTGGAGGAACAATGTGAATGTTCACCAGCAGAAAAGAAAATGATGTGCTCTTGCAAGGACACGAGCATTCGTGAACACATGCTCAAGCCGGACACTCATTTGCCAACCCAAAGAGGACATGTTCGTCTCGAACAAACGGACAACACGATCTTCGCCAAGATCACCTCATCGATTGCTGCCACAATCTCACTGAAAACGATGGACAAATGGAACACAAAAATCATGAAGACCATGACAGACTGTTCCATCGAACCGACAGAAGTGAAAGGCTGCTACAGTTGTTCAAAAGGAGCAACTGCAGAAATCACGTGTACTTCATCAAAAGAAGACACTATCGGAAACATCGAATGTGGAGACGAGGTCTTTGCCGTCAGATGTACCAAGACCGGCTCCAACTCAAACATCACGTTCTTCGCTGAATACGCTCAATTCGCAAGATCGTGCACTGTGGACTGTGGAGGAAGCGAAAAAGGACAATTCCAGATCCACGGGATACTCAAGTATTCCGGATCCATCTGGACAACATTCCATCGACTGTTGGAAGGGAACACCACCATCTACTCCGAAATCAATTTCCCAGACATCAGCCATCTATGGACAGCATACTTAACCTACGTGAAAACAGTACTCACAGTACTGCTGATCGTAGGGATCGTATTCCTCGTATCATACGCCACGATCACTTCAATGGGATGGACAATTCTGTCCACAATCGGAAGGATCGTCATGGCCATTCTTCGTATTCCGATCACTCTGGTGAGAAGATACAGAAGACATGCACACCTCCACCAGTTGATCGTCCTATCGATCCTTCTTCCAATTTGTGCCACTCAAAACCTCACCAATTCATCCATTTCATCCAGTTCATTCAATTCAACCATTCCCTCTCATTCGTCAATCCTCCTCATTTCCGTTCCTCACCTACCATTTACCTTCCGTTCTGCACACCTCTCAACTCGTTCTGCACCCTCGTTGCACCTCAAACCAATTGAAAAACTGAATCAATTTTCAGCTCTGGACAAAGCCAAGATGGCCAAGGACCACAAGAGATCGAAAGTCTCCAAGACTAAGCTGGTGAAGGAACTGGTGGAGGTGGCCAATGAGCAGACAAAACTGCTCAAAAAGATTCGAGACGAACTCAAGCGTCTGCACCGGACAAATGAAGCCCTTGAAGGCCAGATTCGAGGACTCCAATTCCAGCTCAACGAGTTGGACAACTCGATCAAGCCAATCGCTGAGCAAGTCAACGTCATGAGCGATGACGTGCTCGCACTTCTCGAGCACCAAGGATTGGCGCAGGACAAATCTGCCGAAGGGGCAGGGCCTCTCTCTCCAAGAGAGGCTGCTGACGCAGGAGAAGAAGACTCCGAAGTCAACTCAGGAGAAAAAGACTCCGAAGTCAACTCAGGAGAAAAAGACTCCGAAGTCAACGTCAACTCGGACAGAGAATCTCGTCAGAAGAGAGGAAGATCTTCGAGCTCATCCGGATCGAGTACATCCGGGTCAAGCTCATCTGGATCGGACTCCTCGGATTCGGATTCCTCAGGATCCCCCCATCCAAAAAGACAATCAAGATTCAAGAAAGAATCAAGATCTTCGAGATCTCCAAGATCGTCAAGATCTTCTACCAGATCCAGAGCATCCAGACCCTCTCGATCTCCAACCGTGACCTCGGACAAAGATGAAGTCATCGTCGACGAGGACAAGAATGATGACTCCATCAGGGTCACCATGACCATTCCCCGTGTGGGAAAGGATGAGCAAGAACCGGGAACCTTGCCATCCTCAACCACCAACATGGACAATGGCGAAAAAGGGAAATTGGACCCAAAGTACAAGATCCCAAAGAGAGCCACCCAACCACCACCGAGTCAAGGCCAAAAGAAGGAAGCCAAGACTGTGGAGAATACTCCAGTCAAGAAAAAGAAACCTTCAGCTTCCAATCATCACCAACGGACCATCTACACATTGTTGGAGGATGACCTGAAGAAGCCAAAGTGCACATTCTGTGCCCATCACCACTTTTCGGACGTTTGTCCGACCCACATCTCCGTTGATGCTCGAATCGCTCTGCTGGATTCTTCCAACAGATGTCACTGCTGCCTCCAAGTAAAGAGCGCCAACGAAGTGAACCACACTTGCAAAAACCCAGAGAAGTCCTGTTGGCATTGCCACCAGAAAGGACATCACGCGGCAATCTGTAAAAGTGCCACAACCGTCGTCCACTACACGGCACCCCCAAACTCCATCAAGAAAGGAGCTCCAGCCAACCAAGGCTCTCAAGCTCAAGGACAAGGACAACCGGACAATGGTCAATCCCATTCCACCCAACGCGGGCGGAAGAGAAGGGATGAGGACCAAACTCAAGGAGATCAACCCCAGGCACCGAAACGTCGTTGATTCATCTAACTGTTTTGTTGTTTGTTGTTTTGCCTCTTCCCCCCTCGTTCTTCTAATCCCCCGGGAGTGTACTCGATAAAACGAGTACTACTCCGTAGTTTCAATTCCCATTCCTTCACATCTTTCTCTTTCCCCTTTTTCATTCCATTTCTTATTATATCAGAGAGGGTAGGGTGGAGGGCAGCAGAAGCTAACACCTTCTGTCTGACTCATCCCCTCAACACTCTCTGTCAATTCCCCAATCTTTCTCTCTCCCTCCCTCCCACGGGATCGAGAGAGAGAGCCTTTTTCTCGTATCCTCTTGTCCCACAATTCTCTCTCTCATTCCCCCCATACAGTTAGAAGAAGCCCATGCTTCTTCTTTCCTCATCATAACTTTCCCCCCTCCTTGTCACTCATACTATTTAGAGATAGAATGTGTTCTGACCGTCTGGGACGAGCACATTTTATCTCTAATCAAGCTCCGCCCCTTAGACTGTCCCGTTCCCCACAATTCAGTCTTACCAGATCGTCTTGTGGTGGAAGGTGACCCCTTCTTCCCTCCTCAACTTTTTCCTCCTTTTGTTTCTTTTCCCCGTTACTTTTATCACCACTTTTTCTTTGTTACTGAGTCCCTCTCAGGATTCCCCAGGACCCGGCCTGGGGAGCTCTGAGAGAGGCTCAGTGGTTTAATTACCCAAGTTTGAGTTTGAGATCGTCAATAAATATTGGACAACTTCTCTTCTTGCTATCTTCATACCCTCAGTACTATCAAGTTCTAGTTGTGTGAGCTCTGTCTGAAGAGCGAGCATATCTGAACCACCAGCTCAATTTGGACAAAACACCTACACAAGAAAGGTGAAGGAAAAGGCTCAACGAGAGCCCAATCCCGACCCAATCTTTATACATATGTCTAGTTTCGAAACATCTTGGTTACAAATGCGGAGGTTGCAAAATTGACATGAGTTGCGAAATTGACTGGTTACAAAATGGCGCGGAGCCAAAAAGCGATAAACACTGGATGTCAAGATGGCTCTACGACATTTCGCAACTACGCCATTTCGCAACCACGTAATCCGCCAAGGTGAGTTGCAAAGTGACTGCTTGCAAAACGCCCCGTTTCGAAACGTCTTGGGTTGCAAAACTTCGTGGTTGCAATATTGAAATAAACAGCGAAATGACTAGATGCAGAACGGAGCCAACTTTTTTGGAACACTGGATGTCACCATACGTCAGATATGTTTTCTGAACATCTTCTCAAGGCGGAACTCAAATTAAAACTCAAAAACTCAAAACTCAAGTCATGGATGAAATTGTTTGTGGGAATCTTGTATCTTGTCAACTTGATTGAAGACTTGAAATATGAAAAATGAAAAATGCAAAATAGACTCAACAAGTGAATCATAAAAAACTTGAAAACAACTCTGAATAGCTTTGAGATAACAAAGTTAGGCGACATGATGCAATTTGGACGCAATTCCAAATCACAGAGTTCAGAAATTTCCTTTGATTTAAATTTCAGGAAGTCCTACAAAAAGGGCTTCTTTGGAAGTCTAGTGTCCAGGAATGGAACACTTTTTGCTATCAGATAGACTGGCTTTTCAGGGCTTCGTCTGAATAAGATCACAAATGAATGAAGTGAAAACTAAATTATTTCTGAATTCCGGTTGATTATAAGACGGTGTGCTTAAAAAAAAAAATACCCCTAAGTACCAGTGACTATGAGTCAACTACAGATGCAATTTGGTGACGAAATGAGAAAATTGAGAATAAGGGGGATTATCTAATTTTGGGGGTGGAAGAAGTACTGGATGATTACTTTTTGTCAAATTGTCAAATGCATGACGTATTGGGGTGTCTAGGGGGATAACAGGAACGTTAGGACCGGATGTGTAATTTTGAAGTCTGGCTCGAGGAGTCTCTGTAACCGGCTACCCTTATGCAAACAGTATAGAAAGGGGCGGGCCCTAGAAGAACCTTGGGGATTGCATCAATACAGAAGTAAAGTCGTTCTGCCTCAAGATTTCAGATTCAGAAAATTCAAGGGGAGCTGGAGACCTATCTGTGACGTAGAAGGGCAGTAACTAAATAAGCGGAGCATCAGAATATCAGCCCATGGACATTCCACAGCCAGTCGTTTTGCAACTGAAACATTTTGCAACCACGATGATTCGCAACCAAGAAATTTCGAAACTGGACGTTTCGCAAAATTGAACTTGTCCACTTTATGTTATTTAGGTTATGGGTGACTGATACACCAATCCAGGTTATCATCTGCATTTGAAAAACATTTATTTCAAATTGAACTTTTCATAAACATCTGGGTTTCGCAGTAATGCCACGGTTGCGAAAAGTCGCAGTTGCAAAATGGCTGGTTTCGAAATGTCCCGGAGCCAAGATATCACCCAACCGAATCACCGATGCCGACATATCTTTTTTACAAAAATGATAATTTCTCCTAATTCAGGGTGTAATAAAAGTACTGGATGATTTATTTCCGTTTTGTTCAAATTGTCAAATGCATGACGTGTGGGGTGTCTAGGGCAAAATAAGTGAACGTTAGGACCGGATGTGTAACTTTGAAGTCTGGAAATGTGTGCCGAGGGAGTTTGCGAATCCGGAAATCGTTATATTTTGCTGTTCTGGAGTTCCAGACTGCAACAGTAAAGAACTGGACGGAGCCTATGAGAATTAGACCTAAGTCTTGAAGGTTTTACTATGGAAAATGGTTTTTTTGCCTCAAGATAATGCTTGGTACAGTTAGAAAAGGGATGGAACCTAGATGGAAACTATGGAAAGTCGCATAATTTAGAAATAGACTTTTGTTGCTCTAGTGTGCCAGATGGAAACAGTAGAACAGTGGGCGGAGCCTGAAAAATTTGACCTGAACTCCAAAAGGAGCTCAACATGTTACGGAGGGTTTTACGTCAAAATTCAAAATTGAATCTATGGGTCTCTGAAGATCAATCTCTGACGAAAGAGCTAGACCGGTTATGGTGAGCCTATGGAAATAGTAAAAAGGCAAAGCCGGCGAACCTTGGAAAAGTTGCAGGTTTGTTCTGCATTTAGAATAAAATTTGTAGAAGAATTTACAGCTCATTGAAGAGACGAAAAGTCGTATGATTGTCTCAGAAGAGAAATGCTACAAGTTGAAAATCCTCCAAAAGTACAGTTACTCAACTGAACCCTATCTTCTACCAACCGGATCACCGACACATCTCTGGTACAACGGGGTCATCTCCATTCCCAAAACCAGAACTTTTGATTCCATTCAACCCTCTTTTACGTCATCTGACTTCAGAATCCTCCCACCGAAAAAAGTGTGTGTGTGTGTGTGCCGCCACGCTAATTATTTCTTCAGCAACTACACTGCTCTTTCGGTTCAATGAGCTGCTCTCTCTCTCTCAACGGCTCAACACTTCGTTTTTCCATTCTCCATTCTCTCCTGAAACGGAAATAGTGAGAAAGAAGAAGAAAAGGGGGATACGGGATGGATGTGACGTTTGTATGTGTATGCACACAGATTATACAAGAGCATGTGGTAGGAAAAAAGAGGAGGAGAAAAACTTTAATTATATGTTTTGGGAAGAGATAGGTGTTGGAAATGGAAAAACAGGAACAGTTTGGTCAAAACAAAAATTTGGAATTGGAAAAACATTGTAAAAGTTTACACCTAAAATATCTTCAGACGAAAAAGTACGCATCGAAATTTCACAAGTAACTACGTTTTTATAACTTGTCAACCCCCATGACAGGTGTTAATCTCAAATTTCGAAATTACATACGTTTCACTAATTAAATTATTCACAAGCAGGTGGAAGAGAAACGTGGTCGGCTAATTCGAAAATCTTTGAAAATCAGGATTACTGTGGTTCTATGAGCGATATTTTAGTTGTAACAATGCGCTCCACTGCTAACCTGGTTGAATTTAAATTTTTCGGCTTTCCAACTACTTTTTCAGGTTTTGAGTTCATGTGTAATTTTTGTGAATTGACCACGAAGACACAAGGCCTCGAAACCTTGAAAAATTGTGGGAAAATTCAAGTGTAACAGTGAAAAAAAAGAAAAATCTCCAAAAAAGTTCCAGTAGATCTAAATAGATTTCTCAAAAATCAGCCCATTGACCATCAAGAGAAGCTGATTCCAATACAGGGAATGTTATATTAGTCATACGATCAAAGTTTAGGAGCCTACTCGGCTGAAATTCTCACCGATGATCTAGGATTTCAGATTTGACCAAAACAGAGAACACAAAAAATATATACAGATTTATGTACACATAACAACTCCTCCGACGCACACAAAGTTCCGAGAATCAGGCTCAAATTCTAGGTGTCAAATGCATCCAAACGCTGGCCGGTTGAGTTGTGGCCGCGCCAATTAATCTCAAAGGAATCTCTGTTTTGACGCCGGTTTTGAATGTGTATCTTCTCAGAATGTGCGCCAATAACATCTTCTCCTCCATATACGCTAAACGCATTCCGATGCATTGACGAGGTCCCAGGCCGAACGGGATGTAGCCTCCTTTATGGAAAAAGTGCTCGTCGCCGGACTCCCATCTGAAATGAAGAAATATAGTATTGTTTTAACTATGAAAAGAGCACATATGTGTTACTAACAATACCATGCCATGATTCATACAATTTGGACTTGTTCAGTTAAAAAAGGTCAACATTGAGGGTCTGAAAAATGAGTTCCCTTTATCCGATTTTGATACATTTTTTTGAAAATATGGATCAACTCTTGAATATGATTTAAGAACACAAGTGGATCATCAAATGCTAAAAATGAAAAGATAACCTTTCAGGGCGGAACTCTTTGGCATCTTTTCCCCAAATATTTGGATCCATTTGCAACGTCCATGTATCTACTTGCACCATTGTTCCCGCTTCAACTTCCACATTTCCAAGCCTTGTATTTCTCATGCACTTCCGGGAGTTGGCGCTGAAAAACGTTAGAGACTTTGTTAATTTCAGCGGTATTTTTAATGTTAAGCCGACTGCTAAAATGACTGAAATTTTTGCTTATCGGCATCACAGACGGTTTTGAAAAAACTCAATTTTCAGCCATGTTCGCAATGGAGCACGATGCGAAATCTAAGATACCGCTTATAGTTTGACCATAGCACTCACAATGTTCCCAATGGGTACATCCTCAAAGTCTCCTTCATTACACACTCCAAGTACTTCAGCTTTGATAATTGATCAAATGTGATCTCTGAATCCGGACACTCTCTGTCTATCTCTTCTTGAAGTTTTTGCTGGATTTCCGGATGCATTGCCAAAAGATAAGTAGAATAGGACAGTGATAATGCAGTAGTATCAAATCCAGCAATAAGGAATACAGTGCATTGCCCGACGATTTCTTCAGTGGTTAGCTGGCGATTGGTCTAGGATTTAAAAAAAGTCTTGATGTGACCCATGATTTCACACTTACATAGGTAGTGCTCTTCTTGAAGTCTTCATTATCCTCCCCAAAATGCTCTACATCTCCAGCTTTCGCATCCAAAAACAAGTCAATGAAATCTTGTGGTTCTCCAGGTTCCACTCCTGCTTTCTCATCTTCTTCCCTTTGTTTGATTCTCTTATGAACAGCCTCCATAGTTATCGCGTTGATCTTTCGGAACGATCCCATTTTCATAGTCTTCAATAGTATTTGACGGACTACTGTGACAAGGAATGGAGGAAGGACTCCACCGATGAGCATTAGTCTGGAGTAACCTCCTTGGAAGAGCGGAAAAAATTGAGGATTAATAGTTGATTTGCGAAATGGAGACTTACTTTTCTGACGATTGGGAAACTTGGGTTTTTGAACATTAGAGACTCAGTCTGACCCATTGAAATCCGACCAATTACATCGAGAGTGAATTCTTGGTAGAAACTGAAAATTCATTGAAGGAAGATTCCTATCAAAATTTTTTAATGCTTGCAAATATGTAACAGTGTTTCCATTTCTAATATCCCAATTCAAAAATTGCTCTAAACTCTCCGAAAATTCGCTTTGAAAAGGCAATTTTTGCGAGAAATTGTCTCAGGCGGCCGTGGCCTAACTTTGGAGTTTTCTTTGTTTTTCCGCTATCTCGGAACAGTTTTAGAAAGAAAACCACTTGAAAATAAAACGAAGAGGATCGGCTGAAAAACAAGGTGGCCTAGACCAATGGAAGAGGAAACCAGAGTTAGCCACGGCCGTCTGAGACAACTTCTGGCAACATGGCTTTTTCAAAACAGATTTGCGGGATTTTACGGTAGTTTGTGGGATTTTCATTGTGATATTTGAAATCAGCACACAATTTTACATACTACAATTTTTTGGTAGGACACCTCATTTAAATTTTATATGCCGATTTTCTAAATAATTCCAATTTTCCAAATGATAGTTGTCAACTTACTGCAGCATATCAATTTGCTCTCCTCCGGCCGTCCGTTCTTCAATATGCTTCATTAACTCCAACGCACAATCCTCCACAGTGGCATTCAACTTCCTCAAACTATTATTTGAAAAAGTTGGGCTTGAAATAGTTCTCAATCTCTTCCACCGAAAACCTTGCGCCGAGAAGAGATTAGTCCTTCTCTCTTTCTCAGAGTCTCCTTGAATAGGATTCCTCTTCCTCCCGTAGAAATTGTCATACTGCTTTACAAACACTTCTTGCACCAAATCGGGATCCGAAATTACTAGAGTTTTCATGAGTCCTTCAGTGAAACCAAATGTTTTTCCGTATTTCTAAAGAAAACAGATTAGGCTGAAAATTGTTGGTTAAAATCACCTTGGTCCACTCTTTCACTTGCAATGGTCCGGGAAAATTTTCATCCAAACTGTTGAAAAATGATCCAAAAACGGGGTAACCAAGGGGTCCTGGAATACCACGACGTAACCAATATGTCCATTGCCAGATATAATAACTATAAAGATTCACTATGTTTTTTTGAGTTCTCCATCGGGACACATTTTTATTCGACCCGCCTGTCCCTCGTCCGGTAACGGTTTTTTGTTTACGGAAAAACTACTGGGACCAAAGACGAACAGACGACGGACGGCTGGGATTTTTTTTGAGTGAATGAATACCCTACTTTTTATTTCGAAACATGTTGAAAATCATGAATTGGTTTAAAATAATAGTGGTTTTGAAAACTAACCTCAAAACACCCAAAACCACCACTGTGAACCAAGGAAATGCGAACAGAACCATAGTACTAAAAAGTATAATCTCTTCAAAAGAGTGCGCCTTTTTTTTCTATTTATATTTTTTCTCTCGCTCTCTAACACCTCTATTGCGAAATGTCTTGGTGTTTGCTGCCGGAGACCTAGTCACTAGTTTTGTTGATTTGTCAAAGTCACAAAATGGGCAGAGTGATGGGGTAAAATGTCACAATAGAGAACTGTTGCAGATCATTTTATTCATTCATTCTATTGAGAAAAATGCCAAAAATATATAAGCATATCACTGTAAGCAGCAGTAAGATTCCTTCTTTTCAATCCTGTAATCGTTTCGAACTTTTGAAAATTGAAAATTTTAAAATTTTAAAACTTTTCCAACGAGTACAAGATTCCTTGATATTTCTCTCCGCTCTCATTCACTTCATCATAGATCTTCATCCTTCCATTCTGATAGTTTTCCTTCATTTCCGACACTGGTAAGTCGATTTTGAAGTAGGAGAGAGGTTTGTCAAAACTATATTTTTGCCAGAGCTGAGGTCCAGTCTCGCCGTTTGGGTTTCTAAAAAAATTTCAGAAAAATTCAAGTTAAACATTCGATTATGCTCACCCATATTTGACGAAGTTACTCGCAAGCTTTCCCATCAAGTCAATCATCTCGAATTCCGTTCCAACTGGATCAAATCTTCCCATCCCTTCTCCCAACATGTATTTCAATTCTGAATTGTGATTTGCAGCTTTGAAAGGGAACCAATCCGCGTAAGGATCTTTGGAATCTATGTTGTAGTAGTCAAATGATGCCAGGTAGGCAGTGTTGCCATACTTTGTGGCTTGTCTCACTGTTTCCAGAGCTGGGAAGTTGAACCAAGAGTCGCTGATGAACTGTGAAAATGGATTTTCAAGCACACACTTCAAGCTTTATAAAAACCTCTATCAATCTTTTCTCTACAGCTTTTGTGTCGTTCTGATCTACATCCTTCATATAGAAGTCCAAAATTTTCTGCTGAACGTCTTCTGGATTCTTCACAATATCTGGTCCAAATGCAGAAGCGATAACTTCCAAGTCACTTTTTCGGCTTGAGTGCATCGCCACTGAAAAACTTCTCATTTTTCAGAGTTGCCGAATTTCGACACAGTTTAGCTTGGCCCTGGTCTGGAACATTTTCAAAATAAAGTTGTTGATATACTCACAAAATCCCAATCCTTCATACTCATTCACTGTTGACATCACTTCCATCTTAGGAGCATCCTTCAGAAGTTGGTCAAATGGTTTTGGAAAGAAGTCGCCATCGAATACCGGGCCGAAATATCCAAGACCAGATGCATTCTTCTCCACTCCAGTTGTTTCCAAAAACTTTGAGGCCGGTTGAGACTTGTACCAAGCTAGAAGGCTTTCGGAATCTGAGCCAAATTTTGGAATTGATGAAACATTTGGCGAGCAAACCTGTTCCAGTATACCCATGGTGCTTTGCAAAGTTCTTACAGATTTCAGCTTCCAACGTTTTCGGCCGAATAGCGAAGTCACACCATGCCGAGCCGGACATTGCCATGTATCTATGGAAGAGTTCTAAAAACCGTAATGAAATCACAAATAAAGTGAAATATCTCACTATTCGAATGTGGACTCAAAGCCAAGTACGCTGCACACATTGCCCCCGCACTTGATCCACAAATAGTCACAGAATTCGGATTTCCTCCAAAAGACTTGATGTGCTTCTGAACCCATTGCAAAGCGAGAGTCTGATCCCAGAGTCCATAGTTTCCAGGTGCCACTTTGTCTCCGGTGGTGAGGAATCCGAGGGGTCCGATTCGGTAGTTGATAGTGATAACGATTGTGTCCTTTAGGGGGAGAGTTCTGGAAATATGACTTGAGTCAGAAATCATACATTTTGTTCAAAAAAATCTTGACGGGAACCAAGTCAAGCAGGGGTTCCATCACGTCGTCTGTCGGCCAAACGCAAAATCGTCGATCGCCTCTTTTCACTTACCCTGACAGAGAGTAATCATCGAAATTTGATGAGAATCCTATTTCGAAACCGCCTCCATGAAGATACACCATTACAGGAAAACCATCGCTCTGAAAAAAATTTTGGAGCCTGATATTCGAGCTTTTTTTTGAATCCAGCTTACAAATTCTTCAGACTTCCAACTCGGAGTAAACACATTCAAACTCAGGCAATTGTCCTCGGCGAATTCGGCATAGCCAGGTGGTAAAAGCTAAACTTATTTTTATCGGAATTTTATGACTTTTTGAAATTCACCATTGAAATCTTATCACCAGATTGTGGGCATCCAGGACCGTACTTGTAGCAATCTCTGGGCTCCCTCCAAACTTCTGCTGGGAGTGGTTTTTGAAAACGTAACTCGTCTATTGGAGCCTTTGCATAGGGGATTCCCAGGTACCCATTGACCACTTTGTCGTCCTGAAAATGAAGTTTGGTTGGAAAAAGTAAAAAAATCTTACTTACATGTCTATAGACGTTTCCTCTAACAGGTCCACAAGTTGCAGCAAGAACAGTCAGACTTTGCTCGGGTTTCAGATTGGATAAAAATCCTCCCATGATCTTGGTTTTAACAAGGCAAAAATGATGAATCGAGATGGAGAAAACAAGGTTGTTTATATAGGGGCGCACTAGACAGAAGAGAAATAGACGACTAGAGGAAATAGGTGTCAACACAAAGCACGTCGACACAAAACACGTAGGTTTCGCAATACATTTGACTGGGATATTCAGAAAACTAATTGAGACTTTCATAATTCTCGATAGTTCATTAAGAACATGTTTTATGCCCATGTGCTCTATTGCGATGTGCTCAGGATGTGTTTTCCTTTGAAAAATTCAATTCAAAGATCTCGCAATCTAACATGTCCAAGGTGATAGACAAGTCGAAATTGCTCAAAAGGAATGTAAATTTAGGAATGTTTATTGGCACAGCAAAGTAGAGATCCAAAAAACTGGTTTTCACAGACAATCGTTGTTTTAAATAGGAGATGAAAAATAAATACAGAAAACACAAAAAAGTTAGTTATCATCCCTTGGCTTTAAATTCAACCAGACACTTTCTGGCTGAGTGGTTCTCGATCCAATTAGTTTCAATGGGATTTGAGTTTTTTGGCAAGTTTTCAAAGTGTATTTTCTGAGAATGTGACAGAGGAGAAGTTTCTCTTCCATATAAGCCAATCGCATTCCGATACATTGACGAGGTCCCAATCCGAATGGAATGTATCCTCCTTTTTGGAAAAAGTGCTCTTCTCCGGATTCCCATCTGAAAATAGAGACTTTCGTACAGTTTTTTTACACGAGGAGTGCTTAATTTTCAAATAGCTGAGTCCGTAACTGCTCGCTTTTCTCTAGATTCTTGAACTCTCATGATTTCTTACCTCTCTGGCCTGAACTCATCAGCATCTTCTCCCCAGATGCTCTTATCCGAATGAAGAGTCCAGGTGTCACACAGAATGTCAATACCTTCTTCAATCTCATAGTCCCCAATTTTAGTAGCACGCATACAACGACGAGCATTTGCCCTGTAAAAACGTATTAATGAAATCTATTATAAATGCAACTCACAATGCTCCCAATGGGTACAATCTCAATGTCTCCTTGACAACACATTCGAGATACTTGAGTTTTGATAGCTGATCAAACGTAATTTCTGGATCTGGACACTCTCTGTCGATTTCTTCTTGAAGTTTCTTTTGGACTTCCGGATGAGTAGCCAAGAGGAAAGAAGAATATGAAAGAGATAGAGCAGTTGTGTCAAACCCAGCAACCAGGAATACAAAGCATTGTCCGACAATTTCATCAGTCGTCAGTTGTCTTGTAACCTTGACTCCAGCTTTTGTGAAATCATCATTATTTTCGATCTCCACATCATCTGATTGTGCATCCAAGAACAAATCAATGAAATCTTGTGGCTCTCCCGGCTCAATTCCTGCTTTTTCATCAGCCATCCTTTGAGCAATCCTGTTTTCGACAGCTTCAGAGGTTTGACGGATAATGTGAACGGCGGGATTTTTGAAAACATTTGGAAGGGAGAAGATGACTTTTCGAAGGATTGGTCCAGTCCATGGCGCGAGAGCTCCGGTCAGGAAAATAGCTTTTCTTGGTTCTCCGAACACTGCTCTGACGTATTGGAGCATCGGGTTCTTGAACATTTGAGAATCGGTTTGACCCATAGCAATTCGGCCAATAACATCGAGAGTGAATTCTTGGTAGAATCTGAAAACATTACAATTACAAGAACTTTCACAAAATTTGAACTTACGTCAGCAGGTCGATTGGTTTCCCTCCAGCAGTCTGTTGCTCGATGTGTCTCAACAGTTCTAATGCAGAATCTTCAACTGTGGTTTTGAGTTTTCTGGAAAACAGGCTTTGAAATAAGGATCTTTGGTAACTCGAAACAAGTTGCTACCTCAAACTGTTATTGGAAAATGTTGGGCTGGAAATGGTTCTCAGTCTCTTCCATCTGTGACCCTGTGCAGCAAACAAATTGATTCTCTTATCCTTATTCGGGTCTCCTTGGATTGGGTTCAACTTTCTCCCAAAGAAGTTATCATACTGTTTCACGAACACTTCTTGTACCAATTCGGGGTCAGCTATGATCAAAGTCTTTGAAACTCCTTCGGTGATTCCATAGACCTTTCCGTATTGTTTAGTCCATTCCTTCAGTTGGAGATAGGGTGGGTTTTCGGCATCGAGCATCTCTAGAGCAGAGCCGAGGATTGGATATCCAGTTGGGCCCGAGATTCCACGACGTCTCCAGTAGGTCCATGTCCAGAGGTAGTAGCTGAAATTGAGAGAGAATATTAGGATTCTGAGAAATAGTATTAGGCCTTTTATTTTAGCAATTTTTGTCCATCCCGTCCATCCTTCGTTCGCCGCCCGTCTGGACTACGGAAATCTGGCCGGACGAAACATGGACAAACGGAAGCCATAGTATCTCAGAAAAACTCTTACCTCAAAACACCAACAATTGCAGTAGTAACAACCAGAAATATGATCATTTTCACAGCCTTCACAAGAATAAAAATGCAGTCAACAAAAAAGTTTGTCTTCTTTCCTCTCTTCCAACCTTCCCTATTTATACTACCCTGTGTATACACTCTACTCCTTATCGCCCCCTCTAAAAACTTCTACACAAATCACATACTGGTCAGAAAATTTCTTTGTCTGATTCTCTGCGTCTCTCATTTTCTGTTGTCTCTCAATTTTTTGGTTTGTAGACGGACGATCAGCTGGGTGACTTTTTCTGACTTTCTGTGGCGATTCTCCTAAATGGGAAGTGTTTCTGGGGAGAAGGATCAAAATAAGTGATGCAAGTTTGGAAATAGGGAGTGATGTCAGGATTATTCGATATTGGGTCATTGGTCATAGAACAGGTACATTTCCAAGGAATACCACAACTCTGATATAGGTTCATGTTACAGTACTACAGTTATAAATATGACAGGAATCGAGTTTTAATACATACCAGTCGGTTTGTCGCCCCGCTACGCGGGGCTCAACCTCCTGGCCTTTGCTGAAAACTGCTAGAAACTCGAAGAATGTGTCAATGTTCCTATTACTGTGACTTAGCCATTCTTTGAGCTATCAATCCGAAATTTGGTGTTGTACTTGTTTATTGTGTGTGCATTGTGTGTGCAAATTTTTAGAAATTTTCGCTTGCTTTAACTTTTCCAAATTTTGGGTTACCGTAATTACAGTAATCCTGAACAAAATTTTGGTTTTCAACTGACGGTCATAAAGCGCCCGAGCATCCATGACTGTATCGCAAATATGAAAACATTTGGTTCAAAAAGAAAAAAGTTATGCAAGAAACAATTTCGGACGGATACACACACAGACAGAACTATTCCCTTAGTAAGGAGTAGATAACTCGTAACCTCAGAATAAACTATTCACGTTTCTGCCAACCAACACTGTTCCAATTCCACGTAGACTCTGCTAATCCATTTCTAGACACTATCATGGCGTTGGCTCTTCCCACCAATAACCAGGCTCTCAACATGAGGGATCAATTCAAAAAATTGCGTGAAATTCTGAATAATTGCTACGAAGGCATCAAAGCATGTGCACAATGCGAAGTGCTCTACCAAAGGAGTGGACTCTTCGAGACGCGTGGAGAGTATTTGAGGAGAATTACTGAAATTCGAGCACAGAAACGGAGATTCGAAATGGTTGCAAGACAATATCAACAGTATCTGGAGGAGATTTATGAGAGAGCTGATCGATTGGGGATTATTTTGGAGGTGAGATTTTTTGGGAAATTCTGAGGCTTCTATTTAATGAATTTTCGTCCGCACCGTCCGTCTCTCATCCGCCAGTTTGTTAGAAATTTTCTAGTTCGCCGGTGTAGTTTGGGCGTATAAACGGTGGACGGATGACGGACGGACGAATAACGTTTGAATTTTGAAAGCGTGTAATGCATATTAGCCAATACACTGTCACAAGTTTGACTATCAAAATTCTTAACCGGATAATCGGCGGACGAATGATCGTCGGACGGCGGACGGATAAGTTTATATTCAACAAACCACCATCTTAAATTTCTGTACTTCTTATCTAAAATCAAATTTCAGGATGGAATGTTCCCTCGTCTAAAACACTACTGGAGCCGACTTTGCGACTACTTCCAAGATCATCCACCTCCAAACGATGGAACCACTCCGTTCGGAATTCCAGAATCCATGATTTTCCTTCTTGTGATCTTCTTCTATTTTTACTTGTAAACAGTCATAAAGTGATGTTGTTGGTGGATGGTTTAGGAGAAAAAGCTAGATGACTCAGGCATAAAAAAGACACGGGTTCATATTATACATCAATACTTTCTGAATTTTTTGCAACAACCAAGTACTCATTCGAAAGAGGAAAAACGCTGAACATTTCAAATTTAAAAATCAAGGAAGTTTGAACGAAAAATTGCAGAAAACTGCTGGAAAACGGCTTTGAACTGCATATCGGTCTTGCAGCAAAATTGAAAATGTAACACATGTATTGGCCATTTAGGGATTTTTTATGTACATTAAAAAATGAATATATTACAAAAATTAATCTCTCAACTTCAAATGCATCCAAACACTTGTTGGTTGAGTAGTCGCTCTTCCAACTAACTTCATTGGAACCTCTGTTTTAACACCCGTTTCAAATGTGTACTTCCTCAGAATATGAGCCAATAATATCTTCTCTTCCATATAAGCCAAACGCATTCCAATGCACTGACGAGGCCCGGATCCAAATGGAATATATCCTCCCTTTTGGTAGAAGTGCTCATCTCCGGAGTCCCATCTGAAAAATCAGACTGGCTATATTACATTAGACATTTTTAGAACAAACCTCTCTGGTCTGAACTCATCTGCATCCTCTCCCCAAATTTTCTTGTTTGTATGAATCGCCCATGTATTAGCGACCACATGAACACCCTTCTCGATTTGGATTCCATCTCCTATGACAGTATCCTTCATGCATGTTCTGGAGTTGGCTCTAAAACATTGAAAAATTTAAAATGTACCAAAAGGTTTTGAATATGTAAAATTGTAAGCTGCCTCTAAATATCAAAATGAAAACGCACAAAAAGCACACAGAAACTTCGAAGAAAGGATCGGAAACAGCCAAAATTGGGCGGAGTCAACCTTGCGATTACTTGCCGGAAAAACTCCTTGACCGACTTTATAAAAAACCATGTTTTGGGGCCCTGGACGTTTCAAAACAGAACGTTTCAAAACTGCGATAACACTACTGAATTGTTATGAAATGCCCGGTTTTGAAACGACTTCGTTTTGGAACGTCTAGTTTTTAGACGTCTGGTTTTGAAACGTCTGAGTTATGAGTTCTCGCTGTTTTGAAGCGACCGGTTTTGAAGTGACCCGAAGCTCATTTTGGAAAATACTTCAAAGCAAGAAAAACTCACGGTGAGGCCAATGGATACAATCTCAAAGTCTCCTTCATCACACATTCCAGATACTTCAGTTTGGATAACTGATCAAATGTTATTTCGGGATTCGGACATTCTCTATCAACTTCCTCTTGAAGTTTCTTTTGCACTTCTGAATGGAAAGCCAGAAGATAAGTGGTGAAGGACAGAGAAAGAGCAGTAGTATCAAAGCCAGCGATTATAAAGACAGTGCATTGAGCAATGATTTCATCAGTAGTGAGTCGCTTTGAAATCTTCGAGTGTCCATTTTTCAAACTATAGTCTTCATGGAAGTGGTTTAGGTCTCCATCGGTACCATCCGATTTGGCATCCAAGAACAAATCGATAAAATCTTGAGGCTCTCCAGGCTCATCCTTGGCTCTCTCCTCCATACGTTTAGATACCGCTTTCGAAACAGTGCTCCATATCAAATTGGAGTTGGTTCTTGGGCCAAATGCTTTTTCATATTTCATGACCACCCACTTTAATAAATTAAGTGTTGATGGGGACACGGCTCCAATGGTCATTAGCTTTTGACGACTTTCTCCAAAAATGGATCTTACGTGTGGGAAGAGAGGGTTCTTGAACATTTGGGAGTCCTGCTGACCCATTGCAATTCGGCCAATGACATCGAGGGTGAACTCTTGGTAGAAGCTAAAACTTTGAATTTTTCTATTAGTGCTTCACCCGTCTTGCAATTGTGCTCCATCAGACATTCATCAAAATCTCACAGAAAATGTATGGTCATAATTTGAAATAATTGCTTTGAGGCTTGTTTTCAATTTCATTATTAGATTTCGTTTGAGTGAGATAGTTTTTTCAAAAATCATCTACGAACATTGACCTTGGATAAATGTCTGGTGGAGCGCGATTGCAAGTTGGTTGCCACTCTAGTATGACTTTAAATGTAAAGCAACTCACTGCAACATATCAATTTGCTGACCATCAGAAGTCTGGTCCTCAATATGTCTCAACAGTTCCAACGCACATTCTTCTACTGTTCCAGTCACTTTTCTAAAAAAATGTAATCGAATTCTAGCACCACATTCTCCAGATTCGGAGTCCTCACCTCAAACTATTATTCGAAAATGTTGGACTCGAAATTGTCCTTAATCGCTTCCATCTGTAACCCTGTGCCATAAACATACTCGCTTTTGTATCCTTCTCTGGATCTCCATGCAAAGCGTTCAATTTCCTCCCGTAGAAGTTATCAAACTGTTTTGTGAAAACTTCAGTGACCAACTCTGGATCTGACACTACCAAGGTTTTCTTTAATCCTTCAGTGAATCCGAAAATGGGACCGTAGATCTAGAAAATTTATATATATTAGGAAATCCCAAAAATAAGTACCAACCTCTCCCCATTTTTTAATACTCAAATATGGTGGGAAGTCTCCAGAGTAAGTAGTATTGGATACTCCAAATACTGGATACCCACGCGGACCAGGAACACCTCGACGAATCCAATAAGACCAGTGATAGAGGAAATAGCTGACAATCATAAAATGATCTAGAGCATTCAAAACAAAAATTACCTAAACAAACCAATGAGACCAGTCAAAAGAACACTTGCAATGAGAAGAACCATTAGGTAAACACAAAATACTCTCCTCACATTCTTTAAAGTTTTGTTTATATACCAGTACATCTATGTGATGTTTGCAGCAACAAAGTCAGAAAAAATAGCACATACTGATCCAATTGAGTAGTGGTTTTTGAAGATTTTTCTGACTACTCACGAGAAATGAACACGGTCGTGCTGGGTTTTGCGATTTGTGTAGAAATGGGGGGGGGGGGGGGGGGGGGGCTGAGGAAAAAAAAATATAAATAGGTTTGTGGCAGGTGAATTTTTAATTGGAGATGTTTATTGAACAGGGATAGAGAAAAGAGAAAGTATTCAATTTATATTCTGGTCGTAAACATTGGTGTCGTTCGGCTTATTAGAAAATCGCATACATACAGTACCGAACAAAAAGATATGAACTTTTGGTGTTTTCAGTTGAAAAACGTCAACTTTGGGGGTCTGGGAAAGGATGCTAAATTCGACCTTTTGATTTGAAACTTTTTGGGTGTATACATCAACTCTAGAACTCTATTTTTGTAGTTGACAACTTTTTTGTACGGACTCGTCTAGAAATGATATGGTTCGTGAAATGCAGAAGACACTAAGATCGGTGAAAATTGCACTAAAAATGCGGAAATTTAGCGTCGCGCCTCTTTAAAGGGACACACCATTTTTAGAAGAAATTGTACAAGAAAGTTGTCAACTACAAAAATAGAGTTCTAGAGTTGATGTACACCCAAAAGGCTTCAAATCAAAAGGTCGAATTTAAAATCTTTTCCCAGACCCCCAAAGTTGACGTTTTTCAACTGAAAACACCAAAAGTTCATATCTTTTTGTCCGGTACTGTACATAGACTACCGGACAAGAAGAAAACGCATTTCCCATTTAGAACCAAAACTGGTATTTAGTAAACAGGACTCCATTCCAATCAGACCATTTCGAAACTTTAATCCAGTGTATATTTATATATGTTAAATGTGATTGGGAGCATCATAAACCATTCCAGGTTAGGAAACGCCGTAGTTGCAAAATCGGCGTTAGTTGCAAAATGGCGCGAAGCCCAATTTCGTAGCTGAAAATGTTTTTCATCTGAACGTTGTAGTTGCATAACTATTCTGCAATTGGTTGTTCAAAATAGTTGTCAACTACAAAAATGAAAAGTTTGATTTGATTAAAAAGACCACAAAATTTCAGACTTATTGGGTGAGCCCTGACTACTTTTTTTGAATACCCGAAATCTGAGGGAAATCATGATAAACTAATCAACGAAAATTGTCAAAAATTGAAAATCTTTGGCTCAGCAGTAAATGCTAAAAGCCTTATTCCATAAATCAAATTTACTCAAAGCTGCCTCAAATCACAAGTTCCAAACCATATTTCTTGATAAGACTCTAGTAGTTCTTATCGCCTGTTCCAATGCCTTATCAACAAACTTTGCATCACTGACAGTTAGAGACTGTTGGAGGAGAGGAGTGTGAGAAGACGAAAAGGGATAGAAATGATATTTTTCTGTGTTAAAATTTTGGTTTGTGTCTGACCAAGGGAGGTATATAAAAACACAAAGGAATCTAGGGAAGATATGTGGAAAATTTTATTCATTTTCAGTACTTTAGGATTTCAGCTTTAGGACTAACTCACACTTAAATCTTACCTTCAGAATGATATTTCTCCTCCTGACCGTTGCCATTGCAACCTACTACGTTTACCACTGGACATTCTGGAAACGACGTGGAATGCCTGGACCATGGGGGATTCCGATTTTCGGAAAATCTGGAACCATGCTAGAAGATCGTGTCTCCCCACCTCTGGTCATTCAAAAATGGACCGAAAAGTATGGAAAAGTATTCGGTTTCACTGAAGGAATGCAAAAAGTGATGGTCATTTCGGATCCAGATATGGTTCAGGAAGTGTTTGTGAAGCAGTATGACAACTTTTTCGGGAGAAAGTTAAACCCAATCCAAGGAGACCCAGATAATGATAAGGATGTTCCGATTGTGGGAGCTCAGGGATTCAGGTAAGGGAATTTTAGAGTTTTGGAGAGAGGCAGAAGTTCAAATTTCAAAAAAATTCAGATGGAAGCGCCTCCGTACTATCTCCGCTCCTGCCTTCTCCAACAACAGCATCAAGAAAGTTTTGGGAAGTATTGAAGACAGTACTCTCGAGTTCATGAAGCACTTGGAGCAGAAGGGAGCAAATGGAAAAGCTGTGAACATGCATATATTCTTCCAAGAATACACTATGGACGTCATCATGAGAATCGCTATGGGACAACAGGGCTCAAAAATGTTCAACAATCCATTGTTATATGATTGCAAAGGGGTAACTTTTAAAGAAAATAACGCTCCAAAATACAATACTATTTTCAGTTCTTCGAGAACAATCGTTGGCCAATTTGGATGTTCAGTGGAGCCTTCCCATTTGCTGTCAAAGTTCTCAAGTACATTTTCTTGAAACTTGGAAAATTCGGAGCTGCTCCATTCATTAAGGTTCAAAAAACTGTGACTGACGCTGTGATGGAGAGAATTGCGCAAAGAGAGGCTGACCAGAAACAAGGGATTGAACCAGGAGAGCCTCAAGATTTTATTGACTTGTTCTTGGATGCGAAAACAGATGTGGAGCATTTCGGAGAGACTAATGAAGAGTTTCATAAGTCCACTATTTATGTGAGTTTAGGATAATACACGACCAGAGATCCCGGTTGATAGATCGCCGATCGTCTGCTAGCAGACAGCGGTTGGCTTTCGGTTGACGGTCGGTTGGCAGTCAATTGACGGTCGGTCAGAGGTCGCTCAGCGATTCTCGACCTTCAGTACCGGACAAAAAGCTATGAACTTTTGGTGTTTTCAGTTGAAAAACGTCAACTTTGGGGTCTGCGAAAGGATGTTAAACTTGATCGTTTGATCTGAAACTTTTTTAGTATATACATCAACTCTAGAACTTTATATTTGTAGTTGACAACTTTTTTGTACGACCTCTTCTCAAAATGGTGTGTCCCTTTAAAGTGGGGGTGTCGCTAAATTTCCGCATTTTTAGTGAATTTTGCACCGATTTTAGTGTCATCTGCATTTCACAAGCCATATCATTTCTAGAAAAGTTCGTATAGCTTTTTGTCCGGTACTCTAGTTGAACCTTTCACTCAAAACAAAGCATTATCTTTCAGAACAACCGCAAACTCACAACTCCGGAAATCATCACCAATTGCTTCATTTTCGTTGTTGCTGGTTTCGACACTACTGCTATCTCCTTGTCGTATGTCGCCTATTTCCTATCTTTGAACCCAAGAGTTCAAAGAAAACTCCAAGAAGAAGTTGATAGAGAATGCCCGGATCAAGAGATCAGTTTTGATCAACTCTCCAAACTCAAGTATATGGAGAACACTATCAAGGAGGCGTTGAGAGTATTTCCAATGGCGGCATTGTAAGTCACACTATTTTGGAAAGTCTCAGGAAAATGAATAATTTCCAGTGCCAACTCTCGTCGGTGTATGAGAACCACTAAAATTGGAGACCAACTTGTCGAGGAAGGTACAGACATTCTTGTAGACACCTGGACACTTCATCATGATAAGAAGGTTTGGGGAGAAGATGCTGATGAGTTCAGACCGGAAAGGTATTTCTGAAAAACTTGAAAACTTCAAATCTCACAATTATCATTTTCAGATGGGAAGCCCCACTAACCCCTCACCAGGCCTTCATGTCCTTTGGAGCTGGACCCCGGCAGTGTCTCGGAATGCGTTTGGCCTACTTGGAGCAGAAGAACTTGCTGGCTCATGTGCTCCGGAAGTACAGTTTTGTTGCAAACATGCAAACACAGGTTCCGATGAAATTGGTTGGACGGGCTACTTCTCGACCAGAGAGCTTGATGCTTTCTGTGGAGCCGAGGAATGGAATGTGAAGAAATAGTTGCTCTTTGAAAACGTTTGGTGTAATTTTGCTTTAATTTTTGTGTTTTGAAGGTCTAATTTTTAATAGATGTGGTAATTGTAAAAGGTGTATAAAATTTGAATAACTTGAATAAAATTTTATTTCAAAATTAATACACTAAAAACTTATTCAAAGAGTAAGCTATTTCTAAACCCTAATATGAACTGTCGCAGAATTTTAAAAAAAATTGGATACCGTAAAATCTGTAATAGAAGGGCATCCCTGAGGCTAGAATGGGCACTTTTCAGTGAATCCAATTAGCTGAAAAGTGTCTCATTCGATTCCTAAATAGAACTCAAATAAATAAACAGAATATTTTTTCCTGAACACTTGTTGTGATTGAAATTCAAAAAATTGAATTGTCACTATGAGGTGTCGGAAAAATAGAAGGGCATGCCCTTCTATTAAAGATTTTACGGTACTTTGATGACCTTTATATCTGCTCCGACTCAGATTCAGACTATGATTCA
This sequence comes from Caenorhabditis sinica, assembly GCA_963932045.1. Taxonomy (NCBI): domain Eukaryota; kingdom Metazoa; phylum Nematoda; class Chromadorea; order Rhabditida; family Rhabditidae; genus Caenorhabditis; species Caenorhabditis sinica. Next base: position 21,582,902 of record OZ009941.1, read on the forward strand.
AGAGACTCCTTTTTTGCTCCTAATCTAATTCTCTGTCCATTAATCTTAAAATTTTGAAAATTCTGGAATAGTTTTACTCCTCCTTCACCTACAACATAGATATGCTAAAAAGTAGGACACAAATTGACACGGCTTGCTTATGAATCCTTCATAACAGTTGTGATGTGTTGTGTTAGTTATTAACTTTCAAAGAAAACAATCTTCTCTTTTCTTCATTTCTCACAGACACCAAAAAGTTCTCCCACTATCTCTTTCTCTCTCGCTTTTCATTATTTTTGTGACCTAACGTGTCGGTAATTGTTGTTTGTGATCAACTGTGTTTTCTTCCCTTTCACCCACACTCTTCGTTATAAAGGGAGGTCAAACAAGACCGAAGACGAATCAGTTTTGTTTTTTAGAATTACTTACCATGATTTTAGTACTACTTACCGCTTTAATACTGGGTATTTTTACCTATTCTGTATGGATATGGTCCTATTTTATTAGGAGAGGAATCAAGGGACCCCGAGGGTTCCCTGGAATCGGCATGATCTTTCAAACTTTGGATCATGAGAATCCACCGTTTTTGAAGTATCGCGAATGGACGAAGGTATGTTTTTCATAGATTTCAATTAAAAAAAATCAACGAAAAGCATCGTTTTCAGCAATACGGGCCGGTATGGGGTTTCACTGAGGGTCCCCAACAGACAATGGTGATTTCGGAACCAGAAATGGTCAATGAGATTTTCAACAAGCAATTCGACAATTTTTATGGAAGAAAACTTCGTCCAATCATCGGAGATCCAGAAAAAGACAAAAGAGTGAACATGTTTGCGGCTCAAGGAAAACGATGGAAACGGTTAAGGACCATGTCGAGTCCCTCTTTCTCTAACAACAGTTTGAGGAAAGTAAAGAGTACTGTACAGGAATGTGGATCTGAGATCTTGTGGAATATTGAGAGAAAAGTCGCCAATGGGGAGGACATTGATATGCTTTTGTGAGCTTTTCTAAGTTAAATTTATCTCAAGTCATTTCATATTTTCCAGATTCTACCAAGAATACACTCTTGGAGTCATCAGTCGTATTGCCTTGGGACAGTCGGAATCGAAAATGTTCCAGAATCCTTTGCTACCAAAAGTGAAAGCGGTGAGTGATTCTTTTGGTATACCTATATGGTGTTCTCACTAAAAAAGAATTTTCAGATCTTCAACGGATCCTGGCATCTATTCCTTCTCACTGGAGTCTTCCCACCACTTGCTTCTGTGATCCGAAAAGTTTCAAAATCACTGCCAGCTGATTTTGTCCCTGCATTCAGAATTTTTGACTTGATCGAAACTGCTGTTGAAGCACGCATCTCCCAAAGAGAAAATGATATGAAGAATGGAATTGAGCCTGGAGAGCCACAAGATTTTATTGACCTATTTTTGGATGCTCGAACTGATGTTGACTTCTTGGGAGAGAAGAATGAGGACTTCTCAAAAACTGCAGTGATGAAAGTGAACAAAGAACTCACTTTTGATGAAATTGTTGGACAATGCTTTGTGTTCCTAGCGGCTGGATTTGATACTACTGCACTATCACTTTCCTATGCCACTTTCTTATTAGCTACACACCCTGAAATCCAAAAAAAGTTGCAAGAAGAAGTGGATCGCGAGTGTCCGGACCCGGAAATTAGTTTCGATCAACTATCAAAACTGAAGTACATGGAATGTGTGATGAAAGAAGCTTTGAGATTGTATCCATTGGGAGTGACGTGAGTATGAAAACCTCGCTTTGGAAGAAAATGTTCAAAATTTTCAGAGCAAACACTAGGAAATGTATGCGAGAGACGACGATATATGGAGTGACATTTGAAGAGGGTATGAACATTCAAGTGGATACATGGACGTTGCATCACAATAAAAGGATTTGGGGAGGTGATGTGGAAGAGTTTGTACCTGAGAGGTTGGTTGTTCTTGGTTTCTAAGGGATTGCGTTTGGTCGGGAAGTCCAGCCGACCAACAGTCGACCAACCGCCGGCTGACCGGCGACCGATGTCCGCCCGACCTCCGACCGACCGCCTTTTATCGCCTGTTTTTTGACAGCGTTGCGCAAAAACACGCGGATTTGGTTGAGTCGGTCGGCCACCGGTCGACACTGTCGGCGGGTGGTCGGCGGGCGGTGATTTTCAACTGAACGAAATCAGACCCCTATGCCGTATAACCCACATCAAACTTTTGACTTCAGATGGGAAAACGCTGCCAGTGAACATCTGGAGCACAACGGATCCTACATTCCATTTGGCTCGGGACCCCGTCAATGCATCGGAATGAGACTTGCACAAATGGAGCAGAAGATTATTTTAGCTCAAATCCTCAAGGAGTACTCATTCAGAACCACGAAGAATACACAAATTCCTCTGAAGCTAGTGGGAAAACTGACATTGTCTCCTGAAAGTGTGATTGTGAAGTTGGAGCCAAGAAAGGACTTGTTGTAACTTTTGAAACTATATTTGTTGTTGATATGTATTAATGTTGAGAATAAAGTAATTGAAAAAAGTTATGAAAAGTTCCGATCATAGTCACAATGATAAACTATACAATTTGGGACTACATTTTTCCATTCTTCACTATGCAAGTCCTCCCCCTGACACACTATTGTTCATCACACCTTCTTCTTACTACTGTCCTAATGAGAACAAACAAACAATGAAGAGCCGAGAAAAGGCGGTGGTGAGAAGGAAAAGAAAACAGATGAGATTTGTTCAGATCCTTTACACGCAAGAAGTATCACTTGCTCGCGCACCGCTCGCGCACATTATTTGAAATGTGACACCAAAAAAGAGTAAGAAAATGAAGCGAAGAATAGATACGGTATTAGTTGCAAATACGATGTTATATTGTATGTGTTTTGAGAAGATGTGCGCGGACCGCTGCGGACACAGAGACAAATGTGTTGGTGGAGAGGGTGATCTCTTTTGATCTGGGCAATTGTTTGCACAATAGTGTAGATGGGGAGCTACAGTATACCGGATCGGTGGAAGCAGATTTGGGATTTCAAAGTTTTCTTATTCAGAGATGAGCGTTCAGTCGGTGGTCGGTCGGCGGTCGGTCCTCCAACGGTCGTAAAGCGGTCTGTGGTCGGACTGTGGTCAGTGGACAACCGGTTGGGGGTCGTTCAATCGATCGAAATGGACCCTTTATTTGGAAAATTGGACCCTTGGACCCGAAATGGACCCTTTGAAAATGGGACCCGAAATGAACCCTTTATTTGGAAAACTGACCGACGATTGAACGCTTGTCTCTCTCTTATCACCTATCGGTCAACGCGACCGCCGACTATTTTGTTGAAAATATAAATTTGAAGGGTCTGAAAAATGGGTTCTCATCATCCGATCTTGTCAAAATTTGGTGCATGTATACATCATGTCTAGTACTGTAATTTTGTAGTTGACAACTTTTCTCTATAACCAAAACACGCTAGTTAGGTCAAGTGACCTTAATAACTGACAAGAAATGTACAAAAATAGTTCTAGAGTTGATCTATACATCCACCAAACTTTGGCAAAATCGGATGATGGGAACCCACTTTTCAGACCCTTAATGTGGATAATTTTAACTGAAAATGGTCAAATTGTATACATCCGACTACAGTAACTTCCAATTTCTTTAAAATCACTCAATTGCAATGTAAAAAAGTATGATTCATTTTCAACTTTGCCTTCCAAACAGACACAATAAAAATAAGTTATTCATAAGGTTTGAATATAGTGAAACTCTTCTTTTTCCCATCTTCACTACTCGAGCCGTGTTCTTCTGGAGTCGGACTCTGACTGCAATTGCTCATCGCATCGTCTGTCTCAGATCGTTCTGCTTTCAGTTCATCTCTTTCATTTGTCTCATTCGCATTGGTTTTTCTCCATTTTGCCCGACGATTCGAGAACCAGACTTGAATACGAGCTTCTGGGAGACCAGTTCGTTTTACTAGATCGGCTCTCTCGGTTTGGGATGGGTAGGGTTCTCGAAGGAAGACTTCTTCTAGAGATTGGAGTTGTTCTGAAATCAATAAAAACTATGAATTGAAACTACTAATTATTGAACTAACCATTACTAAAAGTGCTTCGTGACAATCTTCTAGCGTTGATCCCAAGCGTCGAATCATCTTCCGATAGACTTGGATTAGAGTCAGTCGATACTTGACCAGATGAACCAGCCACGTTAACAGCTCCAACTCCTAACCCTGCTTGTAGGTTTGGAGGAAGGGATCTTGAGTTTAGCAGAAATGAGAGTTGAGCTGGATTGGGGAGAATGCCAGGCCAGACGAAGGGAAGTGGGAATGGAAATGGTGGTGGTAGACGAACTTCTTGAGGACGCATCTGGGGTCGAGCGATGTGTTGAGCTGAGAGAATCATCTGAAGCTCTTCGGCTGCTCGTTCGGCCGCTCGAGTACGGAGGATACGGTTGATGGAGGAGACAGATGGGGGAGTGGTGCAGACTTCTGGAAAATAGTTGGTTCGAATGGCTGGGAAACACTTAAGAAGATAGCTTTAATTTGCAGCGAAGTGATGATAAAGGGCTCGGTTTTGAAATTCTGCTTACCGACCGACCGCCGACAAATCTTCCTATCCAACAAACACTTACAAACCAACATCTGCATGAATGAATCACTAACCTTCACTTATCAACTTCTCTCGAATCTCCCATGCAAAAATAGTGGGGTTGTCCCGTTTGTACTGTTCAATTTTTGCAACCACTTGAGGTGTAGCGACCTGAAATTATGTAATTGATTTGAATCTTTAAGACACATTCTCTGAGAGACTCGAGTGCACCTTCACTGACCCATTGTACAGAAAAAAGTCAAACTGATTTTTATAAGTTGGTATTTGGTGTGGTAGGTACCCATGTACTTCTAAGAACTTTGACCCACACCTCATCTCGATCCGTCTCCTTCGGGCTCATATATGCATACACGGAGCCAAAAAATAAAAAAATTTCTTGAGCAAGATATTGATGACATCTTTTTTGCTATAGCCGTAGGCTTCATTTTGAGTTAGTTTTGATAATGAACCAAAAGTTTGGATGAACTCTTCGACTGGGAAAAATGGAAAGTTTTCTCAATTTTTCAAAAATTACCACTTTTTCATTTTTAACAAAAATTTTAAGCCTAATAGAGGTGCATGGGAGGTAAGATTTGCACAGATTCGGATTTATCATTCAATTCTACCTTAGATAAAGTTGTTTTAATGAGAAACTAGTGTGACCCCCATGGCGAAAAAATCGAATTTCTAAGTTCAACACCTCCGATTTCAACGTATCCCTATACATTGTGAAAGGCACCAATTTTTCAAATTTTAGAAGTATTTTGGCTATGATTAGTACTTATTAATAGTAACGTTGTCACAAAATTTCAGGAAGTTTGAATTCGATTTGTTCGAGTTATAGGACTTTCAAATTTCCATTCCACATTTTCAAGGTGGGTTTTTGGAATGACTATAAATTTCTTATTTCTCTGTCAATCTTTTTGAAATTCTGAGGCATTGTTGTCCAAATATTGAAATTCACAAAACCGTTGTGGAAACTCTAATCCGTCTCAAATAGTCGTTTTCTCTCAATGACCATCTTTGTGAAAATTTGTAAGGATGAGACTACTTCAGAACGAGAGCAACTAACAAATTCTTGCTTTGTATACAATGTGAAGTAAGAGCACTTCAACTTCTCAAAATTTCAAAAAGATTGACAGAGAAATAAGGAATTTATAGTCATTCCAAAAACCCACCTTGAAAATGTGGAATGGAAATTTGAAAGTCCTATAACTCGAACAAATCGAATTCAAACTTCCTGAAATTTTGTGACAACGTTACTATTAATAAGTACTAATCATAGCCAAAATATTTCTAAAATTTGAAAAATTGGTGCCTTTCACAATGTATAGGGATACGTTGAAATCGGAGGTGTTGAACATAGAAATTCGATTTTTTCGCCATGGGGGTCACACTAGTTTCTCATTAAAACAACTTTATCTAAGGTAGAATTGAATGATAAATCCGAATCTGTGCAAATCTTACCTCCCATGCACCTCTATTAGGCTTAAAATTTTTGTTAAAAATAAAAAAGTGGTAATTTTTGAAAAATTGAGAAAACTTTCCATTTTTCCCAGTCGAAGAGTTCATCCAAACTTTTGGTTCATTATCAAAACTAACTCAAAATGCAGCCTACGGCTATAGCAAAAAAGATGTCATCAATATCTTGCTCAAGAAATTTTTTCATTTTTTGGCTCCGTGTATGCATATATGAGCCCGAAGGAGACGGATCGAGATGAGGTATGGGTCAAAGTTCTTAGAAGTACATGGGTACCTACCACACCAAATACCAACTTATAAAAATCAGTTTGACTTTTTTCTGTACATCGGCATAATAGGGTTCCTCAGAGAATGTGTCTTAATAGTTTACAAGTATTAATGACATTTTCAATGTCACAATGCGCTCTATCGCTAACATGGCTAAATTTGAATTTTTCGGCATTACAGTCTTTTTTAAAGTTTCGAGGCTATGTGTAAATATCGTGAATAATCCACAAGGAATAAACGAGGCCTAAAAGTTGAAAAACAGAACGAAAGCCGAAAAATCACATCTCAGCCATTTCAGCAGTAGAGCGCATTGTACCATTGAAAATAGAGCTAATGAGAATTTCTAACAATCTCTATATTTTTAACTAACCTTTGGTTTAGTACCTGCACCTCCTTGTTGATTATTTCCAGCATGCTTCGGAGGTTCATTTTGTGAAGTTCTCCGAGTCATCTTGCCAATGGTGTTGTGAGCACCTGGAAACTCCAAATTATATACATACATAGTCTTAGAAAACATCTAAAATATATAGCATCCAAATTTGGAATGATGAATACCCAAACTCACCCCAAAAATGCAGAAGCTGCTCTTGAGAGAGCTGTTGCTGAGACGCCATAAAATCGTGATTGAGATTGATTCTGAAATGAGCTTTCGGCTGCTCTTCTCAGCTTATCCTCTCAAGGCACCGCCCACTTTTCTATACAGTAATCCAATCCTCTTGTTGAACACGGGCGGCTTTCTTTGCGTTTAGGAGGATCGTGTACGGTACAAAGAGGGTGAGAAAGAGGGGAAGGTGGAGTTGTGTAATGAAGTGTTGGCCGGACAATGTGGTACAGATTAGAGGGGTTAAGGAGCAGGCGGAGAAGGAAGAGACAAGCACTTGATAGGTCAAATTATGATAGGGTGTAGATATTTTAGCTCTGTTTGTGTCGGAGGATTCCAAGGAAGCATAAGGAGTCTAAAAAGTCCAGGGGTCTCAAGCTTTAGTCTTGCGATATAGAAGTGATCAGAGTTCCGAAAGATCAAAATGAGACCGAGAGGTTTTCTGAGTTCGAGTTTTGATATTTTCTGAAACTCAAGTATAATAAAAATATGTTCAATATATGCTGAATCTGAAACAGAACTGCACTAAAAAACATCATGTTCGAGAGGTTTTAGTGAAAACGGCTTTCTTTGGGATCTCAAAATGTAGTTTAGATTAGTTCATTAATTAAAAAATTGTAGGTATACAAGTCAAAACAAGATCTTCATTTTTGTAGTTGACAACGTTTTTGTATAACTGCTTCTAAAAAAGTTGCTTGTATGCATACAAATTTTCTAGATAATCGGACTACTTTGAACTACTTTTCCAGACTTCCAATTTTGGCCTTTCCCAGTTAAAACACCCGACTATGACACCGTTTTGCCTGATTTTGTACGTTCCAATTATGCTGAAGCTGATATGTTATGTGATCAATCTCTGTCAAAAATGAACCAAAAACCTTATCATCAAGTCTGATGCCAGTCTGCAGCCCAAAATTCCTCACACCCAGACTTAAAAATGCAGGATAATTTCTCGGATTTTTCCTAGAAAAGTACTGTCTCATCACCTTATAATGTAGCAACATGCATTATCAAAAGGCACTCGAAATCCGGTTCACATACTCATTTTCAAATATTAACCTACTTCCTAATTTCTCACATATTGTAACTATGCAGCTGGCTCTCACTCCAATGATTGTTATGTAAATCCAAAAGCCTATCTCCACTTCTCCTCATTTGTCGGTATTTTCATGCCGCTTCTTATTCTTGTTTTGAAGAGGTCCCCCCCTCTCTCTCCGGATGTGCACAATGGTGATTAGCACACGAACATGAATGTCAAGTGGCCCCATCACAACATACATTCCCTTTCTCTCCTTTTCGGAGAATAACCCAAAGATAGCATGCCAGATTGAAATATGATCTCTCTGTCAATGTGTCGTTGTCGGTGTGTCCTGTCAGATCACAGATCCACTTGGACATGTACTTCAAACTTGTGAAAGACGGACAGGGACACCGTGTGTGTGTGTGTGTACATTTGGAGAATAAGAGCAAGTTGCGCAATGAGGAAATTAGGTGCACATTTTGAGCATGGGGCAGTTATAGCAAGCTAGTAGCGCTATTTTCAATGCTATAATCCGTTTTATAGCTATCATGGCTAACATGGGAACTTCTCAGGTTAGCCGCCGTTTTTCAGGTTTTGAGGCACTTCTGGTGAATTGTTCACAAGGAGTAAAAGAAGCTTCAAAACTCGGAAAAACGATGAGAAAGCCGAGAAAATCCAATTTTTCGCTATGTTTGCAATAACTATGTTTGCTAGCTTAACATAGATACCTGTAATAGGATAGAACAAATCCTTGAAAACGAAACTGATAGAACTCAAACTAATAGAAATATATAGCAGCCGGAATGACATATGAGTAGACGATGAGAGCTGAAAAATTATTTAGGAATTTGCACACTTTCGTTTTTTTCAGTCTGGGAAAATCATATGCTTGTGTCAGAAAAACTGATAGACTTGCTAAGAAAAATGGAGAACCCACATGGTTCCCACGAAAAAGGTGGAAAAAGTGGTCTCACACAGATTGATACATTTCCAATTTTAGTAATCGACTTTTATCAGTTAGAGGAAAATTGCTGCATCACGGAGGCTGAAATTGACGAATACCAAGCAATTGTGCACCTGTAAAAAAATTTCGGGATAAACATTGCCTTTTACTGATACTGATTGATGATTTCTAGTGTGACATCAGTTTGGAAATCGCGCTCCACCAGACATTTATCAAAACCTCACTGCAAATTTCTGGAACGAATTATTGATATTTGCATTTCAGTTTATTTATCTTTTGGCATCATCAGATTTTGCTTGTATAGCGTAGATTTTCTTGGAACCAAAAAAACCATATGCTCTCAGCTGTGATATTTTGATAAATGTCTAGTAGAGCGCGATCGCCAAACTTTTGGGACGCCAGTAACGGATTTTAATAGTGTGCATTATACTGTATTATTTCAAACTGCTCCATGTTTTATGTAGCTGCTAATACATAGTAAGACCTATACACATACAAAGATCCATTCCATGTTTCACACCTCAATGCACTCAACTTTTTCAAAAACTAACCAATTCATTTTTATACATTTCAACCTTTTCAATGAGCTTACCTCAAAAAACCTTCTACCCAACTCATCTCACCAAGGAGCAACTTTTATATTTTATAACAACTCTGGCTAATCAATTCAAAAAGTTGAATCGGGGTGAAAATGCACCAAGGGTTTGAATCCCAGTTGAATTTGAAAAGTGATTTTGAATTTTCAGACAAGAATGGTGAGCACATTGGCAGCAGGTGCTCGCCGAGATCTTGTTTTCAATATGCTTATTAATTTGATAAAATTGTATAAAACAGCTGATCGAATGGTGTCCATTGAAGGGTCACAGACCAATTTGAAGTGTCTACTAGGTAAGGGAACTCACATTTTTGAACAAAACGTTTGTGTTTTTTTAGTTTCCGCAAAACTTCTCTCATCGTTTTTTGACAATGTGTTCACTAAACTACCCCAAGTGCAAATTGAGGATGGTTTCGATGAATTCTACATTTCTCACAATCTCACCCAACATGATATGGCTATCACTGCCACCTGGAGAATGATAAGTACTGTAGCAGTTGGCCATCATGAGCATCTGCTGGAAGTGAAGAGGTCATGTCAAGAGCAGAAGGCGTTTAGAGAGTCTTTTTTGAAAACTCAAACAGACTTTGATATCGACTTTGAGAATCATGAGGCGGACCAGGAAACCCAACTTTTGTCTATTGAAGATGCGGTTTTGATTATTCAGAAACTGGAAAGGAGTAAGTATGAGGGGTTTCTGAAATTTCGCAACCGGGCATTTAGCACATAGGACATTTCACAGAACGGATAAAGTTTTGCGACTGGTTGCGAAATGACTTGTTGCGAAATGACTCAAAACTTCACAGAGTCGAGTGTAGATGACTTCATTAAACGTTTCATGACATCTAACAATTGTTTATTTCCAGAATACCAAGCAATATCCCGCAGGAACTATGTTCGTTTTGTGCGAGAGCGAGCAGCAGAGCTTCATGGGCAAAAAGTGGAAATCGACGCTACACAGGCTGCGATTCGAATACAAGCAGTAATTTTGTATTTCATCCCCTTTTTCTCATTCCAGTTTGCAGCGCACTCGTGGCTATTTTGCTCGAAAATGGGTCCGAGAAATGCGAGAGAAAGAGCTCAACATATTGAATATGACACCAGAAAGTTACATCCGGAAACGATGTGGAGAGAGGGAAAGAAAGCAAAAGGAAAGTGTCGTTGGAGGAGTTAATGGACTGGAAAGGATTGAGCAAGTTGAGGAGTTTGTAGGTTTTGCAAGAAGTCTAACAAGACAACCTAGATTTCTGCAGCCAAATGACTTGGAAACTGCTCTGGAACTTTTGAAGACTCACTTTTTCTTATCGTCTTCTGAATTTCCTGATCCCTCGAAAATTCCAAAACTGCCACCTCAAAACAATCCGGATACTGTATACCGAGATGCATGCTTCCGTGGAATTGTATCGCCACTTGCTCAGATTGAATTTTCGGAGCTGATATCTCAGCGGGAGTTGTGTAAAATTGAGAACCGCCCGTTTCTGTTTGACTTACGAACCTTCCTTACGCTTACTATGTGTATCCCATTATCCCTCGCGACATGGTACAAACCAAAAGATCCCAAAATTAGTTGCCGTTGGCTTTTGATGTCAGGTGCTCCGGATTCCGGGAAGACTTCATGGGCAAGAGCACTATCTCGAGCTTGCCATGTGACTCATGTGCACGTTTCGAAGAATGTGGTGAACATGGGAAAGAGAAGAATCTATACAGTCATTAAGAAGCTGGCGAAGACGGAAAGAAGACTACTGATTAGTATTGATAGGATTGATGTGCTGAAGAAGGATCCGAAGAACAAAGGATATACGCATAGACAGGTAAGCTCAAAGTCAAAAAATTTCATTCTCAAGGGGTTAGCTCTTCAGATGCTTCTTCGAACTTTTCTCTCTGACCTGTCGAATATAAAATCTGCAACTGTAATTGGAATGACCAAGTTGGCTCTTGAAGGCCTTGATCCTTACATTTTGGACCTGTTCCCTCTCCATACGGCTCTTAGTAATCCAACTCATACCACAAGATATGGTAAAAAATTATTATGGTTACCGGTCGGTTGGGAAATTAAGCCGACCGACCGCCGGCCGTCCGCGGACCACTAGAAACCAAAGATGCGTATGTTTGTAGGCAGTTGCCTTTGTTTGTCGACGGTTTTTGATAATATTACGCAAAAATGCCCGGATTCGGTTGGATCGGTTGACCATCGGACGGCTCAGTCGGCGATCATTTTCGCAACCAAGACGTTGCGAAACTGGGCGTTTCGCAAGCAGTCACTTCGCAACTCAACTTGGCGGATGACGTGGTTGCAGAATGGCGCGCCATATGGCGTAGTTGCAAATCGTCGTAGAGTCATCTTGTCATCCAGAGTTTATCGCTTTTGGCTCCGCGCCGTTTTGCATCTAGTCATTTCGCAACTCATGTCAATTTTGCAAGTTGGCAGTTGGTTGGAGGTCGGCCGGCGGTCGGCGATTTTTGACAGACCGAAACGGAACCCCTATTTGTCACAATCACATAATTTTCAATTTTCAGATCTCGTTGTTGACTGCTTGAGCAGGAACTTTGAACAAGATCGGCTGCCGAAAATCCCGCATCGGATCTTTGATATTGAAAAACAAACGAGTGGTGTTAGCAGAGGCAAGGCGGCAAAGTTTGTTACGAATCGGTGGAGTGCTGCTAATAATAAAACTAATTTGTCATGAAAAATAATATGATTTATCTGTTTTGGGAAAAGTTAACTGATTCATTGGAATTTGTTGTCAATAATATGTTGCATGCAAAGCTGTTTTTAATCACAAAGGGCTTGATATACATTAGTAGGGAAGATTTTGATCTAAGTGTCACTCCAACTTGTAAACTGGGTACAATGGAGCGTACTTCTGAAATAACGTTCTATGAAAAGATTCATATTACTTGTGTATACCTGAACATCTCGATTCTTGAGCTGAGTCGCTGCGTAGCCGAACACAGACTTTTTGTAGTCGAACTTGAGATCTGAAGTTTAACAAATCATGACCTTATTCTACAAGTATCTACTTACTCTTATCGGTTGGGACAGTTCCAATAATGAATGGAAGTTCCAACTTCACTGCACTTTTCAAAGTGCCCACAGTGCTCATTTTGACTTTCAGAAAGTATTCGACGTCGATGATCTCACAAGTTTTGGTAGATGGTGGAAGTGGTGGAAGGGTGATCGGCTTCTCAAGATCTTCCTTCTCGTTTTTCTCGATTCGGATTTCCTAGAATTTAGAAGATTGGAAGGCTCCTTGGCAACCGTTTACATGACAAGTTCCTTGAAGAAGAAGATTCAGCTGAATTCCCCTTCAAGAAAGAAACTTACCAAAACCTCTTCCAAGACCTTCCGCTCTTCCACTCGAATCTGAGCATTCAGTCTTGTTGCGTAGGTGACCTTCTCCTTCTCATTCCCAATACATGGATGAGATTGTGAATTGACGAATCCATCGCGGAAACCAGTATATGTGACGCGTTGCAGGAGTTTGATACTGATCTAAATGACTTAGGTTTTGCATTTTTCAAAACTTGTATATCGCTCCAGAAACCAGAGATAAGAAGACAAGTGCATTCTCTCTTCACTCATCTCTTTTCCGCGTTCCTCTCTTGCCGCGCCTTGACTCATTTTCTACCACACTTTCTTATACACACTCGGCTCCCCTCTCTCCCAACGCTTCCGTAGCGCAGTAGGCAGCGCGTCAGTCTCATAATCTGAAGGTCGTGAGTTCGAGCCTCACCGGGAGCAAGTTTTTTTGTTTTTGGTATCCCACCTTTCTGAATGTTTTGGAGGTCTTGTTATCCACAAGGATCTTCACAGGAATACTCTCCCCGCACACAAACCCTTGTTTTGGGAGGCGAATCTGAAAACGGAATTTGAAGAACGAAAACAATCTGGGATTACCTCCATCTTGACCAGACCACTTTTCCACAACACAGCTCCGAACTCTTCACAAATGTGCTTCTTGGATGGTACCTGGGAGTTGGGGATCAAGGAGAGATCTATACTGGGAAGCACGGTAAGACAAGTGATGAACTTGTCGTCGAACTTCCATGGTCTGTCGATTTCCACCTTTATGAAGTATCGAATGAATCCGAGGTCTCCTGGAAAAGTTGTATATCTCAAAGTAGGATGGAGCATACAAAACCTTCAAAACTAGGAGGTGCCCAGTGCGGAAGTTGGAAGGAAAATGGAAAAATGTGTTGGCCGGATGGCATGTCGTGCTGAAAACAGAAACAATGAAAGGTGCGAAAACAAAAAAAATGTCTGAAAATCATCTCGACTAGAAAATACTAGTCACCTTTGATCCATCACTCTTCCAGACGATAGTTTCGAAACGACAGTACACAATCTTTCCCTTGTGGTCAGCACAGTTGTGTCGGACTCTGGCAATGTCTCCATTCCTGAAATCTAATTTAATTTTCATGAATTATTCCATCAAAACCTGACTTGATCTTATGATTATTCTTGACGTTCCCCTCCCAATAGGTATACGCCTTTCCGATCATCTCCATCCGAACTTTCCTCGCTTTGAACTCGTCATCAGGGATTTGCAATTTGACATTTCCTGTCACCTTGTCTCCAGGTGAAAATACAGTAGGACTCTTGTCAAACTCCACAAGACATGTGGCCATTTTTGGTGGCCTGGAACGAAAAATTGGTTAGAATGTACTTTAAGAATACCCGGTAAAACAATGAGGGAAAACGCATGGGAAATCGCTTTTGTTCTGACTAAGCTCATATTTGTTTGGAATATAAAAAAGAGGGCAGAACACTTCCTTGTAGTGTCTGCAAAGTAGGAATGTGGGTTCAACAAATTCAGGTCAAAAATCAAGATTAGAATTTGGCTTCTAGTTTGTTCAAAACTTTACATTATTTGTAGTCTTATCTCAAGCTTCAAGATCTGAAAAATTAAAACTAATCTAAAATTTGACATAAGACCTTTCGGAAAAAATTTTCATCACGAAACATCAACTAAATTTGAGACGGATGATTGAAAGTTTTACTTCTGAATATTCATGATGTTTCTAGAAGAGTTATGATCAAAACTTCATCAGCTGATATCAGCTAGAGCGGAAATTTATGTGACGAGGCACATGACTTTAAAGAAACCTATTTCAAGCGGAAACATTGACCAAAAAACTAATAAGCTTTTTTTTGTCCTAATTAAAAGTTTTTGCTCAAATGAGCACATAATCAGGTTATGGGACTCCACCTCTATTCATTTTTGAGCCCTTCCCTTTTTCCTTGTTTTCTTCTCGGAAAAGGCAAAAATGCAATTTCAGAGAGCAAGACGAATGGGGGTACATGAAAAAATTGGATATGACAACGAGGAGGAGAAGGGAGGAAATAAATTGATATATATTTATGTGTAGTAGAGAGAGAGTGCGACTCTTTTTGTTCTATTTTTGCTATTCTTGCTCTTGAGTGGAGAACCAAAAACAAAAAAAGAAACTAAAGAGAAACCGGAAATTTGTGTTGAAATTCGAGATTTCAGCAGGAGAGAGCAAAGGATTGTTGGTGGTTTTAAATGCTTCGCATTTTTTAGAGAGGCGCTTTCTCTGAAAACATGAAAAATGGAATGGAGAACTAATCAAATGAGTCAGCACACGAAGACAGAGAAGAGCAAAGAGCGAAAACAATTTTTCTTGCTCAATTTCGTGTTTTTTTTCATTTTTAGGACCCCTTCTGGTTATATGTAGGTATTTTTGTTTTTGGGGAAAAATAATGAAGAACAAAACAGATGCAGAAAACCTCTGAAAATATCGAAAAGCTCTTCAAGCATCCAAGATCTGAATTTCACTGAAAATTGTTTCTAGGTAACGTCATAATCTTTTCGAGGGAAAAAGAGTTATTCTGTCAATCAAATAAAGGAAGCACACAATCGGAGTTTTTCTGACGTAGTGATTCCGAATTCAGAAAAAAGTTCCTGGTTCATCTAGGGCTCTGATAAACCAGAAGATCAACGATCCACTCGAGCAGAAGCTAATCCAATTATCTTACTTGTAATTTCTGCTTCGATGAGCAGAAAACTTTAGGAAAAGTTGAGAAAAGTTTGCTATTTCTTGAGTATCAGTTTATTGAATGAACACAACGCTAATGAAATGAATACAAAAAAAGTTTGTTGCATAGCTACGATACAATTTGAAATTAATTAAAAGTGTGAATGGAATACTGAAATCTCCTTCGGAATATGGAGCAAGAATAATGTTGTAAATAGCGCTAGATACAGTTCATGGTTATTTTTTACAGTACCGGCCATAATGATATTCGTTTTTGTCATTTTCAGTGGAAAATCGTCAACTTTTGATAGCTGAAAAAGTGATTCAAACTTACTTTTTCTGTTTGAAAATCAAACCTTGGACTTTCATTTTGTAGTTGACAACTTTTCTCAGTTTGCCCTGCCAAGATATGGCCCGTCGAAAAAAAAGCTCAGTAAATTTCGAGAATTTGCACTGCAATTGAGTAAAATTTGGCATCGCCGTAGGTTTCTGAGCGCAACTTTTTTGATTGAAGAGATACTAAAAAGTTGTTAACTACAAAATTAAAGTTCTAGGTTTGATTCATAAACCCTCAAAATTTTAACAGAAATAACTACTTTGGATTCGTTTTTCAGCTACACAAAGTTGTCGTTTTTCAACTGAAAGTGAATAAAACGAATATCATTATGACCGGTACTGTATGTGATGTATACAAATTTTGCAATTATTAGAAGTCCCTGCGTTGATGGGAAAATGATAAATAATGATAGATATCAAAATAAAATTGATGACTAGAGCAGATATTCAATCAATAAGATTAAGTTTGAAGCTTTAAAACGGAAGAAGTATCTCAAGATTCAGAAGAGTAATCTAAAGGTTAAGCGGTGTATGGTGGTGGTGCTGTGTCGACGACATCTTGCTTCTTTTCGATCTTCTTTTCAATCTTCTTGTCGAGATTCTCACCAATTATAATACGGGAGTAGAAATAAAGAGGAAACGGAGAGCCCTTGAGGAAGAACGAGACCTCTATGTGGTAGCGATTTGACATCAGTCCAGATTCGAAAGTTGGTGAAAGCTCACTTGGGACGGTGAACGGAACGGTCACAGTGCTATCGGTATATGGTGCCCAATCGACCTTTTGCAGTTCGCCTTGTCTGTACCATTTGTAGGTATTAATTCGTTGGGAGGACCCCAAGTGACAACTATAATAAGCTTTGCATGGTTTCTGTTGAGGACGTGCGTGCCAATGAGTAGTACTGGTAAGTCGGAGTTGGATGCCATTGATAGTTGAGCCACTGTTGTTCCCAATATGAAATTTGAAGTCGAAAGTTTCTCCTGGTTGGAAGGCCACATATGGCTTTATTGTCTGAAAGTGAACATCATGATTGTATTTTACGCTATGACTTCCTCACCTTGATAGAAATCGGCCCTGACTTGAATATATATCCTGCCTGTATGGTATGGTTCCGAAACCAACGTTTGTGCACTCTGTGCTTGTCAATGCCTTCTTGATTTTTGGTCACACGGAATTCCTCCTCCACTTTGTTATTAAACCACCATGGCTTATCGAATTCCACCATCACCTTGTATTCGTTCCGGCCATTTGATCGTTTAAACGTTGGTGCGCTGTCTTTGGGAAGAGTGAAGGAGAAAGGGTACTCATGAGTTCCAACAGGCATTTCATTCTGAAAACGCAAATATAGTTTCAGCCAAGTTTTTGTAATACTGTAGAGTGTTTCCATGAGCCAATAGATAAACATCAGGCTGTAGCTTCTATCATCACTCATTGGATAACTGCTTAGCTACATTTTAATTGAGAGCTGAGACCGAAGATCATCTTCACCTTTGTATTCGTATTGAATTCGATCATTTCGTGAATTCTGTTACAATGTAATTTTATTCTAAAAATCTAACCTTATCACTCTTTGACACCCAAGCCAACTTGCTTCCGTTGACATAGTTGTACTGACATACTGGATTAAATCCAATTGAAGTCTTACTGTATCCAATCCATTTGATGAACACGGAACGAGTCTTCAGTGGTTTAGTGTTTATGATGGTGACTTGACCATTGACAATGTCTCCCGGAACATAAGTTTTGTCCGGTTTGTCGAAAGTTATTGTAGTTGTTGAATGAGACATTCTGAAAGTTTGGAACATTTTAACAACAATGTTTTCAGAAAATGTTTTCAGAAACAGGCACACAATTGTAAAGGGGTGACTTCCTTCGTTTATCAGCAGGCATAGGGAATGCAAAATGACAAAGAAGGGGACCTTAATGCGTTCTGGTCTCGGGGCCCTCCCTCATTCATACCTCTTCCTACTAGATCAATACATAATGAGAGGTCAGACGAAGAAGACAATCTGAGAAGGTGCACACACTGCTGGGAATGCAGATGGTCCCTTTCTCTGCGTCTACATAAAGTACTCGTTCTTTTCCAACAGTCATAACGAAGGAGGCCATATCGAAGATCGCAGGTGTTGACAGGGTGTCGACAAACGGAGCATAGGTCAGCCGAGACCGCTCAGAGTCGGGGAGACCGAAGTGTGTGTGGCAGAAAGGGGTAACTAAGGCCCATTGCGTGTAAGATAAGCGGTGTGAGAGAACGTGGTATCAGTGACCCATTTATTGACGACTGAGTCAAGGATAAAGCGATAAAAGGCATCGGGAGGATACGAGAGGTGGGAAATTTATAGGAGAAAGTTCATCGAAAGGCGCCGGGTGAAAACCTCTATGCAAAGCGAGGAAACCGTGCTGGGAAAACTCCTTAAACCACACAAACGAGCCGTCGGCCAAAACGCGGGAAACTTACCCTTGGGAGGATACTGAAAGGCTCAAAGAGCAAAACAATAAAGGTGGGAGGATACTTGCACACACATAATTCGTGTGGAGAGGTACAACAGTTCGTCACATAAAAAAGGCACGACCGAACACACTGCCTAAAACGCTCACACGAGCGACGAGTGGGCGTGCGCGCTGTCGCCGCGGAGCGAAAGCGCGCGCGCGGGTCTCGCCACGAAAGTGCATGAGAGCGCGCTTGCGGAGTGTGGAATCGGCGCGCGATTCAAATATGATTTCTTGGGGAAATTAAACAAATGGAAGGGGAAATTAGCGAATTAAAGTGGGAAAAGACGAAGGAAAATAAGAATGAGTGACACAATAATTTAGGCGGGGAATTCAGGGAGTTTTGAGGGCAAAACCACTAATCCCTGGATTACAGAGCCTTCAGGTTGGCCAGAATTGCGGGGGGAGGCATATTCTGACAACATTGGGGGGGCCCGGGCGCGGCGAGAAAATCGACGATTGCCGCATGGACATAATTGATGTATGGAGCTTTGGCCTTTCTGGGAAGATACTCTCGAGTTCTCCGCTCATTGACTCTCTCCTTACTATAGTCGATTAACTGCTGCGGGGTCATATTAGGGTCCCGATATTCTTCAGATTCTTCAGAATCGAAGTGTTGTGTGTCATAGTCAATCTCATCTTCATCCATGTCTATTTCTCCAACAATAGGAAGATCATGAGCCGGTGGAATGATGTCTATGGATACGTCTGGTTCCTCGGAATCGTCTTTGTCGACTTTATTTTGGGGGGTATACTTTGCTTTAGGAATGTCAAACATGGCAGGAGAAGGGAGTGGAGGTCTGGACTTGAAAGTCGGATCCTCTTCCGTGTTGACTGTGTCCTGGGGACATTCTGCAGTTTCAGCGGATTCAATCTCCAATGGGATTAGTTGACATACTGCTCTTTTATAGAGCTTTCCTTTGCATTTCACCACAGCCGATCTGATTTCGCCATCTTTTGATGGACAGATAGAGACGATGAGACCGAGTGGCCATTTGTGCCTTCTGACAAGGTTGGTGTTGATCAAGACGACTTGTCCCACTTTTGGTTTCAAGGTTGAACATCTTTTTCCTTTGTGATTTGATTCACGAAGGTGAAGAAGGTATCCTAAAGACCAGTATTTCCAAATTCTTTCTAGAACTTCGTGCAATTTGTTTGCGTGAGCTCTTGTCCGAGATTCCGTCTTCGATTTTCTTGGATCGAATGGATAATCTTGGGAGGGTACTTCAATGAGTGAACCGGGAAATTGGAAATCAAATGGTCGGAGGACTACCATATCCTTGAGATCTTTCTGGTGGGGATACAAGGGACGGGAATTGACCATAGCTTCGGTACCAGCGAGTGCATAGCGGAGAGAGTGATAGTCAAGAATGGTTCTTCCAAGTTCTTTTTGCAACTGGTGCTTTACAAGCCCAACAACTCTTTCATAGATCCCCCCTTGCCAGGGGGAAAGGGGTGTGATGTACACGTATTCAATCTGCCTTTCGGCCAAGAAAGAAGTTAGTGAATCAGAAATTTGACCGTTAGCGATGTCCTCGTTAATGAGTCTTTCTGTCATCTGGAAAGTAGTTGCGTTGTCGCAATAGATGGTTTGGGGTACACCAGATCTCGAAACGATCATCGAAAGAGCTTCAATATGTCTTTCTGTTGTTCCATCTGGAACAATCTCAAGCCGCGCTCCTCTGGTCACAAGACACGTGTATACTAGAATGAATGCTTTTCCCTCTGATCCATCATCCTTTTTATATGGTACTGGGCCCATATAGTCCAATCCGATGTGTTGGAATGGTACCGCTGGCTCTGTTCTCATGGACGGAAGTTGTTGTGAGTATGGATAAGCGAATGGCTTTCCGTTCACCTTTTTGCACTTGGTGCATTTGGCGATTACTTTTGTCACAAGATGTCTGTCATGAGGAATGAAATACTTCGTTCTTAGAGCACTGACGGTGTAGGATTCTGGGAGGTGTACATTCAACAACCTTTCTTTCCAGAGCGCTCGTCTTCCTCGAAGTCAAATGCCTCGTGGGAGGGATACTCATGGAAGGTGTCCTCTCTCATTCTCTTGGCGACTGGTGTCGAATGGTCCACCGTTGCCTCGTTCTTTCTCTTGTTTCCCTCTCCGTTCTCTCCGTATGCGCTACTTTCTCCTGGAAGCGGAATATCCAGCATCTGGTGGCGGTTCGGAATGGGAGTTGGCTGTTGATCGTATTGGACGAGTGGTCCCGATTGGGTGGTCTCCACATCGATCTCCTCTTCGACCCTTGGGGGGGTACTAGTATATTTCTCGTTAGTTTCGTGAGTGCCGTTATCGGACATTTTTCGCTACCCTATAATCATTGTATTGGGATAAAGCGTTGAAACAATAAGATAAAGAGAGAAGAGATATGCGTATGACACTGCGATCAATAGAGAAAACAAGAAATTTAACGAAGAGGTTAAATAACAATTGTTTATTAAGCATTAATGCTTGTAAAATCAACAGAGGTGTGGGGGGATACAGTTAACAAATGAAAGAGAATTATTGATTTTTCGCCTTGGGAGGCTACGTCGGTTTCGCCTTTTGGGAGGCTACTCGAACACTCCTTCTGGGAAAACAGTGTCTTCCAGCTTTCCTCCGGCCCAAGCCTGCTCCGCAATGGCAGCTGCAATGGCAGCGCACTTGCAGTATTGCTCATTGGAATGGTCTCCATCTTCATAGGCATACGCTGGGTGACAGCAACAGTTGAGCTTCTTGCTCTTTCCGCGCTGATCACGTCTCCATGCTTTGAGCGTTGCTGATGTGATGGTGGTGGTAGCTTTCTGACAATAATTCAGGTTTTTCATTGATAACAGTATATTAGAAATACTTACTTGATCTCTGTTCTCCTTCGGGAGCGTCAAGAGGTGACCTCTTGGGAGGGATACACGTGGCGCCTTCACGATGGGTGAGAAGACCAGGCCTCGGGTGGACTTGATAAGCTTCTTGTCCTTGACATGGAAGTAGATGAGCTGGTGTTCTGGGGAGAAATCCCATGGGGCGTCATCCGCAACGATGCTGACGGACTTGTCTCCGAACTGCTCCATTGTAGTCACGCAGATCTGGATGGTGGGAGGTCTACGACCTGCTTTATCCTTTGGGAGGATACCATCCTTCTCCTTGTTCTTCTTGGAAGCACCACACTCTCTTCCAACGTCGCCAGCCGGCTTCACGTTCTCCTTCTCATCCAATCCCTCTGGGAGGATACCGTCGTTCTTCTTGGACACATCAGCCGGATTCTGAATTAATCTCTGTTATTTTCAGGATTTTTATTCAAAATTTTTACCTTCTTTTTCATGAGAGGCTTTTGCTTGGCGATGAGGACCTTACTCCTGCTCTTCTTGGCCCTTTGGGAGGGTACGGTGATCCGAACATTCGGAATTGTGTGCTTCGAACATTTTCTCTATGGTGGTCATTCTGAATAATGAATGTTTTATTGAGAGACAAATAAACGAGAGGCATAAAAAAAAGAGAGAGAGGTAAGAACGGTAATAACGGTAGTAACAGAAATCATGAGTATAACGAGTATTACGAGTATGCAATAAGTATATCAACACGATTTGCTATTTTTAGTTAAAGGCCTAGTCTTTTTTCGAAAAATCGCTAATTTTTCGAAATTCTGATGCAATGACTTAATTTCTAACTTCAGTGAATTCAAGTTCTAATAATATTCCCGACACAGTAACACAAGAGAGACGAATTCGATATGAACACGATGAGTATGATGGTGGATTTCACCTTTTCTCCTTCCATGCGCTACTCTTACTTTGAGCAGCATGGTACGTCGCATGATATATGGAACGTCGCATGATATACGGAACATCGCATGATATTGGGAGGGTACTCATTATCGATTTAGCTTTCTTTGCCAACAAATGATGGAAATTCTGAGCTTTTTAAGCATACTGCTTAGCCACGCGTTCACTCAGATGCTTTGGTTAGCGAGAACTGAACAACCGAAGAGAAATATTCAAAGCCATTAGTCAGGTCTGACGTTTCGGCCGACGAGAAAAATTCTATAATTCAGACAAATGTTACATTTCCTGAGCAATTATACTCTTTGCACCCTTTTCAGTCGGAATTCGGAATGAAATAACGACGACAGTCGATAATCAGGAGCGCCGGCGGCCGGATATCCATCTACCTCACTTTTCGCACATCGGCGGAGGTGTTGGGGCGGGGCTAGCATTAAAATTCTGATTCCTTTTTTGATTATCGATGCGTATCCTTATTCGGAAAGCATTTTCGGATGGTTCAGTGAATTTTTTCATAAGAAATTCTCAAGAATTCAACCGAGAAGGGAAGGATAATGCAAATTTGGGCTATTTTTAGCCATTTTTCTCGATTTTTAGGCAAAAATCACGGATTTTCTCATAAATCGCAAGTAAACTAGCTAAACTCTCTGGAGGAGTACAATTTGTTACAATTCTAGCACAAAACAGCTCGTCTCAACAACAATTGGCTCGAATTCGGCCGAAAAATCATCAAAATTCAGAATTTTCTCGTTGATGGTGACCAGACGCATTATCAAAACCTTCAAGGCTTATTTCTGACGTCGTTTTGGGAGGAATACTACTAGCTGACATCCCAATCAGTACTTGAGCATGATGGAGACTACTCGTCAACCAATAACTTTCACACTCTGGCTCTCGGAAGAGCGCTTTCAGTACATTGAGCATGTCGGCGAGACTCTTTCTCTCACGCGGAATCACAGATTGAGCATGTAGGCGTGCAACTCATGTACACGACACTCACATCGCTCTGTCTGACACCATTAATCAACGATTTGTTCTTTACAACGAGTTTGGAATGCAACAATTCGTCTCGGAAGAAACTAATCAGAGGGTTTTTTAGGCTAGAACGACCGATTATTCGAAAAATCGGCGATAGGTTCGCCTGTGCTCGCTGTATTCGTATCGATGAACGATTTGCTTCGCTCTTTGGGGGGAATACATGGAATATCTAGCTGCCAACTCTTCGGGCGCTCCAGGAATTCACGACACCTTCTGTGCACTGAGAATTCGATATTCACGAGCAATGAGGTCCTTCGTAGGCACCTCGTTGAGTTCACGGCACATTCAGTGCTCTGAGAACGGTGTTCACGGCATCTGTGTGCACTGAGAACGAAGAAATTACGAATTTCAACATTTTTTCGAGAGGAGCACGTTCACGGCACATTTCTAGTGCTCTGAGAACTGGGTGCACGGCACATAGTGCTCTGAGACCCTTTTTAGGCGAGAAATTCATTGGTACACGGCACGAAGTGCTCTGAGACCGGGGTGCACGGCACAAAGTGCTCTGAGACCCTTTCTAGGCGAGAAAACTCATTGGTACACGGCACATTTTAGTGCTCTGAGACCGGGGTGCACGGCACAAAGTGCTCTGAGACCCTGAGCTTAATGCTTCGAATTTTTAGAGAGAGAGAACGACCTAATTTGCAAGGCGGCAACTCAGAAAACGAGAAATTTTTAGAGATGGTAACAATTTCTAGAGTTGGTAACAATTTCGAAATTTTCGAAATGTTTCGAAATGACGCAAAGTAGCGAAATAACGATTTAGAGAGGAGAGAAAGGAATTTTAGAGAGTCTGGAGGAGGAATTTAGGGAGGAATACTAAATTTACCTATTTTACACACAAAAAATGGCGAAATTTACCGCTCGCCGCCAACACACTACGATCCGGCTGGGTTCGCCCAAAGGCAATTTTCCAAGGAAAACTGCTCAATGGGACGCAACATCTTGTTTTGCCAGTGGCTCCAAAGAACCACTGGTGACCCCGAGTCGATGCACCATGTCGACAAACGGAGCATAGGTCAGCCGAGACCGCTCAGAGTCGGGGAGACCGAAGTGTGTGTGGCAGAAAGGGGTAACTAAGGCCCATTGCGTGTAAGATAAGCGGTGTGAGAGAACGTGGTATCAGTGACCCATTTATTGACGACTGAGTCAAGGATAAAGCGATAAAAGGCATCGGGAGGATACGAGAGGTGGGAAATTTATAGGAGAAAGTTCATCGAAAGGCGCCGGGTGAAAACCTCTATGCAAAGCGAGGAAACCGTGCTGGGAAAACTCCTTAAACCACACAAACGAGCCGTCGGCCAAAACGCGGGAAACTTACCCTTGGGAGGATACTGAAAGGCTCAAAGAGCAAAACAATAAAGGTGGGAGGATACTTGCACACACATAATTCGTGTGGAGAGGTACAACAGTTCGTCACATAAAAAAGGCACGACCGAACACACTGCCTAAAACGCTCACACGAGCGACGAGTGGGCGTGCGCGCTGTCGCCGCGGAGCGAAAGCGCGCGCGCGGGTCTCGCCACGAAAGTGCATGAGAGCGCGCTTGCGGAGTGTGGAATCGGCGCGCGATTCAAATATGATTTCTTGGGGAAATTAAACAAATGGAAGGGGAAATTAGCGAATTAAAGTGGGAAAAGACGAAGGAAAATAAGAATGAGTGACACAATAATTTAGGCGGGGAATTCAGGGAGTTTTGAGGGCAAAACCACTAATCCCTGGATTACAGAGCCTTCAGGTTGGCCAGAATTGCGGGGGGAGGCATATTCTGACAACATTGGGGGGGCCCGGGCGCGGCGAGAAAATCGACGATTGCCGCATGGACATAATTGATGTATGGAGCTTTGGCCTTTCTGGGAAGATACTCTCGAGTTCTCCGCTCATTGACTCTCTCCTTACTATAGTCGATTAACTGCTGCGGGGTCATATTAGGGTCCCGATATTCTTCAGATTCTTCAGAATCGAAGTGTTGTGTGTCATAGTCAATCTCATCTTCATCCATGTCTATTTCTCCAACAATAGGAAGATCATGAGCCGGTGGAATGATGTCTATGGATACGTCTGGTTCCTCGGAATCGTCTTTGTCGACTTTATTTTGGGGGGTATACTTTGCTTTAGGAATGTCAAACATGGCAGGAGAAGGGAGTGGAGGTCTGGACTTGAAAGTCGGATCCTCTTCCGTGTTGACTGTGTCCTGGGGACATTCTGCAGTTTCAGCGGATTCAATCTCCAATGGGATTAGTTGACATACTGCTCTTTTATAGAGCTTTCCTTTGCATTTCACCACAGCCGATCTGATTTCGCCATCTTTTGATGGACAGATAGAGACGATGAGACCGAGTGGCCATTTGTGCCTTCTGACAAGGTTGGTGTTGATCAAGACGACTTGTCCCACTTTTGGTTTCAAGGTTGAACATCTTTTTCCTTTGTGATTTGATTCACGAAGGTGAAGAAGGTATCCTAAAGACCAGTATTTCCAAATTCTTTCTAGAACTTCGTGCAATTTGTTTGCGTGAGCTCTTGTCCGAGATTCCGTCTTCGATTTTCTTGGATCGAATGGATAATCTTGGGAGGGTACTTCAATGAGTGAACCGGGAAATTGGAAATCAAATGGTCGGAGGACTACCATATCCTTGAGATCTTTCTGGTGGGGATACAAGGGACGGGAATTGACCATAGCTTCGGTACCAGCGAGTGCATAGCGGAGAGAGTGATAGTCAAGAATGGTTCTTCCAAGTTCTTTTTGCAACTGGTGCTTTACAAGCCCAACAACTCTTTCATAGATCCCCCCTTGCCAGGGGGAAAGGGGTGTGATGTACACGTATTCAATCTGCCTTTCGGCCAAGAAAGAAGTTAGTGAATCAGAAATTTGACCGTTAGCGATGTCCTCGTTAATGAGTCTTTCTGTCATCTGGAAAGTAGTTGCGTTGTCGCAATAGATGGTTTGGGGTACACCAGATCTCGAAACGATCATCGAAAGAGCTTCAATATGTCTTTCTGTTGTTCCATCTGGAACAATCTCAAGCCGCGCTCCTCTGGTCACAAGACACGTGTATACTAGAATGAATGCTTTTCCCTCTGATCCATCATCCTTTTTATATGGTACTGGGCCCATATAGTCCAATCCGATGTGTTGGAATGGTACCGCTGGCTCTGTTCTCATGGACGGAAGTTGTTGTGAGTATGGATAAGCGAATGGCTTTCCGTTCACCTTTTTGCACTTGGTGCATTTGGCGATTACTTTTGTCACAAGATGTCTGTCATGAGGAATGAAATACTTCGTTCTTAGAGCACTGACGGTGTAGGATTCTGGGAGGTGTACATTCAACAACCTTTCTTTCCAGAGCGCTCGTCTTCCTCGAAGTCAAATGCCTCGTGGGAGGGATACTCATGGAAGGTGTCCTCTCTCATTCTCTTGGCGACTGGTGTCGAATGGTCCACCGTTGCCTCGTTCTTTCTCTTGTTTCCCTCTCCGTTCTCTCCGTATGCGCTACTTTCTCCTGGAAGCGGAATATCCAGCATCTGGTGGCGGTTCGGAATGGGAGTTGGCTGTTGATCGTATTGGACGAGTGGTCCCGATTGGGTGGTCTCCACATCGATCTCCTCTTCGACCCTTGGGGGGGTACTAGTATATTTCTCGTTAGTTTCGTGAGTGCCGTTATCGGACATTTTTCGCTACCCTATAATCATTGTATTGGGATAAAGCGTTGAAACAATAAGATAAAGAGAGAAGAGATATGCGTATGACACTGCGATCAATAGAGAAAACAAGAAATTTAACGAAGAGGTTAAATAACAATTGTTTATTAAGCATTAATGCTTGTAAAATCAACAGAGGTGTGGGGGGATACAGTTAACAAATGAAAGAGAATTATTGATTTTTCGCCTTGGGAGGCTACGTCGGTTTCGCCTTTTGGGAGGCTACTCGAACACTCCTTCTGGGAAAACAGTGTCTTCCAGCTTTCCTCCGGCCCAAGCCTGCTCCGCAATGGCAGCTGCAATGGCAGCGCACTTGCAGTATTGCTCATTGGAATGGTCTCCATCTTCATAGGCATACGCTGGGTGACAGCAACAGTTGAGCTTCTTGCTCTTTCCGCGCTGATCACGTCTCCATGCTTTGAGCGTTGCTGATGTGATGGTGGTGGTAGCTTTCTGACAATAATTCAGGTTTTTCATTGATAACAGTATATTAGAAATACTTACTTGATCTCTGTTCTCCTTCGGGAGCGTCAAGAGGTGACCTCTTGGGAGGGATACACGTGGCGCCTTCACGATGGGTGAGAAGACCAGGCCTCGGGTGGACTTGATAAGCTTCTTGTCCTTGACATGGAAGTAGATGAGCTGGTGTTCTGGGGAGAAATCCCATGGGGCGTCATCCGCAACGATGCTGACGGACTTGTCTCCGAACTGCTCCATTGTAGTCACGCAGATCTGGATGGTGGGAGGTCTACGACCTGCTTTATCCTTTGGGAGGATACCATCCTTCTCCTTGTTCTTCTTGGAAGCACCACACTCTCTTCCAACGTCGCCAGCCGGCTTCACGTTCTCCTTCTCATCCAATCCCTCTGGGAGGATACCGTCGTTCTTCTTGGACACATCAGCCGGATTCTGAATTAATCTCTGTTATTTTCAGGATTTTTATTCAAAATTTTTACCTTCTTTTTCATGAGAGGCTTTTGCTTGGCGATGAGGACCTTACTCCTGCTCTTCTTGGCCCTTTGGGAGGGTACGGTGATCCGAACATTCGGAATTGTGTGCTTCGAACATTTTCTCTATGGTGGTCATTCTGAATAATGAATGTTTTATTGAGAGACAAATAAACGAGAGGCATAAAAAAAAGAGAGAGAGGTAAGAACGGTAATAACGGTAGTAACAGAAATCATGAGTATAACGAGTATTACGAGTATGCAATAAGTATATCAACACGATTTGCTATTTTTAGTTAAAGGCCTAGTCTTTTTTCGAAAAATCGCTAATTTTTCGAAATTCTGATGCAATGACTTAATTTCTAACTTCAGTGAATTCAAGTTCTAATAATATTCCCGACACAGTAACACAAGAGAGACGAATTCGATATGAACACGATGAGTATGATGGTGGATTTCACCTTTTCTCCTTCCATGCGCTACTCTTACTTTGAGCAGCATGGTACGTCGCATGATATATGGAACGTCGCATGATATACGGAACATCGCATGATATTGGGAGGGTACTCATTATCGATTTAGCTTTCTTTGCCAACAAATGATGGAAATTCTGAGCTTTTTAAGCATACTGCTTAGCCACGCGTTCACTCAGATGCTTTGGTTAGCGAGAACTGAACAACCGAAGAGAAATATTCAAAGCCATTAGTCAGGTCTGACGTTTCGGCCGACGAGAAAAATTCTATAATTCAGACAAATGTTACATTTCCTGAGCAATTATACTCTTTGCACCCTTTTCAGTCGGAATTCGGAATGAAATAACGACGACAGTCGATAATCAGGAGCGCCGGCGGCCGGATATCCATCTACCTCACTTTTCGCACATCGGCGGAGGTGTTGGGGCGGGGCTAGCATTAAAATTCTGATTCCTTTTTTGATTATCGATGCGTATCCTTATTCGGAAAGCATTTTCGGATGGTTCAGTGAATTTTTTCATAAGAAATTCTCAAGAATTCAACCGAGAAGGGAAGGATAATGCAAATTTGGGCTATTTTTAGCCATTTTTCTCGATTTTTAGGCAAAAATCACGGATTTTCTCATAAATCGCAAGTAAACTAGCTAAACTCTCTGGAGGAGTACAATTTGTTACAATTCTAGCACAAAACAGCTCGTCTCAACAACAATTGGCTCGAATTCGGCCGAAAAATCATCAAAATTCAGAATTTTCTCGTTGATGGTGACCAGACGCATTATCAAAACCTTCAAGGCTTATTTCTGACGTCGTTTTGGGAGGAATACTACTAGCTGACATCCCAATCAGTACTTGAGCATGATGGAGACTACTCGTCAACCAATAACTTTCACACTCTGGCTCTCGGAAGAGCGCTTTCAGTACATTGAGCATGTCGGCGAGACTCTTTCTCTCACGCGGAATCACAGATTGAGCATGTAGGCGTGCAACTCATGTACACGACACTCACATCGCTCTGTCTGACACCATTAATCAACGATTTGTTCTTTACAACGAGTTTGGAATGCAACAATTCGTCTCGGAAGAAACTAATCAGAGGGTTTTTTAGGCTAGAACGACCGATTATTCGAAAAATCGGCGATAGGTTCGCCTGTGCTCGCTGTATTCGTATCGATGAACGATTTGCTTCGCTCTTTGGGGGGAATACATGGAATATCTAGCTGCCAACTCTTCGGGCGCTCCAGGAATTCACGACACCTTCTGTGCACTGAGAATTCGATATTCACGAGCAATGAGGTCCTTCGTAGGCACCTCGTTGAGTTCACGGCACATTCAGTGCTCTGAGAACGGTGTTCACGGCATCTGTGTGCACTGAGAACGAAGAAATTACGAATTTCAACATTTTTTCGAGAGGAGCACGTTCACGGCACATTTCTAGTGCTCTGAGAACTGGGTGCACGGCACATAGTGCTCTGAGACCCTTTTTAGGCGAGAAATTCATTGGTACACGGCACGAAGTGCTCTGAGACCGGGGTGCACGGCACAAAGTGCTCTGAGACCCTTTCTAGGCGAGAAAACTCATTGGTACACGGCACATTTTAGTGCTCTGAGACCGGGGTGCACGGCACAAAGTGCTCTGAGACCCTGAGCTTAATGCTTCGAATTTTTAGAGAGAGAGAACGACCTAATTTGCAAGGCGGCAACTCAGAAAACGAGAAATTTTTAGAGATGGTAACAATTTCTAGAGTTGGTAACAATTTCGAAATTTTCGAAATGTTTCGAAATGACGCAAAGTAGCGAAATAACGATTTAGAGAGGAGAGAAAGGAATTTTAGAGAGTCTGGAGGAGGAATTTAGGGAGGAATACTAAATTTACCTATTTTACACACAAAAAATGGCGAAATTTACCGCTCGCCGCCAACACACTACGATCCGGCTGGGTTCGCCCAAAGGCAATTTTCCAAGGAAAACTGCTCAATGGGACGCAACATCTTGTTTTGCCAGTGGCTCCAAAGAACCACTGGTGACCCCGAGTCGATGCACCATGTCGACAAACGGAGCATAGGTCAGCCGAGACCGCTCAGAGTCGGGGAGACCGAAGTGTGTGTGGCAGAAAGGGGTAACTAAGGCCCATTGCGTGTAAGATAAGCGGTGTGAGAGAACGTGGTATCAGTGACCCATTTATTGACGACTGAGTCAAGGATAAAGCGATAAAAGGCATCGGGAGGATACGAGAGGTGGGAAATTTATAGGAGAAAGTTCATCGAAAGGCGCCGGGTGAAAACCTCTATGCAAAGCGAGGAAACCGTGCTGGGAAAACTCCTTAAACCACACAAACGAGCCGTCGGCCAAAACGCGGGAAACTTACCCTTGGGAGGATACTGAAAGGCTCAAAGAGCAAAACAATAAAGGTGGGAGGATACTTGCACACACATAATTCGTGTGGAGAGGTACAACAGTTCGTCACATAAAAAAGGCACGACCGAACACACTGCCTAAAACGCTCACACGAGCGACGAGTGGGCGTGCGCGCTGTCGCCGCGGAGCGAAAGCGCGCGCGCGGGTCTCGCCACGAAAGTGCATGAGAGCGCGCTTGCGGAGTGTGGAATCGGCGCGCGATTCAAATATGATTTCTTGGGGAAATTAAACAAATGGAAGGGGAAATTAGCGAATTAAAGTGGGAAAAGACGAAGGAAAATAAGAATGAGTGACACAATAATTTAGGCGGGGAATTCAGGGAGTTTTGAGGGCAAAACCACTAATCCCTGGATCACAGAGCCTTCAGGTTGGCCAGAATTGCGGGGGGAGGCATATTCTGACAACACAGGGTCTAGCACATTTTCCGATTGGCTGTTTATAATACTGACATGAAACAGAAAACGGAATGTTCAGTACCCAATAGCCAAAACTAGAAATGCATCCCAAAATCATTGAGCATGAGAGTAAAGGTAACCAGCAAGCTTCATTATTTTTCATATGATTAAAAATATAAAATACAACCGACAATAGTTTATATAAAGAATATGGACAAGACTTCACTATAAAGGAAAAAAATTAGAGAATAGTTTTACTATCTTAAGAATGAATGGTTCAGATATCAGACGGTGTAAGGTGGCGGTGCTGTGTTCAATGTTTCTTCTTTCTTTCCGTTCTTTTTTCCATCCAGTTTTTCAGCCACGAGAATTTGTGTCAAGACTCTACAACGAACAATACTGAATCCCTCAAGACAGATTTCTGCAGATAAAAGATAACCATGAGTCATCAATCCAGACTTGAACGATGGCGTTTGAATATACTCTGGTATTGTGAATGGAAAGGTAAATGTCCCCTCAGAGTATGGTGCCAAGTTGGTCTGGTGCATTTCGCTGGCATCGTACACTTCACGAGAGTACTTCTGCTGGGAAGTACTTAGGTGACAATTTCCGAATTCTTCGCAAGGCTTCTGTTGATGGCTCGCGTGCCAATGAGTCCGTGAAATTAAGCGGAGTTGAATCCCTTTTATAACTGTTCTGCTGTTGTTGGCAATGTCGAAAGTGACGTCAAAAGTCTCTCCTATTTGGCAGGCGTCACATGGCACTGTTGTCTAAAACAAACATCGTCATTTCATTTTACATTTTCATTTCCTTACTTTAACAGAGATGGGGCCTCTCGCGAAATACCATAGCGATGGTATGATAAGTTCAACAGATCGATTTAATCTATACTGGGCAATGTTATCTATTTCGTTGGTCACACGAAATTCCTCCTCCACTTTGGTATTAAACCACCATGGTTTGTCGAATTCAACAGTCACCTTGTATTCGTTCTGACCATTCGATCGCTTCAAGGTTGGTGCGCAATCCTTGGGAAGAGTAAAGGAGAATGAATACTCGTGGGTACCAACTGGCATTTCATTCTGAAAACGCAGATATATTTTCAGCCAAGTTTTTGTAATACTTTGGAGTGTTTCCATGAACCAACAGATAAAAATTAAGCTGAAGAAACTTCTATCATCACTCATTGGATAACTGCTTATCTACATTTTAATTGATATTCACTAACCTTATCACTCTTTGACACCCAAGCTAACTTGCTTCCGTTGACATAGTTGTGCTGACATACTGGATTTCGTCTAATAGAAGTCTTACTGTATCCAATCCATTTGATAAACACGGAACGAGTCTTTAGTGGTTTAGTGTTTATGATGGTGACTTGACCATTGACAGTGTCTCCCGGAAGATAAGTTTTGTCCGGTTTGTCAAAAGTGATGATAGTTGTTGAATGAGACATTTCTGAAAGTTCGGAATAAAATAACATTACTGTATTTAGAAAATGAGAACTTCAGGTACAAAATTGTTAAGGGATGACTTCCTTCGTTTACAAACTGGCAAAGGGAATGCTAAACATTGAGAAATGGGACCTTAACGCGTTTTCATTCAGACCTCTTCCCACTAGATCGATACATAATGAGAGGTCACACGAAGAAGACATTCTGAGAAGGTGCACACACTGCTGGGAACGCAGATAGTCCGTTTCTCTGCGTCTCTAAAAAACAAATGTTGTTTTGCAAACGTCGAAAACGAATAAGGTCGGGGCGAAGAAGGCAGGTGTTCATCAACTACTTTTCCGATTCTTAGTTGGTTATGACTGACATTAAAAACAAGGCGGGATGTAGAAAATAATGCAATGACAACTGAAAATGTGTTTTTAATTGTTAGGAAAGTGATGGTAATTAAAAATCTTCAGTTATCTTATCGTCGGAACAAACAAAGTGAGAGTCGGTGCTTGCGGACATTTCAAACTTTCAAGCTAAGTTTGGCTTGGTAAGCTGAAAGTCCGCAGACACCGACTCTCACTTAGTTTATTCCGACAATACTATTTATTGTTATTCTTGATTCAATAAACAGAAAACTTCAGAAGATATTAAGAAAGATTTGTTAGGTTTCTTGAGTATCAGTTTATTGAATGGAAAGTTTGAGCATAACGTTAATGAAGTGTAAAAATATGGTTTTGTTGAATAGCTATTATCGATATTCTCCAAGGGCAAACGCGCTCCATCACCAAATACGGCTGAAATTTGGATTTTCAGCTTACCCGCCGTTATTTTCTGTTTTCAGAACAGCGAACCATGTTTGGGTGGGTGCGTGGACTCCTTGTAATCGATTCAATTGCTGCCCGAGTGGTCCACGAGGACTCCACGCACCCACCAAAATATGTTTCGCTGTTCTGAAAAAGAAAAAAAACGGCGGGAAAGCTGAAAATTCAAATTTCAGCCATGTTGGATATGGTGGACATTTCTTCTTGGGGAATGAAACAATCAGAAATAAAATGAAATGAAAAAGAAAGAATAGGTCGGTTGATAAAAAAGGCAAATTCAGTAAATAGAGTATTCAAAAAAATTCAGAACACCATTAGAGACGGAGGTTAGGCAGTGTAAGGTGGTGGTGCTACATCCAACGCGTTCTGTTCCTTCTCGTTCTTCTTTGCATCCAGATTCTCCCCAATGAGGATTCCCAAACTGATGAAGTAGTAAAACGGACTGTCTTTGAAATAGACTAAAGGTTCAATACGATATCTGTGAACCATCAGTCCAGACTCGAAGGATGGCGTTTGAATTTCAGCCGGAATGTAGAAGGGGACGGTGAAAATTCCCTCGGAATATGGTGCAAGATCGATTTTATGCATTGGACTGGTCTCATACTGATTCCAGGTGTAATGTCGCTGTGAAGAGCCCAGGTGGCACTTTCCAAACCCTTGGCATAGTTGTGGCTGATGACGTGCGTGCCAGTGAGTTTCCTTGATGAGTCGGACTTTGATTCCTCTGATAACTGTTCCGCTGTTGTTGGCAATATCAAACTTGATGTTCATGGCCTCTCCTGGTTGGTAAGCGTAATACGGAAGTCTTGTCTAAAAAGAATCAATGCGATTCTATTATACTTTATGATTTCCTCACCTTGATAAAAATTGGGCCTGATGTGAAAATTAGCCCCGAAGGAATGGTATGCTTCCAGTGCCATCCTTTGCTGCTCCTATACTTGGCAATGTCTTCAATTTCTTTGGTCACACGAAATTCCTCTTCCACTATGGTGTTGAACCACCATGGCTTATCGAATTCCACCATCACCTTGTATTCGTTCTTTCCATTCGATCGTTTGAAAGTGGGTGCACTGTCCTTGGGAAGAGTGAACGAGAACTTGTAATCGTGGGTTCCAACTGGCATTTCATTCTGAAAAATTAAATGAGATTTGGAGGATTCATGGACCAATTTTCTTTGGTTGCTTTGACTGACTTCAAACCATTCTCACTAACCTTTTCATTTGTTGATACCCAGGCCAATTTGTTCCCATTGACATAGTTGTGCTGGCATACTGGATTTCGTCCAACAGAAGTTTTACTGTATCCAATCCATTTTATGAACACGGAACGAGTCTTCAATGGTTTGGTGTTCGTAATGGTGACTTGACCATTGACAGTGTCTCCCGGAAGATAAGTTTTGTCCGGTTTGACAAAAGTGATTGTAGTTGTTGAATGAGACATTTCTGAAAGTTTTGAACACATTAACACTAGTGTTTATCGAAAAAGATGATATCAAGTATAAAAATTGTTTTTCTACAATTGACAAGAAAAGCAAATGTGAAACGATGAGGAATGAGATCTGAACGCGTTCTCGTCTAGGGCCCTTTCTCGTTCAGACCTCATCCCACCCACTAGATAGATACATAATGAGAGTCCAAACGAAGAAGACATTCTGAGAAGGTGCACACACTGCTGGGAATGCAGATAGTCCATTTCTCTGCGTCTCTAAAAAACAAATGCTATTTCGCAAACGTTGAAAACGAATAAGGTCGGGGCGAAGAAGGCAGGTGTTGACAGGTCCTACCACATTTTTCAATTTGCACTATAATTTCTATCAGTTAAACAGCGGTAAAGATATTCGGTATGGAACAACATCAGGTTGATATGAAACGTAAAAGCGTTAGAGAATTCTGCAACTTGAACAATCCATCTTTGAGATCTTATACGAGTTCAACCTAATGATCGTGTCATAATCCAGGTTCTCATCCATCAATAGGTGTTATTAAGAAGATTGACATGTTCACTGAAGAGAGTGGGAGGAGACCATAAGAAATCAACCTGTCACGTTAGCAGGCCTTTTCTGTGTGCATCCAGATTGCATTTGTATTCTTCCTGCGACTGTCATTTTCTTCTGTCATTGGTCTTTTCATCTGCAGTATCTGTCTGCCAAAAAACGCACTTTCCCCCATTAATATGAGCAGCTGTTCAGATGCGGACGCTTTTCTATCTAAACCAGCATACTGTTTCACCATTTTCTGTTTCTCATCTTTTGTGGGTTACCTTTTGACTTACTTATGAACGATGACTCCGTTTTCGACTCAATCTTAAATATAGGGTTAAAGTTTGCGTCGCTTCCCAAACAACTGCTCCTTCTTTTATAGAAATTGTGTGTAGAAATGAGGAATGCAATGACCTACAAGTACTGAAAAGATCACAGCCCAGGATCGCAAAATATGTGCATTTATTAGCAGGGAAGTTTTGTCAAATATGTTTTCGGAGAATTGTGACTGGAGGGAAAGAATAAATTTTACAAGAGATGAAAACAGAAATTCAGTAAGAATGATAGTTACAAAGTTTACAAATATACATCACTAGAAGCATAAAATGGGATGTTAGAAGAATAGAATGGATATTGCAAAATGTGATCCAAAAAAGTAATTATTGAAATTTCACGATGGAAGGAGTATCTTAGGCTTTAGAAAATATTTTGTAGGTTAAGCGGTGTATGGTGGTGGTGCTGAGTCGACGACCTCTTGCTTCTTTTCGATCTTCTTGCCGATCATATTGTCGAGATTCTCGCCGATTTGAATATTGATGAAGATATCATGAGAAATTGGAGAGCCCTTGAGGAAGAACGAAACTTGTAAGTCGTATCCGTTTGTCATCAGTCCAGATTCGAATGATGGCGACTGAACTTCCGTCGGGATGGTGAACGGAATGGTCAGAGTTCTGTCGCAATACGGGGCGATATCGACCTTTTTCAGTTTTCCTGGTCTGTATGCTCCGTAGGAAGTAAACCTTTGGGATGACTTCAAGTGACAAGTATCGTAGGCCTTGCACGGTTTCTGCTGATGACGTGCATGCCAATGAGTATACTTGCTCAGTTGGAGGTGGACTCCATTGATAGTTGAGCCGCTATCGTTGACAATATCGAACTTGACGTCAAAAGTCTCCCCTGGTTGGAAGGCCGCATATGGCATGGTGGTCTGAAAATATATAAACTTATTTCTCTGTTATGAATTTCGCTGGTTTTGCGATTATACCCCCAATATTGCAGTAAAAGCCTATTATTATATATTATGTCATCCTCACATTGATAGAGATAGCTCCTGAAGTGAAAATCCATCCCGAGGGAATGTGATCCTTCCATGTCCAATCTGCGCGCACTCTGTACTTTTCGATGCCCTCTGGATTCTTGGTTACACGAAATTCCTCCTTCACTTTGGTGTTGGACCACCAAGGCTTATCGAATTCGACAATCACCTTATACTTGTTCCGACCGTCCATTCGCTTGAAAGTGGGTGCGCTGTCTTTGGGAAGAGTGAAGGAGAAGGGATACACATGGGTTCCAATTGGCATTTCATTCTGAAAATGAGAGTTCAATTTAGATGATGATGGCTATTATACTGTAGATAGTTCAGATGTGGTTTGTGAACGCAAAACCGAGTAACAATAAGAAGAAACCACTGAAGGAGCCTAGTGATGTTCTTCTCAGTAATCCCATCCACCTTTACTTTTAACTATTCTAACTGACCTTTGCACTCTTTGATGCCCAAGCCAACTTGCTTCCATTGAAATAGTAGTGATAGCACTCCGGATTGAATCCAATTGCAGTTTTACTGTATCCAACCCATTTGATGAACACGGAACGAGTCTTCAATGGTTTGGTGTTTGTGATGGTGACTTGACCATTGACCGTGTCTCCCGGGAGATACGTTTTGTCCGGTTTGTCAAAAGTGATTATAGTTGTTGAATGAGACATTCTGAAAATAGCAACAATACGAACAAAAGCGGTGAAAGGATTAAAAGGGGAGTAAACAATTCCTAATTTTTCGATATTTTGGCATGGATCGGTGCAAAATTCAAAATAAGAAAGGTGTTAAAATATCGAAAATTCAGGAGTAGTTTTCTCCCCCATTAACTGTTTCCAATAGTGGACGTATTTTCTAAATCATGGAAGGGTGAAAAGCGTCGACAAGTAATGAGAGTAACAGCGCGCTCACGACAAGGGGCTCTTTATTCTCGCCCCACCTACTAGATCGATACGTAATGAGGGGCAAGACAATAGGAACAGCTAGAGATACCGCTCACAGTGCTAAGGAATGTAGATGGTTCATCTATCAGCGTCTCCAAACTATTCTGTGTCTATCTCAGAAAAAAGTGGGAGGGAGAAGGGTGTAGGTGTTCACCGGTCCTAACACTTATTTTGATGCGTTGTTCAATATGGTTGCTATGCAAGGGAGGGAGGAGTGTGATAATGTGGTAAGCAAATTCCGCTACACTACAAACCCCATGTGAACGCAATAACAAATTCCCGCAAACTCAAAACCCAACTCAGATTTCAAAGTGCCAAATAAGGTTAACATATTTCTGGAGGAGAGTGAGAAATAGCAGGTAGTCCTTATGTACCCTTTTACACTTTTTTGTGTATCTCCAGATTGCTCTTGTATTCTTCATGAGACTGCCACGTTTTCTTCCTTTCTCTCGGCATTTCCTAGCACCAGACTAGCGAAAAATCGGGATTGCTAATTCTAGATGCCCCTTTTCTATAAGCAGCTTCTCAGATGCAGACGTTTTCTATCTATAATGTACCAAAATGCGACTTGTCCAACCTAATCTTTTGTCGGTTACCGCCCGACTTACCTATGAACAAAGATTGCGTTTTTGGCCTGACCCTTAATTTGTGGTAATTATTTGTTTCGCTTCCCAAGCATCTGCTCTTTTATCTGTAGACTGTCATCTTGTAAAGAAATGAGGAACGCAATCACATACAAGTAATGAACAGGTCACATTCTAGGATCGCAAAATATGTACATTTATTAGGTTGAATTGTGAAAAATATGTAGTAGGTGCAGAGGGGGGTAGGGAAATCTGGCTTTTGAATGCTCGAAGTTAATCTGAAAGGTTTGTGTTATTGCCGGTGAATTGAAAAGTTGTGTTACCAAGCGCCAAAGTTTGAACTCGAGAACTGGAATGTTTAGGGGAGGGGATGATAGACATATGAGAATAAATATTGCGAAAGTGATCCAAGAAGATTCAGGTTAAAGTTTTAGAACGGAAAGAAAAGTTTGAACTCTGGGAAGAACAATTTACAGGTTAGACGGTGTACGGTGGCGGTGCTGTGTCGACGACCTCTTGCTTCTTTTCGATCTTCGCTTCAATCTTCTTGTCAAGATTTTCACCGATTAGAATAGTGATGCCGATATCATGGGGAATTGGAGAACCCTTGAGGTAGAACGAGATCTGTATTTCGTATGCATGGGTCATTAGTCCAGATTGGAACGTTGGTGTCTGAACTTCAGTCGGGATGGTGAACGGAACAGTCAGAGTTTCGTTAGAATATGGAGCAATATTGACTTTTTGCAGTTTTCCTTCTCTGTACAATCCCGTGGTATACAGTCGTTGGGAAGATTCCAAGTGACAAGTACCGAATGACTTGCACGGTTTCTGCTGATGGCGTGCATGCCAATGTGTTAACTTGCTGAGTTGAAGTTGGACCCCAGTGATAGTTGAGCCGCTATTGTTGGCAATGTGGAACTTGACGTCAAGGGTCTCACCTGGTTGAAAGGCTGCATATGCCGTGGTCGTCTGAAAATGCACTAACTCTTTACTTCGCTATGAAGATTACTGATTCTTTCCCAATATCGCATTCAAATTCTCATTAGGGCATCCTCACCTCGATAGAAATAGCGCCTGATGTGAAAAACCATCCCGAGGGTATGTGATCCTTCCAGGTCCAGTTTTTGCGCGCCCTGTACTTGCCGGTGTCTTCATGATTCTGAGTCACACGGAACTCCTCCTCGACTTTGGTGTTAAACCACCATGGCTTGTCGAATTTGACTATCACCTTGTACTGGTTCTGACCGTTCGATCGCTTGAAAGTTGGTGCGCAGTCCTTGGAAAGAGTGAAGGAGAATGGGTACTCGTGAGTTCCGACCAGCAATTCATTCTGAAAGTAAGAATTGAATTCAGGTGATCTTGGCTAGTCTACTGTAAGAACTTCAGATTTGGTTAATGAACTCACCACCGAGTAAGAATCAGAAGAAACTGATTCTTCTTAATAAGCCCCTCTACCTCTTCTTCAAACCATTGTCCCTAACTGGTAATAAACAGCAACTAACCTTTGGACTCTTAGATGCCCAAGCCAGTTTTCTCCCATCGAGATAGTAGTGCTGACACTTTGGATTAGAACGAACAGACGTCTGACCGTACCCAATCCATTCGATGATGACGGAACGAGTCTTCAATGGTTTGGTGTTTGTGATGATGACTTGACCATTGACAGTGTCCCCTGGGAGATATGTTTTGTCCGGCTTATCAAAAGTGATCACAGTTGTTGAATGAGAGGACATTCTGAAAGTTAGAGCTGCATTGGCAATGTTGGTGGCATGGTTAACTGATTTGAAAGGGGAAATTAGCTCCTTAAAAGAGGTAAGCAAAGCGAGTGTGGAAAGCGTCGACTAGGAATGAGACTCACAGCGCGCTCACGAGAAGGTGCCCCCTTTTCGTCTCTCGCCCCACCTACTAAATCGATACGTAATGAGGGGATAGACAAGGAAACCAGCTAGAGAAACTGCTCACAGTGCTAGGAAATGCAGATGGTTCCTCTCTCTCTGTGTCTCTGAATTATTATATTTCTATCACAGATGAAGTGAAGGGGGAAGTGTTTACCAGTTTTTACACTTCTTGATGAGTTTTTCAATATGGTTGCCATAGAGAGGAGTGTAAAAGAGCTGGGCTCTTTTGGATTTCGCATTCTTGGGATGTCAGGACGAGAGGTACCTCAAACAAATAAATGAGAGGAGTGTGATACTATAATACGAGAATTCCGCTGCATTACGAAATCTGAATGAACTCAATAACAAACTCTCGCAAGCCTTCAATTCAACCAAGATTTCAATGGACCAAATGAGGGTGGAATATCTCTTCAAAGTTTTCTTGAGGAAAGTGGGAAGTAACAGTCTGCCACGTCATTGGATGGTTTTTGTGTGTCTTCAGATCGCTCTTCTATTTTTCATCTGCTCTGTCCTCGTTCTCGTCATCTGTCACTATTTGTCTGGCAGCCAACTGTCTTCATCATGGTTCTGCCCTCTGATCCAAACTAGCGATCTGACGGGCCGGCCCGGCCCGTAAAGCTTGACCTAGAGGCCAGGTCGGCTGAAGGAAAGATTCTCGGTTCGGCTCAACCATAGACCAAAATACTCAAAATTATCGAAAAAATCATTCTCGGTGAATTTCCAAAAGGGCTCCGAAAATTTCAATTTTTTTCTTAAAGTTTTTAGTGGAATTTGATCAATTTTTCGTCATCTACAACTACTCAATTGGCAACCAACTGTATTTTCCATCATCAACAATTCTGCCATCTGAACAAAAATATACCTCAACAATAACATCTCATTATGTCCTTTGTCGGTTCCATTCCCTTATTTATTAAGATTGCATTTTCGGCCCTCCGTTTAATTTGAGGCTAACATACTCACTCATTAATAGATTATCATAGAGGGAGCATAACAATATTCATGCATTTATTAAGTGACTATAGAAAAGAGGTATAACGGAAGAAATATTAGATAATGGAAAGAATATTAAGAAAATCTTCTATGCAAGTTAAAATAGGAATCAAGTATATTTAGAGGTAATACTGGAACTGAGAAGAATTTAAGAAGTGTACGGTGGTGGTGCCATGTCTAAAGCCTTCTGATCCAAAGCATTATCTTCCATCTTCTTCTTCTGGGCATCCAGATTATCTCCGATGAAGATTTTCAAACTGATGCCGGTGAAAAAGAGAGTACCCTTCAAATACACTTCAACCAATACGCGGTATCCGTGGGTCATCAATCCAGACTTGAACGATGGAGTCTGGACTTCAGCCGGGATTGTGAACGGGAAGGTGAAAGTACTCTCGGAGTGGGATGCAACTTCGATCTTGTGATAATCGTCAGTTTCGTACCGTCCACAAGTGTACTTTTGCTGAGATTCGCTCAAATGACAATCTCTGAAACCCTCACATGGCGTCTGCTGGTGACGAGCGTGCCAATGAGTCTCTCTGATGAGTAGCAGCTTGACACCTCTGACAACTGCTCCACTATTGTTGGCAATATCTAACTTGACATCGAAAGTCTCTCCTGGTTGGTATACCAAGTTTGGCATTGTTGTCTGAAAATTCCAATCGTGTTTTCACTGTAGGTTTTAGCTTTCTCACCTTGACAGATATTGGTCCTGATGAGAAAATCCTCCCTGAGCCCATGCTACAGTTCCAAATCCACCCAGTGTTTTTCCTATACTTGGCGAGATTCTCTGTTTCCTTAGTCACACGGAACTCCTCCTCCACTTTGGTATTGAACCACCATGGCGTATCGAATTCGACGACTACCTTGTACTCGTTCTGGCCGTTTGAGCGTTTGAATGTCGGTGCGCTGTCTTTGGGAAGTGTGAAGGAGAAAGGGTACTCATGAGTTCCAACAGGCATTTCATTCTGAAAATCAAAATGGGATGAAAAAATAGTTATTAGCGAGTTTTTCAATTGTACAACGCACTCTGTCGGTAACATGGTGAAAATTGGAATATTTCGACATTTTCACCATTTTGTCAGGTTTCGAGACATGATGAAAGATTTGTGAATAGACCACTAGGAATACAGGAAGCCTCAGAATCCGAAAACAAAGTGAAAAACCAATATATCCCAACTTTAGCCATTTTGGCTACAGAGCGCGTTGTAACATTGAAAGTATCGTTAATGATTAGCGAATAATTTCAAGAACCTTTCACTAACCAGTTCACTCTTGGACACCCAAGCCAACTTGCTCCCATTGATATAGTTGTGTTGGCACACTGGATTCTTTCCAACAGACGTCTTACTGTATCCAATCCATTTGATGAACACAGAACGAGTCTTCAATGGCTTGGTATTCGTAATGGTGACTTGACCATTGACAGTGTCTTCTGGCAGATATGTCTTGTCCGGTTTGTCGAAAGTGATTGTAGTTGTTGAATGAGACATTCTGAAAGATAGAAAATATTTATGGTAACGTCGGCAAGAGTGAAAGATTTAAAAGATTTTACATTAAGGATCTGTGCAAAAAGTAGAAGCGAAAGAAACGATAAAAAGTGTGAATTTCGAATTAAAGCGTTCTAAAAAAAGTGCGATTTTTTTAAAGTACGATATTTTGAAATGGCTCGGTTTGTTGTAGACAAGAAAAAATCTTCTTGGAGATATGTATGAAAATCGGCCTAAATAAAGCTCTCGAAGTGCCAAAAAATACCTGTTTAAAAATATTTTGTACATTTGTCCGGTTCTAGGCAAAATTTTAGTAGAAACAGGACAGGAAAACAGGATTTCTGGCAATTTGAGTGCTCATAACTTGATTTAGGTAAACTTTCGAACATATCCGCAGGAGATTCTATTCTCGTCTACAACAAGTCATATAAAAATATTGGTTTTTTCTGACACTTTAGCGACACTTATTCAAACGTTCGTTTTCTCTTAAATTCTCTGAATATAAACGAATATCACAAAAAAAGTTTCTACATTTATATAGGAAATAAGCATATGAAACAAGTTGACAACGAACGAGAAAGGCCCTCTCGAAAGGTCTGACCTCGTCTCCTCCATTTGATCAATACGTGCGTAGAGGACATGCAAAGGAGAGAGCCTGCGCGAGTGTACAACAAAACTGGGCTATGCAGATGGCCCGTCCGTTTCTCTGCGTCTCCAAATAAAGGTACATATTTTCCTATCCATCGAAAAACGAATGAGGCGAAGACGAAGATATTGAGTGGGGATGCATTCAATTATTGGCCAAATAATTTATTATCGAATCGGTTTAATAATCACAGATATAATGCAGACAATGTGTGATAGGGAATTTTTCTGGATTGCGGAGAGATTCAAATTTAGTAACCGGATTTAGTATTCTATTCTAATTCGGGGAAAGGGAGAACATGTAGCGATTTGGACTTTAGGAAATAGGGAGAAAAAATGGTTTGTTATCACACAAATTTCATTCAACAGAAGGGATGGAGAGGGTTAGTAGTCAGAACAGATCCTGAACAGTGTCCGAGTAGGATGGTGGAGCGTCCTCCTTGCATTCTCCATGAGCGACTTCCTCTTGAGTCTCATCCGGCAACTCTCCCATGTAGAACGTGCACATCATGGCTCTGTCGAGGCCACCCTTTGGACGGAATCCGATTTCCATGAAGTATCCGTGAGTGATGAGTCCAGAGTGGAAGCTTGGAGTCCTGAGATCTCCTGGGAAGGTGAACGGCATGACATACTTCTCTGCGGCGAATGGTGCCAACGAGATCTCCCTCTTCTCGGCGTTTCTGACCTTCTCCTTGCTGTTCTCCTGTTGGAGCTTTCCCAGTGGGCAGGTGAAGTTGTAGAAGTCCTTGCATGGGGTGCTTTGGAGACGAGAGTGGTAGTGAGTGCGATGGTAGAGCTTGGCGAAGATGCGGATGATCTCGGTAGTGCTGTTGTTGATGAGCTCAAAGATTAGATCAATAGTCTGACCTGGCACGAAGACGAGTGTTCCGACGGAGACCTGGAAAATAAAAAACTTGGATGATGTATTGAATTTCTGTTAGAAAGCCTACCTTCAAGGTGACCGGTCCATTGGAGAAGAACACTCCCGACTGGAGGTTGACATTGAAGAACCAGTGGTTCTTTCCCATCGTCATTGGGAGCTCCAACTTTCTGGTAACGTTGAACTCTTGCTCGGCTTTGATGTTCAAATGGCGTGGTCTGTCGATCACGATCTTGATCTTGTAGTTGGTCTTTCCCATCTGTCCATGGAAAGTTGGCAAGCAGTCAGCCGGAAGGACGATTGTAAACTTGAACTGGTGGATTCCAGCTGGGATCTTGTTCTGAAAAGGAAGTATCAAATATTTGGTGACATCGAAATATACTAACATTTCCTTCCTTTGGAACCCAGACGAGTTGCGACTTCTTGAAGTAGTA
Source organism: Caenorhabditis sinica (assembly GCA_963932045.1). Classification (NCBI taxonomy): domain Eukaryota; kingdom Metazoa; phylum Nematoda; class Chromadorea; order Rhabditida; family Rhabditidae; genus Caenorhabditis; species Caenorhabditis sinica. The sequence continues at coordinate 21,627,363 of OZ009941.1, forward strand.
CTTGGTGCATGGAGCATCAAATGGACTGACGAGATAGGTTTGAGTCTTTCCTCTCCATGAGATGAAGATCGAGCGAGCTTCGAATGGATCATCGACGTGGAGCTGGATGGTTCCAGTGACTTCGTCTCCCGGGTAGCACGGCTTGTCCGGATTGTCGAGAGTGATGATTGGGCTTGCGATAGTCATGTTCTGGAAAAAACAGGTGGAGAGGGAGAAAAAAATTATGAGAAGATGAAAAGGTAGGATCCCCTAACAATACCAGGTGTTGATTTTCACCATATTTGTCTTCCTGAATGTAGTCTGCCTTTAGTTTTTAAGGGTTTTTCGCCAACAGAGAAAAAAGAAACAAGGAACTAAGGGCGTCGACAAAGCTGGAGCTGAAAACAGAAACAGAGAAACTTGACAGACACCTGACTGCCTCGTGAGCCAAGTTGTGATAGCGTTGCTAACGGCAACCAACTCATCGGGGACTCGGTGAGTGTTTTTGAGTTTGAGCACACATCGGAGTTTCCTCTAGTTCTCTACCCTTGCTTCTCTTTATTGATATTTTAGGTTTTCAAGAAAGGAAAAAGAGGAGAATGGGGAAACATATAATTAGTGGGAAGCGGTTATGGGAAAGAGAGTAGAGACGGGAGAAAGGGGGAGAATTATGTGAAGAGCAGGTGTGTAGAGAGATTAAGGGAGAGGAGAGTTTTTGTTTTTCATTTTTCGAATTTAATAAAGATGGGGATGAAGGAGGGAGGGGGGGGGGGGTGTTTGTGAGAAATACATACACATACTCTCACTATACGGAAACCACAAGGGATCGAGTTGAGACAGTGTTTCTAATGAAACAGAAAAAGAAAGGGGTCATAACCGTTTTGAATATTTCTCAGCGAAGGGAGGTTTCAGATTTATGTACAATTGAAGAAGAAGAAAATTTGGAAGAAATGCATGTGGAAAAAAATCTAATATCTAAGAAAAGCGGCAGAAGCATGAACGATTGGGCGAGTTGGGGTAAAAACCAGCAAGAAGCAAAATTGGGGAAAACTGGAAAATTTTGAAAAAAGAGGATGAATTCAAAGGAAAAAGCAGAAATAAAATTGGCATCAGAGGATTTGATAGCGATAGGATAAAACCTTACAAAGCAGTACTACCGCACCAACCGTAGAGCGTAGTTGCAAACCGATTGGCGCGCTAGTATGATATTCAAAACATTGAATCTCAACATGAGAAATAAGCTTTCTGAGAGAGTGAAATGAAAATCAATATTTGGCAGCTTGAGAAGTCATGAGTTTTGAATCATGTACAAAACCTCCAAGCAAGTCAAATTTGATTTTTCACCCAGTTTGATCGAGAAAAATATAAGGAAAATTAGCACGAGTTGACTTTCAGGAACGACTCTTCTTGGTGGTCGAGTGATTGAACAAACAATGCAGGCGAAAGCAATCTGAAATATCAACAAATAATACTAGTTTCCAGGTAACTAGAAACTCACAAAATGCGGTGAGAAGCAAATAGGGTGAATACGATGAGTTGAAAATTTAGAAGATGTAGAAGCCTGAAAAGAACTAGACTAGAACGTTTTCCACTCTCAAAATATTCTGCCGTACCGAGAAGTTCAGTGTTGCTCCAGAAGTTGAGTGGCTTCTGTGTAAGATGGCGGGGCTGCATCCGAGCTGAGAGCTTCAGCGTAAGTTGGAGGAACTGGCTCCTGGTCTGATGCGTCTTCTGTATGCTCTTCGATTTCCAGTTGGGAACCAGACGGTGTTGGCAAAGTCTCCGGTTTCGTTGCCATCAAAATTGGAATAGAGAAGACGGTTGGTGTTGCGAAGCGAGAACTGTTTTTGATTTTCACTTCAAGGAAGTATCGGCGATTAATGAGTCCAGCGGAAAAAGTAGGTGCGGTGCCTTCTGGAACATCAATCGAGAAATTTACACGGCGTTTGGCTCCTGGTGGCATATTCAATTGAACTTTTTCGCTCTTCTTCACAGATAATTTATCGGTCGTTGAGTAGAAATACGAGTGGTAGTCTGTTTCACGTCGTAGTTTCATGGAGGCAGTCGTCAAAGTTTGCGAACTGCTGTTAACGATGTATGCGTGGAGAGCTACTGGTTGGCTTGCGAATGCGGCTTTGCACGAAAGGGCGGTCTGCAAAAAACTGATTGCAGTTAGATTTCGGAAACTGTTTCTATTCTGAACTTACATGGATAGACATTTGAGTAAGTCTATTGAAACGGCCTCCTACCCAACCAGTTCGAATCACCGATCCTGTCGGTGCCTCATGCATAGCTTCATACTCTGCCAGGGACAATGGGTGTATCACAGTGAAGGTCTCCGTTTGAGTCAGCGGATTGAACCGTTTACAGAGGTACACGGTTACTTTGACGGTGTACAAGATATATCCAAGTCTGCCGCTGAATGATGGTGGACAGAATGATGGGAGGGTGACCTCGAACGGGTAGCCTTGTTGCGGGTCGTACTGAAAAGTAAACTTCTTAAGGACTTCTAAACCAAATTATCGATTCAGGGATGAATTTCAGTAAAACTAACCGAGTCCCCGCACTCTCGTTGAAAAACAATCGCTTCGTCGAAGTAGGATTCCTTTAGAGACTTGTTGGCTCCATTGCCTTGAGCTTCCGCTCTTCCTTTCAAGCGGCACGTAAGTTCTCGGACTTCTTCTTTGTCTTCGAGCTCCACATAGACTATTCCAGACACTTTTTGACCGGGCTGATACTGACGAGAAGGCTTGTCGAATACGATGATGATTTTCGGATTTGGGCACATGCTGTAAGAAGAATCTGATTAAGAAGCGTTCATGTAGGTGTAGATAAAAATTTCTGAATAAGGGAGTTTTCGGAAGAAAACAAAATCTGAAAGAAACTCTCCATCAAACCAAAATTTAGAGATAAAGATGCAGAACAGAGTGCAAAGTAGGTCATGGAATCTTTGGACGCTTTTGAAGAACCATTCTTCAAATCTAGATACGAAGGAATATGTATATGGTGAATGAAAAGGTTATTCACACATTTTTGTGGCAAACTAAAACCCATCTGACATAGATGCATGATAACAAACGGAGTTGGATGAATAGAGATGTTCTCACGCTTGGACAATGGAGACAGCACAGTACATTTCTTTCCTTCACTGTACACAAAATGTTTTTAGAATAAAAATGTCAACTTTTCCTAAATCAAGGGACGTCTGATACATCACACTTTCAGGAAAGAAACTGATGAGAAGGTGAAAACTGAGGCGGTTATATATACTAATTGTGTCTTCAACGAGAGAGCGTTAGAAATCTGGAGGACTCAAATTGTTTACAACTTTGGGCATCGCACATAACGTCCCGCCCATTAAGAACATCTGTGGAGTATTTCGAAACGAGCATGTTTTGTCAAAACAGTGCGAGATTTGTTACGAAATCGGAATCCGAAATCATTAGAGAAGAAATGTTTTCCAACTTGAAAAGGGAACGCAGCTGTTGAACATCATGTGCCACCTCGCACATTGTCAAATGTTAGGCAGATACCCAAAAGAGCTTTCCTCGAAAACAAGTGGCACCTGTGAAACACATGTTGGTCCGAAAGAGACATTTCTATCTCTTGAAATGTTTTTGGCTGACAAAATGCTATTCAATTTCGAAAGAAGAAGGGAAAATCTGAACTTACAGTATCAGCCTACAGTACCGGCTTACTGTACCAATCTACAGTTCCAGAACTTACAGTACCAACCTACAGTTTCAAGTACCTACAGTACCAAGAACCTGCAGTACTCATCTACAGTACTACCAAGAGCCTACAATGCTGACTTTAAGAACCTAAATAGCCAACCGACAGTGCCAACATACAATACCATGAGAATACAGTACCAGCTTACAGTATCAAGAACCTACAGTACCAACCTACAGTATCAAGAGTCTACCAAGATCTCACAGTACCAACCTAGAGCACGAAGAACCTACAGTACCAATCTACAGTACCAATCTACAGTACCAACCTACAGTACCAATCTACAGTACCAATCTACAATATCAAGAACCTACAGTACCAAGGGCCTACGGTGCCAAGAACTTACAGTCCCAACCTACAGTACCAACCTACAGTACCAATCTACAGTACCAATCTACAGTCCCAACCTACAGTACCAACCTACAGTACCAAGAGCATACCGTATCGACCTACAGTATCAAGAACCTATGTACAGTAGCAACCTACAGAACAAATCTACAGTACTAACCTACATACAGTACCAACCAACGGTAGCAAGCCTAAAGTTGTTGTTGACAATCACGAGAAAGCACTCGTCTTTAAGCCTACATTACCGAAACAATTATCGTCCTTCAAACGATGTTGTTGACAAGATATCTCGTGATCGTCATCCTCCCGCTTTCCCATTTCATTCTTCTCCATCTCTGCCAACACTATTTCCACTATTTTGCCATCTAGTAGGATTTCATTTGTTGTTATTGATACCGTACCCTTTTAGAATGGTTTTGGTTTTCGAATAGCGAGGGAATCGGAAACTGATGTGTGCGAAAGAGAGGGAACATGTAGAAGTTTTGAAATTTGGGTTGTACTGTTGTTTTGCTGCTACTGCAGGACACAGTAATCCAGAAGGGCATGAACATTTGGAAAAGGTGGTAAAGTTGAATATGTTCTACTTTATGCGTGTTCTCTGGCCAAACTGGAAGATTCAAGTAATAATGTCATGTTAAATTTAAAAGCACATCTTTAAAGATTCCATTATGGTCTACGAAAATGTCTGATTTTTGAACGTTTGTTATTTCTAACCAAAAAAGTGAGATTAAAGATGAACTGTTCAAAGGATCTTCAAAATATCACAATCTTTTGGACTCCACTACAAAATGCATGATTTTCAAGTTCAGCCACACCAACAATACCCGACTAGAAATGAGCCGCTTGTGCTCCTACATAGTTCATAGTTCACTCTTCCACTACAACATGTGGCAGTGCACCGAATCATCATCTCACCAGTCGAATTTACATAAGCAGTAGTATATAACTATTCGGTGTTGGTGTCGACCTCCAAAAAACTTACAACCTTTCCTTTGGTTTGTACTATCTCTCGTTTTCAAAATGTCATCATCATCTGAAACAACTGTTACTTCCATCTCTTCATGTGAAAACTCGATCGGGTTGGACCAAAAAGAAGAAGAGGAGAATGGAAGATATGGATGTTTGGGTGGTAATCGGTATATTATTCTGGTCATCGCTCTGCTTTTCCTATCATTCATGCTTTCTTCGTAAGTTCTTTACAGTCTGAGATTTCAACTTTTTTATTCTCTTGAAGGATTATCTGCTACAATGCATCATACGTCTCCATGGTGAATCTTCACTCATCTCCATACTGGGAGGAATTCATCCAGTCTAACAAGTCCATCGAGGAAATCAATTGGAATGATCCTGATTTACCACTTTCTGAAAGGCGATTCGCATTCAACACTGCTGAGAAAAGTCTTGGCTTCGCGGCTGGATTCTTGGGTGCTATTGCTGCAGTGGTCCCAATGTCAAGGCTCACTGCTCGATTTGGAGTTCACAAAGTTATGACTATCAGTGGAGTCCTCGGTACTGTACTTGTTATCATCAGTCCAATAGTTGTTTCCTGGAGTTTCCCAGTTTTTGTGGTTCTACGTGTTTTTCAAGGAATCACTTTGTCTAACCTGTTCACAACGGCTGGAGTCGTTGTCAATGAATGGGCCACAGTTAACGAAAAAGGGCTCTTCATTTCGGTTCTTTCTGCTCACGTCGAAATGGGAGCTGTTTTCACTATGCCTGTTTCGGGAGCCTTGGCTTCAAGTGGTAAGAATACATAATATTGTCCCACCCGTCTTGCAGTTCCGCTCCGCCAGACATATAGTACCGGCCAAAAGGTTGTCAACTTTGCTCATTTTCAGTGCAAAATGGTCAACTATGAGGGTCTGAAAAATAGGTTACCGCTGTTCCATTTTGTAAAAATTTTGTGGGTACAGAGATCAACTCTAGAACTCCATTTTCATAGTTGACAACTTTTTCTCATAACCATTCTCAAGAGAGTTAGGTATCGTGAGAGATTACAACCCGAAATTTCTTCCAAATTCAGTGTTAATTTCGAGAAAAGTGAGACAGATTTTTTCAACGCGAGCTATCTGTCAAGAACGTAGTTATGAGAAAAAGTTGTCAATTGCGAATATGGAGTTCTAGAGTTGATCTCTATACCCACAAAATTTGAAAAAAATTGAACATCGGGAAACCTATTATTTGGACCCTTAAAGTTGATCATTTTGCACTGAAAATGAGCAAAGTTTACAACCTTTGGGCCGGTACTGTACATATATCAAAATATCTCTGCAGTTTTTTGATCCCAATACATGATATTGTGTATGTTCTCGAAATCAGAAATGAAAACTGGCCTCGGACATTTTTCAGTGAGATTTTGATATATGTATGTCTGGTGGAGCGCGATTGCAAGCCGGCTGGCGTGCTACTATTTCCATACTGAGTTCAATAGAAACTCTTTTTTTCAGCTGGCTGGCCTTGGGTATTCTATCTTCATGGTGCTATCCTTGGAGCCTTGACTATTTTGTGGGCTGTCTACTACAGAGATCGTGCAGTGAAACATCCCTTTGTTCAAAGAAAGGAGTGGAGAAAAATCAGTTTTGGAAAGAAACTCAATCAATCTGGAAAAGGACATAATGAGGTATACAGTGTAATTTTAGGGAACTATTAACTTTGTTTAATTTTCAGACTCCCATTAAGAAAATCGTGTCTTCTATTGTAATTTGGGGAGTTTGGATTGCTGTGATTGGTAACTTTCTGGTATCCCAATTCTCCATCTCGTACGCACCAATCTATTTGCGTGGAGTTATCGGTTGCACACCAACTGAGGCTGGTCTATTGACCTTGATTCCAATGGCTTGCTTGGTAATTGAAACTATTGCAAACAAAATTGATATTATCATTTTTACAGCTCGTCATCAAATTTAGCACTGGATTCTTCTCGGATCGCATCAAGTCAATTTCGGACCTCACTAAAATGAAAATGTTCAATTCGTGTGCTCTTCTCGGTTCATCCATCTTTTTCATTATTTTGGCATGCTCTAGTCCTGGAGGAAGCAAAGTGTTGGATGTCATCTTACTATGTGAGTAGCTCTGAAAAAGTGAAACTTCTAAAGAAATTAGTCCGTCCTCCGTCCGTCTGTCTTTCGTTCGGACAGATTGTACCAGTCTGCAACTTTCCGTCAGTGTGTGTTGCGTACCATGGCGGCGCAAAACGGAGGAGGAACTGGCAGAGCTGAGCAATATTCGTGCAGATAAAAGTCTTAGAAAAAAATAAATTACCTATTTTTTTAATTCAGCGATACCTATGGCTCTTCTGGGCTTCTCATCTGGTGGATACAGTAAGTGCGCCGTCATGGTATCCGGACAGTACTCTCCATTTGTCATGTCTATTGTACAGGTACTTTGAACTTTACAAAAGTTTTCCAATCATTTTAACTTTCCAGATTATTGCCTGCTCTTCTCTCATGGCTGGATCCTTCCTTGTTCCAGCACTGACACCAACTGACAGCTTCAGTGAATGGCAAAGGGTGTTCATGGTGTATGGAGCTGTTCTAGCTATCACTAACACTATTTTTATCGTATTTGCCAGGTAGAATTTGACCACTTTTTTCGCACTAATTTATGTGTTTTTAGGGCGGAACCTGCTAAATGGGCGCAACAAAAAGGTGACTTGACTCTGGCGGAAGCAGTTATGGGTTCGGAGCAAAAACCTGTTGAAGGAGCTGTAGTTGATCCTGAATTCGGAGTTCGAAGAGCCTGAATGCTTGGAATTCCTGAATAACTAACTTATAAATCTCACAAAGAAATCTCAAATGCATCAAATTTTTTAGCCTAGCACTTGTTATCTGATTGACTGTCCATTCTATGTTATAACGTTTTATCTTGAATCAAAATTAAATAAAAATCTCATTTTAAACTGCAAGAATATATAAAATGAATCACAAATAGTCAATTATTCCTGATAATTTGGCGGTGGAGCTCTATCCGAGGCCGAGTAGGTTGGCGGGTCAGCGAGATCATTAGGTGTTGATGGCTGTTGAGTCGAGGAAACGACGATGAAGCTCTTGTTACCTCGGTAGTCGAAGTTCCATGGTCTCGCAATTTTCACATAAACCGAGTACGAGACATACCCAGCGCGATGGCGGAACTGAGATGGTGGCAGATCGGTTGGGAGTAGGAACAAGAATGGGAAGGTGTGCTTTCCAGCTGGGATTTTGTTCTGGAAATGAGAAAGTGGAAGATATTGTGAAGTAAAATTAGACTCATATCTCGGATTGTAATAACTATTCAAAAGTCTATGGCGGTCAGATAAGTACCGGACAAAAGATATGAACTTTTGGTGTTTTCAGTTGAAAATCGTCGAATTTGGGGGTCTGGGAAAGGATGTTAAACTTGACCGTTTGATTTGAAACTTTTTGGGTGTATACATCAACTCTAGAACTCTATCTTTGTAGTTGGCAACTTCTTTGTACAAACTGTTCTAAAAAGGATATGGCTCGTGAAATGCAGAAGACACTAAAAACGGTGGATATTGCACTAAAAATGCGGAAATTTAGCATCGCCCCACTTTAAAGGGACACACCTTTAGAAGAGGTCGTACAAAAAAGTTGTCAACTGCAAATATAGAGTTCTAGAGTTGATGTATACACCCAAAAAGTTTCAAATCAAACGGTCAAGTTTAACATCCTTTCCCAGACCCCCAAAGTTGACGTTTTTCAACTGAGAACACAAAAAGTTCATATCTTTTTGTTCGGTACTGTGTTTTGAAAATTGACACCTCTTATATCACACACATCAATCCCCTCGTTAAAATAAGCTATTTATGCAGTAAACTACTAATGTAAACTACCTTGCAATCGCGCTGCACCAGGCATTTGAAACAAGAGTACCCTGTTCAATGCAAATTTGTATTGACTATTCTTAGGAACACTATACTTTTAAAATCAGATGTCGAAACTTGAAAAATAGGCTGAAAAGTAAGTATAAGAAAGTGGTTTCTAAAATTTTTGCAACGTTTTCCATAAATCTCCGGTGGGGCGCGGTTGCGGAGCGGATGTGGCACTAGCATGAATTTCAATAACTTTCCAAAAAGTTGAAGAAATCTGGACCCCCATAGACTAACCCATCCTTCCTCAGCCTTCCACGGATAGTTAGCACCCCGGAACAAGAATTGACAATCTCCTTTCCCTCCACCTCGCGTTCCGAGTCCATGATGTCCACTTTGACCAGACCATCCAATCTTCACTGCGCGGGCACGAATGTCCTTGTTGAGATGAACGGAGACGGTGCCACTGACCCAATCACCAGGTTGGTAGCAGTCTCGATCGTACGAAATGTAGACTTTTTCCATCTGAAAGTTGGTGTATTGTTGAAAGCATCGAGCGAGTTGGAAATAAACTTTTCAATTTTGAAAAGGCAAAAAAGGGAAAAGGAGAAGAACACTGATGCACCGACCATATAAAAAACGCAGGAGATTTTTGACTTCTCAAAAAGAAAAAGAATTGAATTTTTGCAGCATTCTTGAAAAGTAGAAGCTTGGATAGGTAATAAATAGCATATAACAAACATCTTCTTGAAATCGAAAATGGAGTCCGAGACTTTGAAAAAGGAATGAGCGGGGAAAAAAGTGGCTGATTCGATGAAAAGTTTGCAAGATTGAGAATGAGAAAAACTTTTAAAGTCAAAACAATTGAAGAAAATTGTGCAAATGACGGTCAAATGGCACCCACTTACATATGTATGCCTTCCCACAGTTCGAATTTATGAGTAGAAAAAGACCATTTCCTTTCTTTGTATGTCCATGGTCTCTCTATTACTTTCCGGGGGTTGATTGGCAGGCAAACACGAGGTCGTGGTCTTTGTGGAGGACGTACAGATAGGTGTTCTTCCTCATTCTGTGTCTCCATTCTCTCCTATGATACTAATGGGTCATTTCATTTCAATGTACCCGGCGAACCGGTTTAAAAATATGAGAAAGTGAAGAATTCGTTTTCGATTTTGCTATTCTTGTGTTTGAATGGTTGATGGAAAAGAGACGCGACAAACTTGAAGAAACCATTTTTGAAACAGAAAATTTATTGTGACATGGAACGGAATAATAAAAGAAGAGAGCGAGATTTTTTGAAATATGATGAATCATTATGAAAGAGAAATGTGGGAAATTTTTCGGGAATAATGAAGCAGGGAGATTAAGGAGAATATGGTGGTGGTGGATGAATGCCTGGCATCTTCTTTTCATTGGTTCCATCAATTTTCTCCTCATTCCCGATGACGATTCTGGCATTACACTCCAACTTGTTGTTAGTCCACGATCCGTTCTTGAGAGAGAATCCCACCAAATATCCCATAGAAATCATCGATGACTCGAAAGTGGCAGGAATTCCACGTGGCAAATCAATCTCCACTGTCACCTGCTTAGTCTCCCCGGGCAGGACGTTACAAAGATAGACACCAGTCTTGAGAACATTCTCCTCATTTCTGGTGTACTTCGGTGGAACTGGACAGTTTTTGAGGCAATCCTTCAATGAACAAAATGCATTTTGAGGTTGTGCGTGGTAATGGGACTGGCGGATCAACTCGAATTGAAGAGAGGTGATTGGTTTGGAGGAGTGATTTTCCATAGTCACCATGGTCTCGATGGTCTCTCCAGGCATGAATGCCCGTTTGGGGAAGTCAAGCTTGATTGAGAACAGACCATCCTTGATGAGAGTTCCCGAGTTTTTGTGCATCACGAACTTTGCAGAATCGAACATCTCTGGAGCTGATTCTGCCATGCACATCTTTGGAACCACATAGAACGTCTTTTTCGTCTCCATATTCCATTTCCAAGGGCGATCAAATTCCACCTGAACTGCATAGCTTGTGGATCCGTAGGTGCCGGTGGAGCTTGGCGGAGCATCATTGGGAATGCGGAAGTTGAATCGGTATTTGTGAACTCCGATACCGATCTCATCCTGGAATAAGATTTTTTGAAGAAAATTGGGGTCTTCCCAGAAGGCAACTATTGACATTTGCATGCATTCAAAAACCTGGGTCAAACTTTAGATTCTATCTAAAAAAGAAAAACTTACATTTCCGTTCTCAGCGATCCATGGAATGATATAATTTGACAAATGCTCCTTCTCCATACAACTTCCGAACTCGCATTTCGTTTCTCCCTTCCACGAAATTTTCAGAAAACGAGCACTGATAGGTTCAGTAGTCTGAAAGACCACTTTCCCTTTCACAGTCTCTCCCGGAAAGTATTTTTTCGAATTATGGGATAATTCAATATCGATAATGATGGTTGGAGGAACTGGTGGAACAGGGACAAGGTTGGCGAACATGGTGGACAAGAGGACGACAAACTAAAAGAAATGAATGAGTGGTGGGTGACTCCAGATGACTGTGGGAATCAGGTGGTTGTGTTTTGGGTGCGGTGTGTGGGCCCAAAAGACGGATCGATTAAAGGGGGGGGGGGTTGTTGTATTGGGATGAACAATAAAGGTCATAGTTGTAAATGAAAGACAATAGATTATTATTATTTTGACTATCGATTCTAGATCGGCGCAAAAAAAACGGAACGCAAACAAAATAGTTCAGGAAAATGAAGAATGTTAGGGGTGTTTACAAAAAATCAGAAGAGGTCCATGTTTCGAATACAAAAAGTTTAAATTTCGCAAGCTGTTTGATTCTGAATTTCTAGAATGAGGATTCCTGGAAATCCGAAAACTTTGCATTTTTGAATTTTCAATAAGTTTTATGACCTCCAATCCAAAGAATAAAACAAAAAATATCGATTCCCTAGAAGTAGAATCTTATCAAATTGAACAAAAACTCAAAGATGCCAATTAAGAACCCAGAATCCAAAAAATCTAAATTATTTGTGATTTCGAAATTTGCGACTCCACCATTTTCAGAACTCAGCGGATATCAAGATTCAAATCCCCTCAAAACTGAATTGAAGCTCTTATTCAATTGTAAAAAATGGTAAACAAAGAGTAATACACTTTATGAAATTCATGGGCGATACATTAGGTGTTCACTTTTTCTGATTCTGTGGATCCAGTTGACTCTCCGCCGAATTGAACGCCTTCACCAATGGAACCGATTTGAGTTGGCTGTTCAATGCTTCCAGTGTCGACTCCGATCGCTTCTGGGCAAGTGGTGGTGGATCCTCGGAAGACTCGGCAGAGAATGCACGGTTGACAATTGCCATTTTAGCCAACTCTTCTGGCGTTTTCTGCAATGTATCATTTTTAAAAGACTTTCTAGAGAAGGCCTGCTCACCTTTTTCAATTGCTCTTTCGCATTGTCGACATCGTTCCCTTTTTGACCATCACTCGGTGACTTGCTCTGCATTTTTTTTTCGATAAAACTCGAGGCAAAAACTTTTTGAGAACTGATGACAAAACTGCTCGAAGCATTTCCACGGGGCCAAAATATGAAGGTTACGGCGAAATCTGTGACCGTTCCATTTTTTTCTGATAAAAGACAAAAAACAAAAATAATTCAGGAAAATGAAGAATGTGGGGGGCGGGGGGGGGGGGGGATGTTTACAAAAAATCAGAAGACGTCCATGTTTCTAATACAAAAAGTTTGAATTTCGCAAGCTCTTTGATTAGATCCTGAAGCTCTAGAATGAGGATTCCTGAAAATCAGAACACTTTGCATTTTTGAATTTTCAAGAAGTTTTGTTTGACATCCAAGTACACAATCCGAAAAATACAAGAGAAAATTTCGGAAAATATCGATTCCTTAGAAGTATTTAGAATCAAAGAAAACTGAACAAAAACTCAAAGATACCCATTAAGAACCCAGAATCCAAAAAGTCTAAATTATTTGTGATTTCGAAAGTCGGGACTCCACCATTTTCAGAACTCAGCGGATATCAAGATTCAAATCCCCTCAAAACTGAATTGAAGCTCTTATTCAATTGTAAAAAATGGTAAACAAAGAGTAATACACTTTATGAAATTCATGGGCGATACATTAGGTGTTCACTTTTTCTGATTCTGTGGATCCAGTTGATTCTCCGCCGAATTGAACGCCTTCACCAATGGAACCGATTTGAGTTGGCTGTTCAACGCTTCAAGTGTCGACTCCGATCGCTTCTGGGCAAGTGGTGGTGGATCATCGGAAGACTCGGCAGAAAATGCGCGGTTGACGATTGCCATTTTAGCCAACTCTTCTGGCGTTTTCTGAAATATATCATTTTTAAAAGAACTTTCTAGAAAAGACCTGCTCACCTTTTTCAATTGCTCTTTCGCATTGTCGACATCGTTTCCTTTTTGTCCATCACTCGGTGACTTGCTCTGCATTTTTTTTTCGATAAAACTCGAAGTGAAAACTTTTTGAGAACTGATGGCAAAACTGCTCGAAGCATTTCCACGGGGCCAAAATATGAAGGTTACGGCGAAATCTGTGACCGTTCCATTTTTTCTGATAAAAAAAACTTATCAAGATTTTCCATCAAAAAATTCATTCATTTTTTATAGTTTTTGTTATCAAATCACAATCATCATCTTTCTATTTTGAAAAAGATGTCGAGGGTTGTTGAAAATAGTAAGGAAAACAAGAAGCAGAAAGGGAAAGAGCAGCCAAAACCGCCACCGAAACCACAATGTAAACCAGAGAATCCGAAGAAGCTTCCAGAAGGAGCACCTTTGAAAATGTGTAGATCGCCAAAGGTATGTTTAGTAGAAAGGGTTCGCCGGTCGAAAATTGCTGTCCGCCAACCGACCGACCGCCGACCGACAGACGTCCGGTCCGATCATCGACCATCGGTCGGCTCGGTTGGTCGGCGGTCGGTCGGCATTCGGTCGGCGGACACTGATTCCCTATCGACCGAAATAGAAGCCCAATTAGTTGAACTTTCCATTATGCATACTTGGTTTCCAGCTCAAAAAGAAGGTTAGCAAAGATCAAGTTACTTCTGAGCAAATCTCCGAAACTGTTGAAATCACTGGTTATGATGATGAGAAAACTGAGTCGATGGTGCTTCCACCCACTATAAATCCCTCGAAATCAGCTCTTCCAATGCCAATAACCGTGATTGAAACCGCTCCACCAACCCATTACATGTCAGTTTCCGTTGCACTTGCTCTATCGGATACGGCTAATTTTTTGTGCAATGTCGTGATCAATAGCAACATGGTGATAATCAAAGTTCCGATTTGCTTCATGACCGATTTCATGCCCGGCGATCAAATATCCGGAGTCAACGAAAAAAGTGTTTGGGATACAGACGATTTGAGACAAGAGTTGACAGATGCTAAATGCGGTGTAGAGATTACACTCATTCGTGTTTGGAATATCAAATGCTTGTCAAAAGATCAGCTGGACCGAATCGCGCCACTAATCGAAGTTGGAAGACAATACTTTGTGGTCAAAATTTATTGCGACAGCGGAATGGGAGGATTGAGATTGGGAGCTACTCGCAAAAATGTTACAGTTCAAGACGTGAGTAGCTGATGTTTGCATTAGGGTTCCGCAACATTTCGCAACCAGTCATTTTGCAACTGCGAGATTTCGCAACCGGTCATTTTGCCAACGCGACAATCCGCAACCGCGTCATTTCGCAACTACGAAATCCACATTTTTTGAATAAGTTCACGTTCAAATCAAAACATTTCAAATGTAGATGACAATCTGTATTCGTTTATAATGCCCCCAATCACAGATAATCCATACAAATGTGATCTAGCCAACTTTATAAAGTTGCGAAATGACTGGTTGCGAAATGTCGCAGTTTCGAAAGGATTGACTTTTCAAGCCCCGATTTTCAGGTCCGAGTCAAAACACCGGTCAGCAAAGTGCTCCTCGCCGGTGACGAAATCATCGCGGTTGACAACCAGCTGCCGGTTGGAAGAAACAAGAAAGTTGTGATCGCCCAAGCCTATAAACTTGTTTCAGCAGCCATTCAGGATAAGGGATACGCTGAGTGAGCATTGTTGACATATCATTTGAATTTTTTTAATTCCTAAATTTCAGAATCATTGCGAGTCGTCGAGTTGGAGCACGTAGCTCACCTGCACCAAGCCTTGAAGCTGAACTTGGAGAACAATTCGCGGATTATGCTGTTGGGGTGCCAAAAGGAGAGAAAGTTATGAAGACAGGACCCGAGAAGTTGGGGAATCTTCCATTTGCTGCCGATGCGTCGGAGATCGCGTTGAGAGAATTGACGTTCTTGCGTCAATGGGTCAAACCAGATCTGGAATGTCATCCTTGTGAGAAAGGTGACTCGATGCTCGTGGAACTCGCTTCTAAACCCACGAAGTCCCGCATGCTGCCGGTTTCCACGACTCCTCCATTAAACTCTTCTCCTTGTAACTCAACAGCCAACACTCCTCGTGACTCGCAAGCTCTTCCTCCAACATCCATGGCTCAGCCGGTCACCGAGCAAAGTGTCGGTGTTTCAGTTATGAAGAATGCAGTTTCGGCTACCCCACAACCTCCAAGCGCTTCTCAAAAGTCGATGAAAATGAATGAAGACTTGATACTCGAAGTAAGATAAAATAAATAAAACCGTTATGATTAGTTATTTTCAGACATATAAAGTGAAAACAGCCAACATCACATCTGATATTCCGGAAGAAGAGGATCTGAAGAAATGTCACGAGAGGGCTGGAATCGTTTCCTTCATCAAGAACAGGGTCTCGAATAGCAAGACTATTCCTAAATCTAAAAATTGTGATACTCAGCTTGAGAATGATAAGAAGAAATGAATCAAAAATGGATGAAGTGATTGATTGAGAAATAGTCCTATTGATGAAGATTTTTGGAAAGATTTGTTTTATCATTCTCGGCACTCTGACGCTTTGCAAACAGTCATTTCGCAACCGCAACATTTTGTAAATTACATCGATTTCGCGACTACGACATTTAGCAACTGGACATTTCGCAACTCCTACTATCCGCAACCATGTCATTTCGTAATCAAAAGATACACATTTCTGTAAAAATTCCACATTGCAATCAAACATTTTCAAAGATAAAGCCAACCAGATTTTGTTTACAATGATCCCTATCACATAAAACCTGAATGAACGTAAACCGGACCAGTTTCTATAGTTGCGAAATGGCTGGTTGCGAAATAATCAGTTGCAAAATGGCACGGTTGCGAAATGGCAAAAAATGACGTGGTTGTAAAATCGACATGAGTTGCAAAATGGCTGGTTGTGAAACGTCGGTGTGCCTCATTTTCTGAAAGTTCAAAGTTCTGCTTTGCTCAAAATGTCTAGAAGAAGAGACATCCAAGGAAGTTTTTTCGTTAGTTTCTAGGATCTCCGAAAATTCGCACCTGTGAAAGTTGCGAAAAAATGGTTTAAAAATGTCCAGTTGCGAAACGCCTTTCTTGTAATAACTTGTTGTTGCGAAATAGCTGCAAAACGTCGCGGAGCCGGTTTCGCAACTATGGCACTGGGCAACCAATGAGTACAAAGTGACAATTCAATTCTAGTAGACATTTTATTTCTAATCGAGGGTATTTTCTGTTAGACACGATCATCATTTGAACATATTCTTGATATATGCAACCATTCCCGAACGCGCGTCGCACTTCTTCATTTCATCCTCCTCCGGAACATCCGACGTGATTTTAGCAAGCTCCGGCTGTTCCTGAAACGATTTTGTCAAAGTTTTTGAATGTTATAATCGAATCGAATATACCTTGAAACTCATCGGATGTGGCGGCGACGGTTCCCTTTTGAAACGACTTCCACGTTTTCTTGGAGTGTTGGCAGTTGGAGTCGTAGCAGTGACATTCTCTGCCTTGTCTTGTGTTGTAGTCGAATTGGTCTTGGCCAACGGAACCGGTGGAGGTGGTGTGCCCATAACGGATTGTTGAGAAGCTGCAGAAGAGCTTGGTGTTGACGTCGCAGATGTTCCCGACGACACTTCAGTAGGAGTCTGGTGGTCGATAACCGGAGTGGAACCGGGGTCAGCGAATTGAGATGCTCCCTTGTCACATTTTGGCTGAAATTTTTCAGTAGAATGATAAGCTGAAAAACACTTTGCTCACAATTTCAAATCCGTCTCTTCCTTCATAGCACTTCAGCATTGTTAGCTCTCTGAGTGCAATTTCCAACGCGTCGGAATGGAATGGAAGACTTGATGGGTCAACATCTGGAAATCGAATTTTATTCGAATTTTTCGAAAACAAGAGTACTTACTTTTCTTCTCAACCATGGTACCCTTCTGCACGCCCACCGCATAACCAGCAAACTTTTCGGCTAACTCGGCTTCAAGACTCGGAGCCGGAGAGCTACGTGCTCCAACCAGACGGCATACATGTACCCTGAATTTGGAAAACAAATATGGTAAGTGGTTTCCAAGGAATACTGTACTCGACTCTGGGACATTTAGCAACCAGTCATTTCGCAACCATAACAAATCGCAACTAAGGCATTTCGAAACTGGACTTTTCGCAACTTTATAAATTTGTTCACATGTGATCAACCAAAGCAGGTTATCATCAACATTTGAAAAATGTGATTTTTTTGTACAAAAATTCTGGCGTTCCTGTTTTCAGAATGAGGTAGTTGCGGATTGTCGCAGTGGCGAAATTTCCCAGTTGCAAAATGACTGGTTGCGAAACGTCTCGGATCCCTTAACTCACTCGGCATATCCGTTCTTGAGAGCAACCTCTTCGACTAGCTTCTTGAGACGTTTTTTGGTAGTCACCGGTTTCTCTTTCAGTGGGTTGAACATTTCATTGCCCACTCCAATGATCTGGTCGCCAACGAGGAAAGCTGCACTGGCTGGAGTCTTGGCACGGATCTGAAGAAAAATTATGAGAATTAGATGAAAAATTAACCACTCACATGTTGGACTAGCACGCGCTTTTTGTCCGCACACAACATCAATCCGGATTTTTCATTTTGGCAATAGAGCTTCACCGAAAAGTAGTGAAGACGATCCTCGGGAGGTGGTACGAGTTGATCGAGTTGCGGTTTTGTCAGACAGGTCATGTTCCATACGCGGATTACGGTAATTGCCACGTGTGTATTTCCACGAGCCAGTGTTCCTTTTTGGTAGAGAACCAACGACTCTGGTGTCCAATGGGCGGCCCCATCCACGATAGTGATTTGATCACCCGGCATGAATAAAGGCATCAACGAGCGGACCACTTTTGTGACAACAAGATTCCGATTGTAAGTTACCAAAGTGTTGAATTTGTCGAATAGTGCAGCCTCCAGCTGAACCACGATTGGCAGAAAATGTGTTGGTGGTGGCTCTGGCACGACGACTTGAGCGATGGACTTGTTGGAAACCGTTCTTCGGATACTTGTAGCTTTACGCATGCTGGAGGTGGTCTTATCTTCTTTTTCATCGTAAGTCTCCGAAATGTCCAGAATTTCCGAACGCTGCTCAGAAGATTGAAGGTTGGCTTCTTTGTCTTGACTTGCTTTTTTCTTTAACTGAAAGTTGAGGCATAGTGAGATGACTTTCTGAATCTATGGTCATACTTTGGTCCCCGAAACAGATTTTCTTATCGATCCATTTTTCGATTTCTTCGCTGATCTTTGACGTTTTTTGTTTTCCTTATCATTCTCGATCCCGGACATCGTTCAGATAGGAAGCCAACAAAACGAGCAGAGATGTTGAAACTTGTGGAGAGAGTTTGTAAGAAGCAAAGGTAAGAATAATTGTAAAAGATGGGGGAGAGCATTGAAAGATTTAAAGTCTGACGTGGAAAGAAAAAAAACAGGGAGTGGTGTTTTGAGAACAAATCACGGAAATAACGAAGGGCAAAACCACTAAATAAAGGGGGGGGGGGTTTAGTATGTCAACCAAATCAGGAGCTTCATTTTTGTAGCTGACAATTTTTTGTTCAAATTCGCAATGAAGATAACAAAATGCATTTGGTCGGTGGACTGAAGGAAGGTAGGGATGGCTCCAGAACATTTCGAAACCAATCATTCGAAACTAGACGTTTCGCAACCAGTCGTGTCGCAACGGTCTAAACTGGTCCACTTTACGTTAATTTAGGTTGTATGTGATTGAGGGTATTATGTATCATTCCAGTTTACCATCTATTACGATTTGAAAGTAATCATTTTACATGAAAATCTGGATTTTGTGGTTGCCAAATGACGTGGTTGCGGATTGTCGTGGTGATGAAACGATCAGTTGCAAAAAGTCGTAGTTGCGAAATCGCAAAATATCGTAACCGGACGAGTTTTGGACAAAGGATGGAAGTGCGGAAGAAGGAGTGATGGGACGGACGAAAGTTCGTCTGAAAAGAAGCCTTCTCCAAGTCACAATAAAAAACCAATTCCCAGAAAAATCTTTATTCCCTCAATAAGCATGCTCGGACTTTTCGGCCTTCTCATTACTGCCTTTCACAACTTTCACTGTCTTTTTCTTCTTCTTTGCCGCTTTTTTCTTATCTTCCTCATCTTGATGCGATTCCAGATCGGTTTGTGGATTCTCTTCTTGCTCTTGTCTCTTCTTTTTCAAATTCTTCAACAAACTTTCGTCGGACTTCTCCTCTTTCCCCTTCTTTTCAGAATCTGGTTTTGTCTGAAAAAAGAAGCTGGACTTTCCAGGAAAAAATTCGGCTACGGGACGTTTTGCAACCGGTCAGTTCGCAACTAGCTATTAGTCGTGAGATTCCCGGTTGCGAAATGTCCTGGAGCCAAAAATTATACTCACCTCCTCTTTCTTGGGAGTCTGTGCCTTCTTCTTACTGAACAATTTGACAATGGACTTTCTGTCAGACTTCTTTGGGGGAGGAGGTGGAGCCTCTGGTTTTTTCTCATCTTTCACTTCTTCGATGGATTTTGGAGCTGGTGGTGGATTTGTAGCAGCTTTTGGAGGAGGTTCTTCTACACATTTTTGTGGTTGTGGTGGTGGAGGAGGGAGAGGAGGAGGAAGAGAAGGAGCAGGAACTGGCTCTTGTTGAGTTGTTGGAACTGGTTTTTGTAATGAATCATTCTAAAAGTTACATGATTTTAGAAAATTCTCAAAAATTTCTACTCACCTTGGAAGTTTCCGAGTTCGACGACGGTGGTCTATTGTAATCCTTTTTGCCGGCACAAAATGCCAAAACCATCGAGGTCATCAGAAGTATGAGAGTGACGAAAAGAGTGTGCGACGAATACTCGCTTAATAATTCGATTCCATCTCGAACCATTTTGATCGAAAATTACAAAAATGTTTATCGGAAAATGGATTGTTTTGATTTCTGATCTGCGTTTTTCTAAACGTTTTATTTTTGGCTCTGAATCATTTCCACGAGATCAGAAAAAAGGGGTCACGGCGGAAATATCAAAAGATATCAAGGATCTAGACTCTAAAAAATATGAAATTTTTGTGGAGCTTTTGAAACTTTAAAATTCTCAATCAAGCAAATCAGAATACAGAAATTTTGAAAATTTGGGAATCTTCAATTTTCAAAAACTCAGAAGATGTGTACGATTCAGAATCCGAAAAGGTTTTTTTCGAAACGTCCAAACTTCTAAGAATTAGAATCTCAAACTGCCTGAAAGTTTTGAAAATGCAAATTTCCAGAAATTTAGAAGACTTCAAGGCTCCTGGATCCAAAAATGTCTGAAACTTTGGGAATTTTCAAATTTTCAGTTCTCGAAGGAAACCGTGATTTTTGAAGATTTAGAGATTCCTGGGTTTTCAAAATTCAGAAGACATCAAAGACTCAGACACCTTAAAAAAAGAAGACATCAAGTATTCAGACCCCTCCCAAATTTCTTGTGTACAATTTTCGGGGTTTGTATGCATCTGTCAACAACAACTCGAGAACAAGGAGACCTTGTCACTAGTCTTGTTTCTAATAGTAATCCTTAATAGTCAAGAATGTGTTTTTCGATGCCTTGTCCCATTTTTATACCAAATTTAAAATAATTGTTCTTTGGCTTCTTTTAGATTCAATTTTTCCAAAAACGTTTCCCTAGCTTATGCATATTTTTCGCTCTTCTCCCCCTCCATTCTATTCAAAACAGACCACATGCTGTAACCTATATTTACTTTGAATTCCCAAGTCTCTCTAAACAAACACTCTTTGGGTCTTCTCTTCCACATTCATTCTTTTCAAAAGTAAAACATTACTCTGAACTGTTAAAAAAACAGACAGATTACAGAGAATTTCGCAAAAAAAGAATGATATTGGTGACGTCACCTCGTCACCATATTTTATCGATTTTTTCCTGGTCTCGCTGGTGCTTGATGTCGATCTGAGTCACCATAAAATGCTTGATAAAAACATTTCCTCTTATCAAACTCACGGTTTTAGTACCCTGATTCCATTTTCATTCAATACTTTCGGTTCTTTCCATACTGATAATTTGGAATTGATCTACTTTCGTTATTAGGAATTTTACAATTTTCAGTTTTTTCAGTAAAAATGGATGAACTACGAATTGAATACGATGCACCTAACGCTGTCTACTTCCCTGGACAGGCTGTAACAGGAAAAGTGGTCATTCAGAATCGGGAATGGATCAAAGCACGATTTCTCAAAATCTGTATTCACGGCGGGGCGCACACAGGGTGGAGTGAAAGTGAGAGGAGACACAGAACGTAAGTATATATTGTTTTTAACTCCAAAAAAAGTTAGAAAGGAAATTTGCAGAGACGCTAGAGGAAGAAGTGAAAGTTTCACTGAGCAAGTACACTATAATGCTACTGTGAACTACTTGAGTGGGGAGTCGATTGCGTGGAAATCTACTGATGGACAAGTACGTTCTTGTAGCCTTACACCTGACCTGATTCATCTGTTTGCAGAATCGCTTACCTGCTGGTACCAATGTATTCCCCTTTGCGTTCTCAATGCCAGGCAACTGCCCACCAAGTTATGAAGGATGCCACGGCTACATTCGTTATTCGGTTCATGTAGAGTTGGATAGACCATGGAAATTTAATAAGAAGTCAAAAAGATGTTTCTCTGGTTAGTGCTTTTTATAGTTACCAGGGGTTCCACTGGAATCGGATGAAATCGCCGTTCATAGACCGTCCGCCTACCGTCCGCTGACCGTCTGCCGACTGAGCCAACCGATGGCCGACCGGGCCGACTCATCGGTCGGCCCGGCCAGGGCAGGTCGGCCACCAGTGGTCCCGGCCGACGGTGCTTTGTTCGGCTAAATTACCACACCCGAACATTAACGCAAAATTGGTATACATATGTAAAAATGCCAAAAAAAACTTTCAGTGATCCCCGCCTATGACCTGAATATCACTCCAACTGCTATCAACCCCATGGTCAACTCTGCATCGAAAAACACAGGGCTGATATTCAAAAAAGGATTGGTATCAATGACGGTAAGTCTGTCACAAGAAAAACCATCATGAATGCTTGTGCAATTCCAGGTCAGCCTCCCAAAACGAGGTTACGTCCCTGGAGAAATCCTCCCTATTACCATCAACATCGACAATAACTCAAAGTCTCCTGTGGTGGCAGTCCGCTCGAAAATGACCCAACTTTCTCATTTTCATGCTAGCCATGGTAGCGCTGTTCATGTCACTCATCATACTCATCACAGAAACGACGCGAAATGTGTTGCCGAGTCAAGAAGAAACTTGGAAGTTGCTCCACACTCTCGCAGCCAAGTCGTCCTTTCTATGAAGATTCCCGCCATCGTTCCATCATTCAATTGTCCAATCATCAATGTGGATTATTGTATCTCAGTGAAGTTGGACACCGCATCGACTTTCGGAGGAACAGTGAAAGTTGAATTCCCATTGATCATCGGAACTATTCCAATCCGTCAACTGCTACCAACTGGAGCTGCTGCTGCGCCTGCAGTGATGCCTACAGTATCTCCAGCAGCACCACCATATCCAGTTGTTGGAGGAGGGGTTCCAGGAGCATCTGTGTACCCAACTGCTCCATCAGCTCCTCCAGCATCTCCAGTGGGACCAGGAGGTATGGGATTCGGAGTCGCACCGGGTGCACCTCCAATGGCTTCTGCTCCGCCTTCTTATGAAGAGTCGATGTACGGAGTGGGAAAAGTAGAAGATTCAGAGGTGAGTCATTCATGCTATTTGTTAAGATTACACCTAATTTTTCAGCCATTCGCTCCACGATATCCAGTCTACAATAATCTCCAACAAGATCTACCACCAACTCCTACTGGTGCTGCTCCACCATTGCCAACAAAAACTGGGTTCTAATTTATAATTTTGCGACATCTGTATTCTTGATATTTCTTGTTGAATGAACTTGTTTCCTTTTGTTTTATAGTTACAAGAGCTGGTCTAGAAGCAAAAACTGAAATGTCCAAAATTTCGAAATCATAGTTGGGTATCAGTCTGAAAAATTGGTTGGTGGACTTATTGAACTACATTTTTTGTAGTTGACAACTATTTTTCGATGATCAGAGCCAAGTTAGTTAGGTAGTCCAGCAAAAGGGAACTCTTAAATTGGGTTAAAGAAAAAGTTCTAAAGTTGCTCTATACGTCCACCATGTTTCAGCAGAATTGAATGATCGAAACCCAATTTTTTAAACCCTCAGAGTTTATCTTTTTCAATTGAAAATGGTCAAATTTTATAAATCATCGCGATGTACTGTATCTATAGTTTAAGGACATGATTTTGCATGTCGCATTCATTTGAAAGCAAATTTTGTTTTTGAAGGCATTAGATGAGATAGAACACCGATCTTAGGCCACAATACCAAAAAAATTGCAAGCTGATGTCACAACAACTCAAAGAGCAACTCATTTAGCTTTTGGACCCCTCCTATGACATTGTTCAAATTCTGCAGTCTTCTGGATTCAACAACGACATTTTCTGAAGTTCTCTATTATTTTTCATTGCGAAAAATATTAATAATACCCCATCCAAACTATTTCTGACCTAACACTAACACACTGCCACTCAATCAACACGTTGACCCTTCTGGAAACCAAAAAAGCGAGCAACACGTGCGTCCCGGAGTGACGTCTCATCTCCCGTTCTCAATCTGAAATTCATTAATTTCTCTAGTTTTGAGTACATAATTCGTAGGTTAATTTCGATTGTTACGGGTGACTCAATTTCGATTGATAAGAATGCATGATGCACATGAAATATTGAGCAAATAAAGAAGGTGGAGTTTCTTCATCATATGAATTCTGCTTTGGAGCAGTTTATTTGTTATTCACTTCCGTCTAGTTTTTGTTTTTCCTTACCTTATTTTATTTTATTCCTTCCTGTCGTCAGAATGGAGAAGTTAGAAATTCATCTGGACAACTCTTCCGCTGCATATTTTCCAGGTCAAGTTTTGACTGGTAATCTTCTATTCAGTACTCAAAAATCTCAAGTTCTCAAGTCAATTGATATTCGAGTTCATGGAGAAACATCTGTTTACTGGAAACATTACAATACACTTTATAGAGAGCACATTGTTTTCTCTGCGAAAAAAGTCCATTTGGATGATTTGACTCAACCATTGACAGTTGAAAGTGGTGGAAATGTAAGTTGCTTTTTTCAATTCCTCAAATGATTTTATGCTTTTTAGAATGGTACAATTCTTCCTGGAAATCACAACTTCCCATTTGTTTTCCAAATCCCTCAGGAGAGCCCACCAAGTTTTGAAGGGAAACATGGATCAATCCGTTACAAGATTCAAGTGGATATCTTGAGATCTGAGAAGAAGAAGTTGGAGACTGAGAAAGTGTTTTCTGGTATGCAGAATTTTGGATTTTGAAAATTCTAGATTATTGCTCTTACAGTTATGCCCTACCTGGATCTGAATCGTGTCTCCAGAGCATTGATGCCCGTGGAAGAAAAGAAGTCAACTAAAAAGGATGAAGTTGAAGTCAACGTAAGTTTGAATTAAGTAGAATATCAACTAGTCATCTGATTTCCAGGTGTCAATACCTCAACGTGGATTCACTGCCGGAGAAACTATCCCAGTATCTGTGACTATTAAAAATACGACATCGTCTTCCATAAAAACCCTCTCTGTGAAACTAATCCAAGTTGCACACTTCGAAGGGCAGGAGAACACCGGAGCTATATTCAAGGAGTATTTGAAGTTTCATTATAACACAATTGAAAACGAGATTCTGGAAGTTAGCAAGAAAATCAATGTCAAAAAAACTACTGAAACTTTCGGATTGGAACTAACGATTCCTGATCAAACTCAACCGAGTTTCAAGACTAAACTGATTCAAGTTGCCTATAAGATCGTTGTGGCTTCTGGAAGCGATAAGAATTTGGAGTGTGTACTACCGTTGATTATTGGAACCGTGCCAGTTCAGCCAGAGCCGCCAGCTTATGAGACTTCTGTGAAAAGTGCAGAAGGATGTCCACCAAGTTATCAGGAATAAATTACATATATCTTTGTATACATTTTGTATCGTGCTGTATTACATTATAATAAACTATTAGCATGCAATTTTTCTTGGCTGTAGTTGAATTCAGGGTAGTGTTATTGAACAAAAATCAAAAAAACACAATTTGGAATTCGGAAAATGTATGAATCTATTTTCGATATTTTGTTTTCTCATTGTTTGCGAGGAGGCCTCTAAACCTAAAAAACGATAGGGACATCGAAAGTTTGATATTTTTAGTCACAATGGATCGCAAGGTAGCATTCAAAATATCACTAATGGACAAGGCTAGCGGAAACTAATAAATATCAATTTGCACCCAAAAAACCGAGTTCAAAAAAGGAACGTTTCAAAATTTTAACCAAAAAATTCCATCTTTTTATCACATCACTCTTTCTAAACGTTGTACTTTCATCACACTTGTGCACATATTTACCCACTACGATCAAAATCTTACACAATAAGAAAACACTATCTGAATCAGCATCCTTCTCAAAAAAAAACCAATAGAACGGGTACAAGACCTACGTCTGAAACGTCCAGAATGACGTTTAGTCTCCCGTTTTTAGCTCAATGTCAGCGTTATCATAATTCCGGCAAAGAAGAAAAACATGACGCAAGTGAGACAAATGATAATAGTTCGAGTCGTTTGAGTATTTGGTTTTGGTTTCTGTCGGTATATAAGCGAAAGGCGATAACACAAAAAACTAGAGTTTTTTATGACAACTTTTTGTCTTTTAGGAACTTGGAAGTCTTCATGTCATGAGATTCAAACTTTTGTTTTTTCCCGCTCCCTATAATTTCACTGTTTTTCTTCTTATCAACCCCAAATCTCTTCTCAAGTATCCATTGTTCATTTACTTCTATTTTCCAGAATGGACGCCATATACACCATAGACTTCGATCATTCATCTGGAGTTTATGCACCCGGGCAATGTGTCCGTGGTTCTCTGACTATTCGCAATCAGAATGCTATAAATGCCCTTTCCCTCAAAATTTGTATTCACGGAGAGGTTCAAACACATTGGAAGGAGAGATTGAAGGAACGGAGATTGTGAGTGCTTCTAGAAAATTTATGATTACTCAAAAATGTTTAGGAAATCCGGACACCCAGTGTCTCATACCCATCTGAAGGCGGGACACTACTACAATTATGCGGATCATATCAACTATAAAACAACTTCGAATATTCTGGAAGGAGTTTCTCAACCATGGAGTTCAATTGAAAACCCGGTAAGTATCTGGCTAAGGGACGTTTCGAAACCGGAGGTGGTTCACAAACGGAAGTTACGAAAAGTTGTATATTTCGAACCGTCCTTTTTGGATTTCAATAGTCTCGGTTTCAAACCGTCTTCGTTTTGAATTGTTCGGTTTCAAATTGACCCAAAGTCGAGTATCTCACATTTTACTGTCGAAAAATTTCTTGTTTACTTATAGACCAACAAAATCCCCATGGGAGTCAATATATTTCCGTTTATGTTCCAACTTCCTTTCAACTGCCCACCTAGTTTTGAGGGAACTCATGGTAGTATCAGATATTCTGTCCACTTGGAATTGAATAGACCGTGGAGCATGGATGTAGAAGCGAGGAGAATGTTTTCTGGTGAGAAATGTTTTGAGGATTTTCTCATACTGAACGTCTGCATTTCAGTTATTCCAATAATTGACTTGAACACCATTCCCAAATGTATTAATCCGATGGTAAGCTCTGCTTGTAAGCACTCTGGATTTTTGGGAAGCAAAGAAGTGAAAGTTAAGGTTCGTAATTTGATCTCTCGGACATGTCTATGATTCTCTTCTCTAGGTAAACCTCCCGAAAAGTGGCTTCGCTCCTGGAGAGATCATTCCCATTGCAACTGCTATCCATAATCACACCAAGAAACCCGTCTACTATTTGAAAGCCAAGCTAATCCAGCACGTTCATTATCAAGCACAACAAGTGAACACCCACTTTCTCCCTGATGAGCATTGTCATAAACACTGTAGTCACAAAACCGCTGAAACGATGATTTCGGAGGTTGAGAAAAGTTTCCAAGTGAATTGTTGCTCGGATGGTAATATCCATGTGGCTCTAGTTCTTCCCAACCCATTGGTTCCAAGTTTTCGAACACAAACAATCGAAGTAGATTATGTTGTATCTGTGGAAGTTGAAAATGATAAAAAGCTGCGATGCGACTTTCCAGTAACCATTGGTACCATCCCGGTTGGGCAAATGATGGGAATGGCTAGAGCGCCTGCTTTTTCGATTGTTCAACCTGATGTTAACGTCATTGAGTCTCCTCCAGAATATCAGGTAAATAAAGTTTCACTTCTGGTTTAGTATAAACTTTTCATATTTCAGGAGCGAGTTGAAATCGTTATGGCAAGTGCGCCCCCACCAGAGTTCGCCGAAGATGCACATTTTTAAAATGAACCCTTGATATGAATTTATTCTATTTCCCCATCTGATTGAACTTGTATTTCTTGCAAAATAACAACTCGTCCCCTTATATTTATACACCCTGTCTGCCCCCCCCCCCAAATTGAAAACTCAATCCAGCGAAATCAGAATAATAAATAATTCATTCCAACATCCCCCCCCCCTTTCCCGCATATATGTCTACTACCGGTTGATTGTCAGCTGCTGCCTCACCCATAAAATTTTACGACTTTTGCTTGCTCGCAGATTGCTTTAGGAGTGGGAGAGGGGGAGAGTTAATCAAGGTAAAATGTCTCAATTGCTCCAGAGAGCCTTGGGATTACGATAGGTTCATGACTTCTACGATTGGTCACCGGTACCTTGGTACATATTCATCCCTGACTACTTTTGCGCCTGGAAGAAACTAACACCGTTATCATATACAAGAAGCAATTTTTTTTCTTGGTTTCCCTTCTATTCATGCGGTCTTGCTACTTATCATGATATAAGACCCCTCAATTCTATCCAGACACTTTTTCCATTTAGATGACTCATTTTTGGGGAGGGACAAGCTTGACACCCGTAGACAGACCTAAAGAAAAGGGCGAGAAAGAAGAACAAGGTTGTAATGCAAATTTGAATATGAGGAAGAAGAGGAAGAGATATGGCCTTCACGATGAAGAAATGTTTTGTTTCATTCCCAAATGACAACATTTAGGCAAGATCCGAGAAGCGACACAAAAACATCTGTAGTTACGGAAGATGGAGATTGGGGAAATATGAATCATCATTCGAAAAATTGGGTATAAGACTAATTTTGTCATGTTTGAAGAAGACGAAGTCTCCCATGTGAATCCTCATCTCGTTGCACTTTTCAAGTGTGTCTTCAAACTAGACAAAGGAAAAGATGTAGTGAAGCAGGGGTTAGAATCAAAATCCTAATATGCATGCTTGTCGCTGACCGGGCCGGGACGATAGATGATTTTCTCCCGGCCCGGTTTGCTTGGGTAAAATGTGGGGGTATTTGTTAAACGCCATGTAAGAATACATTGAAGATTTTGAAACATTTTCAAGGATTTTTTTTCTGAAAATTTTTAATATTTCATGAAAAATTGTTTGCCAAGCCCACTTTTCCCCTCTTGGACCGACCGGGCCGGCCCGGGTCTATCTTGGGCATGTATGACAACATGGATTTCAGGAGTAGAGAACATTCCCGATTGATTGATTTTTTAGAGCTGGGGCAGTATGCTTCTATTCTTTTAAGATGAGTCTCTTTTCCTATATTGAGCACCCTCTGCAAACCTTTCTGAGTCCATGTTATGAACTCTCCCCAATATCCAAACCCACTAATTTCGCCCACCCGAAAGAATTTTCATAGCTTCCCTTTTGAAAGTTCACAACTTCTCTTCCGTCTTCTCCTTCCCTATCATCATCTCAATCGCTTCACCGGAAGCTCCTCGAGATTTCAACCACATATAAACACACAGACAAACCTCTAATTATCGTTCTATCAAGCCGCATATCATCCTCCTTTTCAATTATCATCATGCGCTCTTCTTCTCTTTCTCGTCTTCATCCTCTTTTTCTTTTTTTAATCTTCTATCCCTCTGGACCATCCTCTGGTCAGTAAGTCCTTCCGAAGTCAAATGTACTATTCATCGGTACGAAAATTTGTTCTTTTTTCAGAAGATAAAAACAAGATAGTGATGCATTTGGGTGAGTAGAAGAGTACATGATGAAATGAATGGTTATTAGAAAAGATTTTCTGATCGTCTCAAAAATTTCCTGTCTCTAGTGACGACTCTCTCTATCGGTTTGATGTTAAGCCATCAGGTCTTCGAGATCAAACTGACCTTTTGCTTTTTAGCTGCTTCATCGATCTTGTTTTTTATCGTACTTGCCCAAATCCGGCCAGACCTGACCTGACACAGGCCGATAAAACCATTTTAGGCCGGAAGAAATTTCTCCACCGGCCCGGGTCGGCCCGAGACAGGTATGCTTATCATAACTCATATTTTCGAATTTCTGATCTTGTGGTGAGCGAAAGCATCAATTTTATCAAATAACATCATTGTCTTCTTCTGATCTAAAACTCGTGTTTATCACTTGCCATCTAGATTCACTCTGAAAAGTTTGTCAACAAGAGTTCCAGCGAGCGGGGCTTTTCAGGTAAAATAAAACTCGTCCTGGTCCGCTTCGGCCGGTACGGGCAGGGCCGGGCCAAAACCATGTCTTTAGCCAGGCCCGCGGGCCGGATTTTTTGAGCCACCCCTTGAGATTGCAGTGCTGAAATTAACTGATTTCGATGAATTGATCTCATCGTTAACATTTTTACCTTAAACAAGCATCTCCTTCTACATCCCCCTATCGTCCAGGTACCCCTCCCACTTCCTGTCGTGCCTCCTTTTCCCGCACTTCTTGCTCTCTTCTTACGTACTGATGACAGATGTTCCCACATCTCCTTCTCTTTCTTCCTCGTCTTCCTATTCCTCAAGAAAGGATAGGGACGGGTTTTCGGTCATCAAATTTAGATGAGCTCTCTGGTTTTGTTCAAGGCAATACATTCGAGATTACCTGTCATCTCTTCCTTCTTCTTCTTTTTCACCTGGTGATTTTTGGAGCGGGAGGGGACGGACAACACATTTTGTGAATAATAGATAGCAAGTACAAAGTAGATGGAAGAAGAGATGATGGGAGGATGCACTATGGATTACAGAGCACAATTTTGACTTTTATCTTTTGTCATGATATCAGTCAACCTCTTTTTCAGTGAGTTAGCATAGTGTACGGCCATGGTGGTCAGAATAGATATAGGAAAATGGTCATTATCCGTAATAGCAGGACTCAGTCTGTCTGTATATCGTACGTCATTATTTGATTGTCAAGGTATAGATTTTCGAAAAAAAAAGTTAAACGGTCAAATTTTATGCTGATCTGAATAAAAGTCAGTAGTGGCCTATGTTCCGACAACTCGGTCCTGGCGATATCACACCACGAAAATAACCGTCACTGATTGCTACCGGAGTATGAAGGAACATTAATATTTTGAATTACGGTAGAAGTAGGTGAAATGTGTGCCATCATTTTCGTGCGAGATTTCGCGATGACCGAGTTGTTGAATTTTAGACCAGGATTGTTTTTTTTTCAGATCGCTCTGGAAAAATACGGTCTTTGAAAATATTTGTACATTATAATTTTTTGATCGCTACTATCTACTGATTGTCTGGTGTTCGAATTCCGTTTTCCTCTTCTATCTCACATGTTATTTCCAAGCTTGGAACGAACGTCCTCCTCCTTCCCATCCATTGCATTCTCTTATCCAACCTATTGCATAACACACCGTAGCCTCTTCACCTGTACATAAGCAGGGCTTAGGTCAAATGCATTTACCGGATAACAAATTAGGTTTGACAGCACTATAATAACTTTCTAGTTGAAACAACTACAGTCTGTTCTATAATAAAACACTACTTACAACTTCCAAGAGTTCAACACCACAGGAATACTTGTTCTCTGCATGCTCCTTCTCAACTACATTATTGTTAATAGGTTTTTGAACCATGCTGATTCCTCCTCCACCCTTCCCAACACCTCCACCTTCTATCCCAATATGACAAATGAATCACATCCAAAATGCTCCCTCCTTCCTTCTCTATTCATTTCTCCGATATTTACACTTTTTCTCAATCTTGCCCCCTTCTATCTATACTACCTCAAAATGCATTAGGACACCACGGTCTCTCCGAAAATGACTTTCCTTATTCCCCTTCTTCTTCTTCTTGTATGGAACAAGAAAAGACAAACTCTCATGACTCAAAATCGTCTCTCTCTCTCTCTCTCTCTCTTTTTCTCGGGAGGGGCTCCCTCCACCCGCGGGGGCTGGTAAGGGAGTACTGTAGGGAAGAGAAAGGTACATGTAGTACATATACATTCGATTAGTAAAGGTTCGGGGATAGAGTAGTTGGAGACAGCTGCCTTCCCACATTTTGAACTGCTAATTGACGATAAATTTTGCTGGATCGGACCTTAATTGGCTCATAGGATGACAAGATTAGATGAGTTCTAGCGCTGCGTCAACAATAAGGAGGTTAGGTTTGCGCTTCGTTAGGCAATTCGAAGCAAGGTGAAGATTGAGAGAAGCCGTTCTAACTAGCAATGAGATAGCTAAGAGCTTTTATAATAGAGATAACAAATGGTCTTCATTTTCTAGCTAGCAGTTAGAAATGAGAGGAGTTATTTTTTCAGAAAGTGCCTACTTTTTCGATTTTCATAATGCTTCCATAATAAAATAACAAATTATTGCCATCGGTCCCCGTTCAGTGTTTCACCACTATCTTCATTCACAAAAAAACAAAAACAATTCGCTTCATTTTCCTTTTCTTCTACGATGTTCAATGACTCATGACTCATGACTGCATACGACAGTTTTTCACAAAATTATGTTTCTTTTTTGTTGTTCCTCGTTAATTGACACATTGCGCTTAATATACTAATTTTCGTGGGAATATCGGGGTTGTGTAGATTTTTCACAAATAGACTATTTGGGACTTCAACGGCCATTTTGGTTAGGGTAGTTCTTATTATGGAATCCAAAAATCCGCTTGGTTCAAATACCTTATTTTCAACAGGTGGCCCGATTTGACAACACTTGATTGTTATTAAAGCCTAGGTTTAAGTGAGAAGAGAATTAGAATATTCTTCTTGTTCTCAAATATAGTTGTAGTCAGTACTTTTCATAGTCAAGTTATAAGACACCCCCAGAATTATTTCAAAATATCTTTGCACTTTGTTCTGATGCCTCAGCCTCAGCCATCCAAGATGCCAACGAACTGTCCACCGGGGGTCCGGTCCATCGAGCTCATCATCCAGGATTCTTCTCCTCCTCCTTGTTTCGAATCTTTCGGCAGCACCACCGTTTGGCAGCTTTCCCCCCTATCCTTCTCTGCCCCCTCTTCATCTCGCCTGATCTTCCCGCTCCTGTTTTTGCCTTCCCAGTGAAATTCTATTCTCGCGCCTCCCGATCTATTTGTGACCGTCTCCAATTAGCTGTCAAAAAATTCTTCTTTTTTTGATTCGCTCGCGGGTGCCTTTCTAACCTTTTTGTGTGTTTTTGGATATGTGTTTGTCGAGATGGAAGAAGGGGAGAAAGGATGGGAGGATAGAAGATCTGATCCGGTGTGATCCAGATACAGGTGGTCTTGCCATTATCATTTTTCTCATTGACTAGGCGTTTTTTTTAATTTTTTTTCGTTTTTTACATTGAAGTGTAGAGCTACTGAAGTCTTCAAATCTCTTCAAAGAAAGAGTAAATAACTAGGGCCATTATGATAGCTTGATATGAATCGACACAAAATTTCATAAGCGTTTCAAGAGCATAGCTTGAAAATGACCTACGGCTAAGTTAGAGGGCAGTTACAGTAACCGATCTTTAACAATTTTAGCTTAAAGATGCCCTCACCGACCTCCTTTCAGGACTATTCTTAACGTAAAGTTTTTCAACTGAAAATATCCTCGAAGGGGACCGGGGAGAATCAATTTAAGCCAAATAACCAAACTTTGGGGTCTTGTAACTTTGCTAAAATTCATTTTCAATATATGCTGCTTGACATTTTTCTTCTTCTTGTTGGATTCTGCTTTTCATGTTCATATAACGATACATGCTCAAATAATAAAGTTCCAGGAAGGTTTTTGGAATTAGGTAGATTATTATTTTGTAGGAACTTTTCTGACCAAAACTATGAATATCCATCACCTTTCTTTTTTGTTCTGCGTGGGTTTTGAGCCCCCTATTTGCCCTTTTTCTTGATTCTTGACTCTCTTTCCCTTAATTCCACTTAAAGCATGGTGCATGCGTCCACAGAATTACCCGCTCCACTTTCAAGTATATCGGGGATGATAGGTGAAAATGGGAGAAAAGCAAACTGCAATATCATGTCAATAACTCTCGTCTCTAACTATTTCCTTTTTTTCTTCTTGGCTCCAAAAATTTTAATAGGGACGGGCCGGAGAGGAGATTCTCTCATATTCTTCTTTTCTTCGTCTTCTTCATATTCAAAATACAATTTCTTCGATTGTGATTTGGGATGCATCGGATTCATTTCTCACATATTTTCGAAGTATTTTGTGAGTATCAAAACAGAGTTAGGTTAGATGAGTGAGGTGGATTTGTTTTTTGGTGGTGGATCTGAAAATTTGGAAAATTTTTAGCCTCCAAATTCGAGGTTACAAAACCTGAAAACTGGCAAGCATCTTTTGTTTATCGTATCTTGTTATGGGCTCGTCTTTGTTGTTCGAATTTTTCGGAACACATAATTTGAGATTTTCATTTTTTTAGCCTCACCTCTTCTTCTGAATACTGAATCCTAAAAAATAGTCTGAAACCCGAAATCATGAATCTCACGAAATAATGAAATCAGCTGCCGCTCTCTCTCTTCTTTTATCAGATTTTCCCATATATTTTTCACCTTTATCAAATTTCTTCTTCCAGTGCTCCTCGCGTTATCCGAAGGAATCATCTGTTCTACCTCTCTTTTTCCGTCTGTTTTCCCAGAAGTGTTTTCATTGCGAAGCACGTGATGATGATGATGCCTGGGATGATGACTAGAGGGATGATGACTGGGGGAGGGAGGTACTGTAGTACAAGGAAACTGAAAAACGGGATGTCCTAGTGTACTTACAGTACAGTTGGCCAAATGGAAGAGTTTGAAAACTCGACCACATTGATCCTATGTTTTTTCTTCTGACTTAGTGAATTTGGAAGGATGTTCTGGTTTCTTTGTCAGAAAACTTTTTTGGATACTCTAGACCAGATGAAAGAGAAATTTATAAAGACGAGCTGGCCGAGTTTTCATACTCTTCCATTTGGGCAAATACACTGAGAATACACTGGAACTAGTACTACCGTACCAATACTTAATTTTAGATAGATACGGGCTGAAAGAACAGTAACCAAGTTAGTGTGACACCTTGTAAAAATTTTAAAAATGTTTAGTACATATGAAGTATCCAACATTTTTCGAATCTAACATTACAGTACTTCTTTTCCTTACTTTCTATGGAGCACTTTCTTGGAACAGTTTTTCATCATCATCTTATTCTTCTCGATTTCTTCCTACTCAATATTTGTCCTCCACCATACCTGGATGGAATGGAATTGTTCGTCTTTCGCATTTTCCATCTATTCTTCCATCCTCTTGTGCTCATTGCTGCTCACTTCCCTCTCCTCCTCCCACCAAGTGCCTTCATCCTCGTTTTGTGTCCTGGAGAGGGAGCAGCGGAAAACCGGCTCCTTATTCCTCTTCTTTTCCAAATTGCTCGGCACAGCTTCTTCTTCTTCTTTCCCTTCATATTCATGCTCAACTGAGCTCATCATTACTCCTTCTTCTTACCTTTCGAGGGTCCCTTCACCGCCAACGTGTCCCTTTTATTTCGCCTCACCTTCCGGAGTTTCGTCGTCGTCGTCGTCGACGATGACTTCTAGGTGTGGATGGATGGAAAAATCGTCGCCGTCTAAATGCTGTCAAGTGTGAAAAAAGAGAGAGTCACTTTTCGATGGCTAAGTAGTCGTAAATAGTGTCATTTGATGCGGCAGATTGAGTACCTTGTTTTTTCGGAGGGGTGTTCCAAAAAAGCTTGGCTCATTGACATTGTTGACTTCAAATTCTATAAATTATGATCTATTATCTGTGCGTACAGTGTTATTCTGCGCTCCCTTGCGAACGGATTTTAGTGCCTCCTCGTGTACTCCTCGTGGAGACCTTGAGCCATCAAGGTTTGAGTAGAAATCGTTTTTAACCTTTGGCATACTTCGTTATTATTCAACCAGAAGACTTCTCTGAAAATGGCTTCAGATTTTCTGTCTGTACCCAATTTGATCTCCGATTTTTTATCTATTAGATATGTCTACGTTGTTAGTCTGCGCTCCATTGAGAACGGGTTTCGGCGCCACTTCTTGTACTCCTCGTGTACACCTAGCTCTCAAGATTGTGCCTAATTTTGGCATAATTCCTTGTTACCTGAACAGAAGACTTCTCTGGAAATTTACCCAAAAACGTTTCGTGTGTCCTCCATTTCTCATTTGCTCTCCGATTCTCAAAAACCCAAAATTTCTGTCTTATGCCTCTATATGAACTTTCCAACTATTTTCCCAATTTCTTAACCGGAGAAATGCAATTCTTTTTCAATTTCGAAACAACTTTATGAAGACTCATCACTTGCTTGAAAAAACTAACCTGTCAATTTCAATTGTAGGCCAAAAAAACCAAAAAAAGTTCCATTCTCTTATCAGTTCTTCTTCACATTTTGCACATCATGTGTCAAGTGATGAGCACCTCAAATTTATATTCTTCCTAGTTTTTCATTTTCGTTTTGGGACTGTTTAGGATTCTTTGAGTGACGCGTTGTTACCCCTACCTTCTCCAGAAGATTTCCAAAACTACCCAACGAGCACCACCAATTTTCTTGAAAAGACGATGCTCGGATGCGGCTGCCCATTTTCTTCTTATTCTTCTTCTTCTTCATCGTTTTAGAAGACCAAGAAGAATATGGAAGAATGAAGAAAAACGGTGGGCACACGAGAAAGACAAAATTGCCTCTTCTTTTCTTCCCATTCCTTTCTTCCATCCAGGATTCCAGGTGAGGAGCGCACCTTTTATATATTTTTCGGGAAGAGAGTAATAAAAGGTGGGGAGGCTCTTCCAAAAAAAAAAAAGAGAAAATGATGATGGTTGTGTGGAAGAAACGAAAGTAATGATTCTCTGGAAGAAATAAGTTTGGTTAGTTTTTCCCTCGGATGGACGGTTGCCATGGAGAGTGTGGGAAAATGTTCGTTGTTGGAACATCTTTGAAATTTTCGAGGAATCTAGATATTTGGATAGAAGAGGTCCTCTGGCAAACATTGGTTCTTAGACCTAAAATTAGGTTTTCAAAACTCCTTTTAAGATGATACCTTGAAAACTATCAAGATCTTATGAGTCACTACTATTACAGGATTATGCAACATTTAGAAGCTCTTTACCTAAATGACATTAATCCCGGCCTGGTTTCTCAAAAAGTGGATAAAAAGTGGACAACCGAAAAAAAACTTCCCAGGCGGTCACCACCATTTCCCCACAATTATTACTTCCGCTCAAAGCGTGCATGGCTCGCTCCGACGTTTCTCATACACTCTAAATCTCTTGTTCTTTGCCAATGGCTACTACTTGCAAAGTACATTAGAAAGAACCTGTATACCGTAACAAACGATGCTCGATGTTAGATGCTTTAACTCTGAGGGGAGAATCTTGTCGCTTTTCCGATTGGCCGATGGGCGGAGCTGGTGCTCTCTACTCTTCCATCCGTCTTCTCTTTTCACCCATCTTTCCTTGCCTCTTCTTCTTCTTCTCTTCCCGATTTCTTCTTCTTCCCTTCTTCGGGAAGAAGAAGAAGAAGAAGCGACGCTCCGCCCACTTTTTGAGACAGGGAGAGGTCTCTCTTCTATCCACAAATGGATAGGAGAAGGGTTACTTACTTTTCTCTTCACTTCTTCCTTTTTTGGAGTTGGTAGTTGACGTAAGAGTATACCTATTTAGGACCACGTCTTCTGAAGGGGGATTCTGGAGGAGTCTTTTGAAGGAGTCTTCAGAAAAAGTCTTCAGAAGTAGGCTATAGCTATATCAAGAGTCAAGAGCTTCTCGGATTTCAATGGTACCAGCATAGCACACCTTAATTTCTGTTGGCCTTGGCTAGACCAGCGAAAACTGAAGTACACCTTGTTCAACCTTGGCTGTTACCTTGGTATTGACTAATCTGAAATCTTATCAGTACTTGGACTCGAAATCTGAATGGATCCTAGATATCTGGTTCTCTGTGAATCCAGTGATTCTTACTGTTTGACTTCAGCGTCCTAAAGTATACAGTACTCCCTTCCCCCCCCCCCCTCCTCTTTCAAATCCATGACTCAAATCCTCCGACTCCAGAACTTGTACCTATATGCATCCAACTTTTTCCCTCCTTTTTTCGCAACCTTCCCTTTGTTCTC
The DNA here is from genome assembly GCA_963932045.1 of Caenorhabditis sinica. NCBI lineage: Eukaryota > Metazoa > Nematoda > Chromadorea > Rhabditida > Rhabditidae > Caenorhabditis > Caenorhabditis sinica. The sequence continues at coordinate 21,665,072 of OZ009941.1, forward strand.
GTTCCCATGCATTTGCTTATTACTCATCTTCTTGTTCCTTACTTTACGCTTGTTCTCCGAAAAATCGTACCTATCCGTGTCACACATTACGGTAATCCTTCTCTCTTTGCAGATGAGTCTCGACTCGGATTTTCTGAAGCAGGTCGAGGTTCGAGAGGACGACGATCACGGGACAGTACTAGTGGCGGTGACGCCCATATCATCGGGGAAGAATATTGGAGTCATTGACAAGGTAGGATTTCTTGATGAGGTAGGCAAGGGGTGTGGAGCTCAGGAAGATGGGGTTGCTGATCTTTACTAATAACAGCTGCGGATTTCTGTATGACTGTATGATCGTTGAAAAATTCCACATTTTGGACTATGAATTGAAGGTCTAGGATCATTGTCAAGTATTGAAAAAGTAGTCTAACTGGATCACTTCAACTTACATAAAATGTTAGGTCATTTTCTGAGTAAAGCTGAAATTGGATACTAGGGGTACATCAGTCGGTTCTTCAGACAAAAATAAGACTTTCAAATCTTTAAACCCACGGTTTTCAAATATATAAATGATCCCTTCTCTACCCTGGCTCCCCTTTTCTTACCTTATAGACATCTCTATTCCCCTTTGATTGCCCCTGATACCCCACAATTATCCCGCTTCCGCTCTCTCTCTCCCATTTACCGTATATTCTCATCAATTACAGTCAGTCAGTTAGTGTCCCCCCCCCCTCTCTCTATCTCGGATGGGTTCCCAACCTCCTCCGAGACACCAGGTGTTCCGATTTGTAAATCCCTAATGTAGTGGTTGTGTATACATGTTAGGGGGTGTCCAAGGTTAACACTAAGTGGTAAGGGACTATGGACAGGTGGAAGAATTTTGAGAAGCGCCACCACATGGCGCCAAACATTTGTGTGGGGCACCGGATAATTGCGGTTTTGGGGAAGCGGGCGAGGATAGGCAGGTAGATACGATGTGAATTAGTGATGAGAACGGGAAGTGACAAATTTGAAAAACGAAAGAGAAAGGAACATGGATTGGGGGGCGGACGGTCTTGGTACATTGTTTGACTTTTGAAAATCAACATGTTCATATAAAGATATTGGGCAGCCGTAGCCTGAAATACATAAACTTTGATATTGCGCTTTTTCAAATATTCTGAGTTTACAGTCCTCTGAAACAAGCCTCATTTATATCTGTTAACATAATAATGGGCAGTTTTCATCTGCTTCCTTCCTGAATTTTAGGCTATGATAGTGATTAAAACCAGATACCTATGTCAGAACAACGTCACTATCTCTTGTTTTTGTGACTACGAGCTATCTGATGATCAAGACTCGGCTCACCAGAATTCATCAGAATCCTAGACAAAACAAGTTTTGCCCGTCAACGAGACTTCCAATCATCCTACGGTAGTCACTCTCCACACCCGTCATATATCATTGAATTAGTTATTCCTTGTCGTCTTGTTTATCAGCAGTCCGTCCTTCTTGACTACCTTCTCACACTGATTGGCTTATCCCCGCGAGCCAGAATTTCATCATCTAGCCTTGTCTCTCTCTTGATTGCTTGTCGTGGTTGGAGCTCGAGTCTTCCAATCAAAGCACCTGCTCGCACGGTGGGAAAATTAGATTCCAGCAGCGTTGAATGAGTGAGAGCAAGAGCGCACACAGCTTCTTATTAGATATTGATGGGTTTGAGACGGAGATTGAGGAGCCTGCTGCTTCAATCTAATTCAACTCTACATCGTGTGACTGAAGAAGTGAGCGAAAATGGGGAAGGGAGTAGGGATCAGGTGGTGTTAGTTTCAGTAGAAGTTATATAGAATATAGTGATAGAGTATCAGTGTAGAGGTTGAAGATGACCTAGGGTTATTATGAAGTGGGAAAACTAAAACTAAACTTCGGAAACCCGTTTTCTGAAAAAAAAACATACCTTTTAGTTTCAAAGTTGGAAGTCAGTTTACAACAACTTTTTCTCAGAAACATTTGGAGCTAGAGGGCTTCAACCTTTCCAGGAGTTTACTAGTTTTATCACACTTCTTGAAATCTCTCGAAAAACTCATCTCCTAACTTTTCAGAGCACACCGAACAACTCGAGCGAGCTACTTCTTCTAAACTTGATAAAAGAAGCCGATATTGGAGAGGACGCGAATATATGCATGACACAGGTGGAATATAAGGTGAATTGCTCTAAAGAAGTATGGCTGGAGATCCGAAATACCAATTTCAGACGCACTTCAAAACGAGTAAACTCATTGATACTGGTGAAAGGTTACTACTGCAAAGGTTGTCAGAGGATGAGTGTGATGAGGAGGATCTGGATGAAATTGAGAATTTATTGTTGAAAGATGATGATCGGTTAGTTTGGGTATTGGGATAGTCTATGACTTGTATGTTATGGATTTCAAAACTTAGCCTCTCTGGAGAGCGCTGGATAGAATTTTAGCCTAAATCGAATTGAGTGCCATAAGTTATTTTGCTCATTCTCTAAAAAGCTCAAAAATTGGAAAAACAACCCTTACTATCTGAAGTATTACCTTCAGTTCTGAAATCTTACCTGTGTTTCTGAGCACCTCAAGAACAAAACCACTTTTCAAATCTCATGAAACAAAACCTTAATTTTGAAGTCTTGAATCTCCAATGAAGACAGGAAGAACTTTCAACCAAACTGGTTTTTTCTCGTCTTTCACCGTTCGTTTTCGAATCTTCTCAAAAATCTCGATTTCTCCTAATAAACATAACTCTCGCCTCTCCAGCCAGCAGCAGCCAAACGGAAGAGAGTATATGGAGATGTGAATCTTCTGTGAAAATCTTCTCTGTGTTCGTCCTACTTTCTACTGAACCGTCCCCACATATAGTTTTCACTAAAAACGAATAAGAAATCTGATGAGGGGGAGGAGACAGGCGTCGCGGTGAAAGTAACGGATTTCCGATAAGAGCACATCCTTCAGCATCCCGAAAAAAAAGGAGGGAGGGGGAGAAAATGAAATGAACCGCTCTCCCGCGTTCTTCATTTACATATAGATTCTGCTTCTCGTCTTGTATGGAGGATGACAAATTTTGCTTTTCCTTTTTTGGCGGAATCTTATTTTTGGGACAGGGGTATTCCTTCAAAGAAAATTGGTGATATATAGTTTAGGGTATCTAGATTTTGGGTTTCAAAGAAATTCGTTTTCGAGTTTCCTCTCGATTTCTCGAGAACATGTTAGGCCGCTGGTATCTCAGTTTGCCTAGAACTATGATAGGTTTTTCATCTTAACTTATTGCATCTTTCCCCGAGAACTTCATACGAAAAGTGAAGTTATTAGCTTGTATCATTCAAACTCTGGAACTTTCCTTGGGTTTTCAATCGCAATTTTCTCAGTGTTCAGGCGTCGTGGGCAAGAAATATATGTATTTTTGAAATCAGCAAAGTTTCATCTTTTACATAATATAGGTCGCAATCAAATTTCACTTTTTGCATAAACTTTCTCCTAATAAGTTGTTTGTACCTCAAAAAACCAAGAACCTTCAAAACCGACCTCAAGCCTAAAATTTCAGGCCCGACAGTACCCAAAGTTTTAACAAGTCTAGCAGTGAAGAGTTAACTCTCAGTGGTATCGAGGAATATATTCGAGAACAAGGGGAACTACTTCCTGACCAATCACCTTCAGACGGATCACACAAGTGTGGAGTTTGTCCGAAAAGTTTCACCAGTGCTAGGTGAGTCAATAACAATCGAGAACGAAACATCAAAAAAACTTCGAACTTCCGAAGTTTAAGCAAAAAGCACAAAACTAGTTTTTCACAACATGTAGAGCAGCAGGTGTCTCTCGATATAAAGTGTTTGTTTGTACCGTAGTTCTCCTCCTCCTCTCCTTTTCATCTCTATTCCATTAGGAGGTGGATCATGCACATGGCACGGAGCCCCCACTATTTGCTCATCCTCCTTCCTCTTATATGGAGATGCTCAGGTAGATGGTGGAGAAGAAGAAGAAGAAGAAGACGCTTGAAACCAATCCAGTGGGCTTCAGGAAATTGGATCCCAGTAAAGAAATGAGAAGAGTCTTCGATTGAAATGAAGATATTCTGAAGATGTGGTTGTGGAAGACAAAATGGTTTCACTTATGTATAAATTGTGATATTTTTGTATGGGGATAGTGTCTAGGGGGGCCCTTTTCTTGACTCTACATTTGTTAAAACTTCTGAAACAAGGTAAAAAGTCTAGGATATGCTTCACTCTCTAGTTATGCTTCCCTAGGATCTTCACACTCGTAGTAATTACTTGCTCCAAAGGTTAGCTTCCTTCCGCTTCCGATGGTCTTGGTTTTTCACCTCGTCATTTTGTCTAACCTCATTTTTCTTATCTATCAAATTTCCCATTTATTTCTTATCAGTTCGCTCTTTCAATCTTTCCTTCCTTCCCTGAGAACACTCTTTGGAAGCTAAGTCATCTGTTCCGCGGTTTTTGAATTTGAAGCGATTAGGATGGGTGGGTCTGGGAAGAGAAATTGATGAGTAATGAGCTTGTAAACTTTGAGTAATAGTTTTTGGGAAGGGATGCGTCATCAATAGAGTTTAAATATGGAGTTTTGGAATTGACAGACAGGTCATATTTTTCAAATTCTAGTTTTGGCAATCGATTTAACAAGATGAAAAATACTTTTAACTAGATTTTTCCTTAACCTGCCGGTTTCTACTATTATTGAGTAAACGATACATAGAGCACAATAACAACATTGAATCGTTCTGCAACCTCAGTTTTGTTCACATCGATCAATAATAATGAAAACTTTCAGTGGACTCAAACAGCACTCTCACATTCATTGTTCCCTGAAACCGTTCCGTTGTCACCTGTGCCCAAAATCTTACACGCAGTTCTCCAACTTGTGCCGACATCGGAGAGTTCATTCGGTACGTTTGTGCAAAACCTTCAATTTCCGTCTTATCTCTAATAGGTCTAAAATACCAAATTAGAATTCTGAAACAATACAGTACTCTCCTCATTTTCCGAAATTCCAGTCTTCTCTTTTTAAAAGGTCTAACTACCAAATTTCATTGATCATACTGGGAGGGTTCTGGTACTGTACTCCCTATTAAGGAATTTTAATACTCTAAAGGTGTGTATGTTCCCACGAGACAAGAAAAGTACACTAATCCCCAAAGTAGCTATAAAACTGTCATAACCCACAGCAGTAGTACACCTGTGAGAGGGATATTAGGGGCGGAGCTTGTCGAGAGTCATATACCAAAAACATACTCTGAGAGGGGGAGAGAGTAACCAATAAAAACGGAAGACAGATTCATCTTCAGGTCCCCTCTAATTGTTTACCTCCCAAGGAGGTGCTCCCCCCTTAGGCTCCGCCCCCTTTTCCCCTCGCCAATGAGAGACCCCACTCCTCCCACTTTCTCTCATCCTTTTCCCATCTTCAAGAATACACAGTGTGCTCTTTTGCTCTTCCTTGGTTCTTCTTTTTCGAAGGTGTACTCTTGAACTGTTCTTTCCTATTTCGTTGTTTTGCATACCAAATGAATTTCTAGGACGGCTACACTTGCTCCACCTGCCAGACCCCTATGACATCGCAAGCAGCGCTTGCCAAGCATCGTCCTCTTTGTGAAATGGCTAGCATCTATAAGCCACTGATGGCTCAATTCTCTGGACTCAACGGAGCTAGCAATATGGCAGCTTACTGGCCTCAGTTTATGCAAATTGCCAGTCAGGTGAGTAGAATTGTTTTTGTTGTTTATCCTTGATTTCCTGTTTGTTTTTTCAAAAGGTTTTGTTTTCAAGTAATTTTTATCGAGGTTGAATTCAGAATCTAGCATCAGAGTTTCATTGAACTAGAAGGTTTTAACTTTGGAATATTCAAAATATTTATAGTTCTTACTTATAAGTATTTTCATTTCAATCTATGAGACTTTGGAAAAATATATTTTGGTCATAAAATAAGGGACTTTTCTCTTCTCTTGTCATTTATATTACAGTTCTTCCCACTCATGTTACCATCTTAGCACCCCTTTTTCGCGCATATAGCAATTCCCCCTTTTCCTCCAAGTGCTATCTAGTGCCACCTGTATTATGCAATATAATAACTATTTTCAATGACCCCTGAACCCCCCTTGACATTCTAGGTAGTAATATCTCAAGACGTTATGAGCAGCTCTTCTGAAGAGAGCATAACACTCATAAGCACACCTTAATTAACCTATCCAAGACGGTGTGTCTCCATATTCTTCCAATTTCCGTTCCTCTCCTTTCTCTCTTTGTCCTGTGTCTTCAATTTCCCGCAATCCAAGAATAATCCTGCCTGTCTCTACCGAAGCGGGAGGACCCTTTTCCTTCAAAAGTCTAATGAGCTTCCTTCTTTTCCAGGTCCCCCATTTTCCGCTGTTCCTCGCCAATCCGGATGCCTTCAAAATGATCCAACAGCAGCAGCCACCGTTGTGTGCTTCGCCGGATGCAGAGTGTTCGTCGAGGTTGGTTCTGCTGAATTTTTCATTAGGTGGCAACTTTTTCCAGACATTAGTACTCTTATGAATTATTGAAACTTCTTTGTGATGAGTAGCAATTCAGAAAAAACTTCTAGCATAAGAATTTCTGAGCTTTTTCAGCGGTCATGCCAGCGAATCCTCTCCAACCACTACCGAACCAGTCGATCTCTCCGCCACCCCAAAGCCACCATCCACATCAGAAATGGAGACAAAATCAGAAGATGGAGAAGACAGAGACAGTATTGGAGATTCTGGAAACGATGATGACGATGATTCGGAAGGTGGAGGTCTCGATGACATCATCACAACACCCTCCATGAAGAAGCACAATCCACACTCGATCTCAGCTATTCTAGCGGCATCTCAAGCATCACAACCCCAACTTGGAGCTCAGACCATCAATCCATCACAACTTTTGGCGTTGTTCCAAAGACCGTTTGGCTTCAATCATCACTCCGCATCGAATGGACACCCATTCTTGAATGGAATTAATGGAATGAAGTCATCCTCACCGAGCTCTAGCTCTAATGGATCTGGCAAGGATCGGTATACCTGCAAGTTTTGTCAGAAGGTGTTTCCAAGGTCTGCTAACCTGACAAGACATTTGAGGACACATACTGGAGAGCAGCCATATAAGGTAGGAAATTTTAGAATTGAGGGTTAGAATTCAATGTTCGATTTCAGTGTCAATACTGCGAGAGGAGCTTTTCGATCTCTTCCAATCTTCAACGTCATGTTAGGAATATTCATAATAAGGTAAGACATCTCCCTTGCTAACCCACATTTCCCCCATGGGTAACTCACAAAACGCGCATAGGCTTCCCCCTCGCTTGATCTTTCCTTACCCCCGCCACTTCTCCATCTTCTATCGATTCTTCTCTTTCCAAAAAAATCCCCCCGAACTCTTTTCCATTTGTTCGTGTTTGTAGCCGAACACCTCGCTGACACCCCTACACAGCCATCATCGACAAAACGGGAGAAGTCTGCATCACAATGGTTCCTCCTCATCCACACCTACTACTACTACCACTACCAAGCCTTCCATGCATCATACTCCATCATCCATCCTCCTCCATGTTCCAGGAACGTCCGTTCCGGTGCCAAAAGTGTGAGCGCTGTTTCGGACAGCAAACCAATCTCGACCGGCATCTCAAAAAGCACGAACTGTTACTACTGCAGCAGCAGGCGGATCACTATCTTCCTGATATTTCTCAACTTGCCGCCGCGTTTTCTAAACATATTTAGTCTGATTTTATTAACTATTTTCTGGATGAAAATGTTGGAGATACGTTTTGCTGAGAACTGTTTGAATTTAGGGGTTTTAAGGAGAGGCGCTTTTAAATCAAAGCATTTTATATTTTGAGGTCTTACCACGAAATCGAGAGAGGGACTAGCTTTTACATGCGCCTTTAAACTCGGCCACGCATCAGTGCCGTGGAGCGAACTTTGATCTCATTCAGAGGTGTAAAGTTTTCTAAATTCAAGAATTCTCAATAAAGCGTATTCCCAACATTTCCTTCCTATACTTTGATCATCTTGCTTTCTCACATCCTGTTCTTTCATTTTTTTCATATATTCTTTTCAAATTCTTTAAATTCTTAAGCTCCGCCCCCCCCCCCTCCAAAACATTTCATCTTCTCTCCCCAAAAAACTTCAAACCAATCGATTCCACTGACGGGAAAATCGGAAATTTATAGTTCTTCTTCTCACCAACTTTTATGTACATACCGTACCAGTGCTTCTCTCTCCCATCTTCATCTGCTTATGTTTCTCTTTTCAACTATTATCTTCTGTGTTCTTGTGCCAATTTGAAGAATAAAATAAATGAATAAATAAGTTTAGTGAGCAATAAAAAGTGAAAATCAAAATCATGCAACAAATCGAATTGTACTGCAAACACATACACAAGAGAATGGATCGAATGGAATAACTTATAGATCAGTAGAAGTGAATATTTTTAACAGATTATCAAGAATTATGTCAGGCTCTTCAAATCTTTGTCAACGATTCCAACGGCGTCTCACGCGACAATCCCTCATACAGACGGAACACCTCCTTCTCAACAGTGTCGTAGTCTCCATCAGCGTTCACCGATTTCCAGAAGGCCTCGTCACGGAGTTTCGGCATCACTTCAGCGACTTTCTGTTGCATTGTAGCCGTTTCAAGACGTTCGGTTCCGAATCCACCACGTTTCGCTGCCACTTCCGGAGAGACTTCGAAGAAGAGAACGGCGTCCGGTTTCGGGAGACCAACGTCTGATGAGCGTACCCATGCTTCGGGGAGGCCTGAAAAAATGTATATGAGTTTTAGGTTATTTAAGGAAGTTTTTTGGTGCCGGGACGTTTTCAAACCGGATTGGAAACTGCGGTAATTCAAAGCCGGACGTTTTAAAACCTAGCATTTCCAAAGTAATTTTTCGGGCACACTGTACGCTAAACAATCTTGCACTATGTGCATTATATGCTCAAAAAGGTATCTTGGTAACGATCGGTTATGAAACGGCCGGTTTCGAAATAGCCAGGTTTGGAGTGTGGACGTTTGAAGTTGGAAGTGTGAGGTTAGTGCAAGAATTTTGATTTTTTTGAAATTTTAGCCTGTTTCTACAGTATACTTTGTTCTATATAACTCTTTTCTATTGACGTTTGTAGCTCTATTAACCACACCTTTATTGAACAGAACAGTCATTCAACAACCTCATTTGGAGGCAGTAAGCATTCCATGAGATTACCTATGAGTTGACCATGCTTCTGTGGTAAATGTCATGTTTGTTCTTTTGTATTCTTATGTAATAGATCTTCTTCTTCCGGTCTGAATGACCCAATTGACAGTTCAGGAAGGATGATAAGGCTGGAAGTACATAGTGGTTAACCTTTTTGAACCGGAACAATGATATCATTGTATTTGAGGTTCTTAGGAATCACAATGAAAACTTGTACTGTAGTGATGGAATATTAGGGTTGCTTGAAAGGTTCTGGGATGTTGCAAAACCGCGACAGATCGAAACTAGGAGGTTTCAAAACGGGACGTTTAAAAACCAAGCTTTTCAAAAATTTAAAATTGAGACGTTTAGAAACCGGGTGGACAGTTTTCAAACTGTCTGGTTTCGGAACGTCCGGTTTTGAAACGTCCCTTTGATGAAGGAGGTTTTAGCTTATGATGACTATGATCTTTATGTATTCTTAATCATTACTGCATACTTTCAGATTCAGGTAATCGAAGTAGACTCTTCTACACAACATTTGAACTTCACTGGTTAGTAAACCATTTCGATCAAACGAACGGAGTCAGCAGCTCGAAGTCTCTAAGTGCACATAAAGACTTCTCACACATACAGAGGCGAGCCCAAACAAATCATCCAACTTTTCCTCTCTTCTCCATTTCCTGTCCTTTCATGGAAAAGAAGATTGGATGGTTGAGGTGAGGTGCTGAGTTGAGCAAACATTCAATCTAAAAAGCAACGGGGAGAAGGGAGCAACACAGTGGCATATTGTGTGAGAAGATTCTCCGGTAGACGACGACAACGGGGACACATGTTTGCTGTTTGGAGAGCCCCACCTATAGGAGACAAGAATTGATGAATAACACTGTCATAATAGGGCACTTTTAAGTGGATCATCCACAGTCATTCGGAAGGTGTCAATAAGTCATTTGCTCGGCAGGAGGGGATCGTATGATGTTAAAGTGAGCAATTTGAACTTTTCTTCTGGGAAAAAACAGCTGAGGGGTCGTCTCAAGTTTTCTCGAAGGGAACAGTTAGCCAACTTTTTATGAAAAATTTGAAATTCTCATATAGTCTATGACTCGAACATTCCTTGTAGTGGATGAATCCCAGATGAGAATCTGAATATCATTTTCCTTTTCGTTGTGCTCAAAAAGCAACATGAGACATTTGAGAAGCAAACAATCGGCGATGGCGGCACCCGGAAGACGATAATTATTATTAGTATCTCATTCTAGTGCCCCCATATATCTTCAGTACCTGAAGGCACTGAAGATATACAAGAAAGAGCCCAAGACGACAGCCGGTTGTCTTCTCCCGTTTGGCAACAAGTTTAATTAGCCGCCCATTGGCAAGCGGCAACATTGAAGGGACCACACTACCGGACATCCTAATATGGTGCGCGCGGCTCATTCACAACGTCATCATAATCGGTTCCGTATTTGTGCATGTTTGCGGAGAGAGAGAGGGGAAGCACAATGATACATTAGTTAGTTTATGATGATGACTAGAAGGAAAGGAAGACAAAGGATTAAGGAGAACAGGACGATTCAGGTGTAACATGAGAGCTTACTACTAATTAGGGACGATGGAAAGAGAAGAAGAAGCAGATGAGCATATGATGATTTTTTCGTCAGGAACAGCTGATGATGATGCTCATCGTAAGGAACATGACTGTTCAAATTAAGAAGGGGGTAGTTATTAAGGCTTTAGAGTCGGGAGTGTGAAGATCGGCGAACTTCGACAGTTGGCCAACTATTGGACGACGGTTCCGACCGTTTGCCGACCGTTCCGACCTTTGGCCGACCGCCGCAACCGTTGGCGGACCCCTCCGATCTTTGGCCGACAGCTCCGGCCAAATCTTTGCGCTTTCATGAAACAAGCAAAGCCAGACCAGAATTTGTGAATTTTTCACAAAAGGGTCAACTTGCGCATCGTGCTCCGACCGTTAACCGACCGTTGGCGGTCGGCCGACGGTCGATCTGTCACCCGAATCTTCCGACTAAATGAACCGCTATTGAGCTGACCCACTTGACTGCCGACACGTGCCCTAATCACCTTGTCGGTGTCTTTTCTTCCTTTATCGGCGAGCCGATAATCTCTTGTGGCCACCACTTCGGTAAGTGGTGTGCGCCGAGCATATTGTTTTGATAATACTGCGAACGGCCACGACAGGTTATCATCACAGAAAGGTGTCTATTGGTTTGGCAAACAGCGACACCCCGAAATGCGCCAAATTGATGGATGGGTTAGCACCTAGTTTTGGAAAGAGAGAGGGAGCATCAGGGATTTACTAACATAGGATATGTCGACAGCAAGAATTTCGAATGTGTTATAGAAATTGATCAAGTCAGTGTGATAACCTTAAATGAACTATATCAACCCTAAACATCTAGTTATTCCTTTTGTAAGAAAAACCTATAGAAGTGAAAGGTAAGCATGATCCGACTGTTGTTACAATACCGGACAAAAAGCTATGAACTTTTGGTGTTTTTAGTTGAAACACGTCCACTTTTGGGGTCTGGGAAAGGATGTTAAACTTGATCGTTTGATTTGAAACTTTTTGGGTGTCTACATCAACTCTAGAACTCTATTTTTGTAGTTGGCAACTTTTTTGAACAACCTCTTCTAGAAATGATATCGCTCGTGAAATGCAGAATTCACTAAAATCGGTGAATATTGCACTGAAAATGCGGAAATATTGCATCGCCCCACTTTAAAGGGACACACCATGTTTAGAAGAGGTCGTACAAAAAAGTTGCCAACTACAAAAATAGAGTTCCAGAGTTGATGTATACACCCAAAAAGTTTCAAATCAAACGGTCAAGTTTAACATCCTTTCCCAGACCCCCAAAGTTGACGATTTTCAACTGAAAACACCGAAAATTCATAGCTTTTTGTCCGGTACTGTAGCTAACTATTCAAAATTTAAAAAGTCAAGATTCTTCTCTCTGTATCCACCGGAAGCCTAGTCATCACTCAAAAGCTGCTCCTTTCTATTCTTTTCTACTTCTTCTTCTTAGTCCGTTTCCGTTTCCTTCCCATCATCTCCTTTTCTTTTCTCTCCTGTTGCTGCTCAGCACAAATAGTTAGTTTTCCTCCCCTTCTTCGTTTTTGTCAGTCTTCTTCTTCTATTCTTCCATAACAACTTCCTGCCCATCATCATCATCATCTTTTTTGTGTTTGGGTTTGTCTTCAGAAATGTCTCTTTTTTGGTTGGAAGATTCTTGCTTTTTTTGACATCTAGGGAGGGGACTTTTGAGGTCATCATTCTGGAGAATCTGGAGATTCGAATCTTCGCGACGAGAAGAAGAAATTTTCGGAAGAACACCAGCCCACGCGCACTTCCTGTGTCCTATTCATTAGCTTGTCGCACACCTGTTACCACAGGTTACCTCTCTTCTTTAGCATCACAAGCATCTCTTCAAGACAATTAGAGGAAGCGGAATGGAACGGTCAGAGTGAGGAGCAGGCACCTAGTGGGGCAGGAAGTGACAAGAAAACGATAATTATAGGGGGCGAAAAGTGGGTTTAGATGGGTTGAGTGGAAGGATGAAAAAGTGATTTCTACGGTTTTCAATTTGGACAAAGTGTGAGTGCTAAGAAAAAGTATTACTTATGAATAGGAGGTTTGCAGAACCGAGGAATTTCATATTTCAACTTGCTGAATCAATTTCAAGTCCTCTACCTTTAGCCAACGAATAGGCGACACCGCTGTAGCAGTAACGATCGCAGATCACATCGATTCCCTTCTGAATGTTGTCACGAATCATGTTTTGCTTCAAAAAACGATCCGCCGAGAACAACAAATGAAGTGCGTGCTCGTCCATATCGATCTCTCCTTTCAAGTATCTATCGATCATTTGTCCGATTGGAGATTGGCGGTCTGGAAATGAAGATTATGTTGAGAATTGTTCAAGTACAAACACAATTTTTAATGAAACATCGCGCTCTATTGCTAACATTTGAAGTTCTCAGAAAAACTTTAATAAGCTCGTAAAGTCGAAAAATTCAAACTTTATCCAGGTTATAATAGAGCGCACTGTAACATTAAAAATACCGTCAATACTTACCCGGAAAAGCTTGAAAAACAGCAGCTGGATTTTCGTTTATAGCATTCTTATTCAACTTCTCAACCAGACGTTTTGCTTGCGTTGATTTACCGGATCTGTCGAGTCCTGGAAGAAAAATGTAGATTTTCTTCCTAAAATTTGTGTTTCTTTACCTTCAAAAACGATCAGAAGACCTCTTTTCTTCTCGGTTGTCATTGCTGGAGAGGGTTCTGTAATGAGGGAAGCGTGGAAATAAGAAAAAGGAAGCAAGTGAGACGACTACAGAAACCATATCTGCGCTTTGCATCTAATCTCAAAAAAGCTATGAGAAATCCAGAAAATTCGAATCGGATTGCAATCCTTTCCCCCGTCATTCAGGCTTTTTCGTTCTCATTTAGCCAATCCATACACTATTTATTCTCTCATAGAAAAAGACGAACACACAAAATCGATAAGGGGGCTAAATTAACGGGGTGTTGAAACATCTCGGAAAAAGGAGACGAATCGGGAAATTTATAAAAAAAAAGATGAAGAATACGAAAAGAAATCGGTTGGCTGAATCGTCCTCCCCACAACAGAATTTTGAATGTCGATCTTTGAAGAGTAGACGAAGACGTTGGCGTCTACCAATGGTACATGGTCTTCTGGAAGTCGACGTAACGGTGCGACTTGACGAGCCAGTTGAGGAACGAGTAAGCGAAGATGAAACGGAAGATGACCTTGACCTGAAAAGAAAAACACTGAATGAGAACACCATATCTAGTAAAATCTAATTACGTACAGTGTTGTTGTAGACTGGTCCTGAGTAGTAAAGGTTGTGAACTCTCCATACGTTGCGCATGAACTCGTTGTAGAAGGCAGATGGCGTCTTCTCACGACGAGCGATCCAAGCTGGGAGCTCTCCGAGCTTCACATCCATCAACTTGGTGTCAAGCTTTCCGTAGTATCTCCAGTGGCAGTATGGTCCGTGGACGTTCTTGTTCCATCTCTTGTCGAACAATCCGATCTCGGTCTTGTTCAAGACGCTGAAAAAACAATATATTGATAATTTAATGGCATTCGTTTTTTTATTGAGAACATTTCCATATCTGGCTAAGAAAGACGAACCGGTTGTAGAAGAACACTCCGACACGCTCAACGGCGCGAGAGATCGGGATGAAAATCGCGTCCGGAACCCATGGTCTGAGTTGAGTGTGTGGTGGTGGAGGACGGAACCAGGACATTACTGAAAATAGATATACATTAGAAATGGCTTTTGACGGAGAAAAAAGGAATCTGTACGGGCAGCAATCAAATGAAAAAACTATCAACTGATTCTGTTTTTTTTCAAAATAATATAAATTTGCAGGAGATGCATAATTTATAATGGAAAAGCTAAAATGCATATTTGCCGAAGAATTTTAGAAAACCTCTCGAATGAATTGAGCAGCGCATTGATAAAAATAGGAAGCAAAAATTAAAATTCGTTCTGCAAAGTTCATAAATATTATAATCACAGTCAAATAAATCGCGAGTTGTGAGCGAAAAGGAAAATAAAGAACAAAGCAATTTTCGGCGAGCAATTTGGGCGGTTTCCTTCAAAAAATCACTACATTTTGCAAGTTTTTAGGGTAGATTTTGGCTCTAAAAATTCTCTAATAATTCAATTTTTATGTTTTGAGCTTCAAATTTTGAAAAAACAGCTGAAAACCACAAAAATCCCTGAAAAGGTGTGTGTTTTCCAACGGGCGGCGGCCATTTTCCATCTTTCGTGTCGAGACCCGCTGGCCGCGGCCGTCGCAAAAGCTAGTCCCCGGGCAAAAAGGAGGGAATTTTTGCGATTCAAACTTTGATTTTCAATCAATTTCTCGAACTTTAATTCTAACTTTAACTCGAAAATCGTCGGAAACTATCGAAAATTTTTCAGCAATGAGTTCTAACGATGCAAATCGTGGTGGAGTAGCCGACATGGCGCTTCAACTCGTGCTCGAGATGAAGCGAAATCCGGATATCTTGCTGCCGTACAACACAGATCTCATGCGACAGTGTCAGAAGAAAATCGACGAGTTGTATCAGAAAAACGACGATGTTATGTTAGTTTCGTTTTATATATCTTAGAAAAAAGCAAAATTTAATTTATTTTCAGGAACGATATGAAAAATGGTCTTCCTCACGATCCCTCCCTCCTTCACCCACGCCTAGCGGCGATGTTACACATTAGGGTATCTAAAAATAAATATTCCTATAAGTAATAATTTTGTTACAGAGATGCATGATGGCCTACGTAAACGAGCGCAAGAATCGCATCAAATCTTACCGTTGGAAATATGGAGGAGCGCTTCCACCGAACATTAGGGTGAGAAGTGCTCAATATCCAGTTATCCATATTTTCCCTCTTCAGAACGCTTTATGCGAGGCGGAAATTCAATTCTTCAACGAGTACTCGAGCACACTGGCTAGATTTCAAGCGGGTTTGGGCGAGGCCGGTGTGAATCTTCTCATGAATACCTCACCGCCCAAGACGCTGTTCGTACAGGTTCGAGCGGTCGAAGAGTATGGAGAGTTTGAGACTTCCGATGGGACGCAGATTCAATTGACTAAGGATAGCTTGGTTTGTAGAGCAATTTCCTGTAGAGAAAATTATGATTTTTATTCCAGCACTCACTTCCACGCCAAGACTGCGAGATGCTTATTCGACAAGGCGTTCTCGAGCTCGTTCACTGATTGCTTCTCTTATTTTTCGATTAATTCACAATCTTTTATTCTTGTACATATAAAACTGGCTCATTAAATATGTTATTTTTGAAAGAACGGGAAGGAAAAACGGGTTTCACATCACAAGGAAACATTAGAAATTCGATGTTGAGTATCGCATTGTCAGCGAAAGACGAAATGTAGTCATTGATATTGGTAATTGTCGGTTCTTCGGAAAGACCATACGTTTGAGTCCCAGCGCTGAAAAATTAACTTTGAAGGAAAGAAAGATGGATATTCCAAATCTAGTAATTCCGATTTTTATGGGATTTTGCAATCTTTCTGTCGAAAATCGCCAATTTTTGAACTAACAAACTATTTCTATTTTGAAATGGCCTTCGTTTGGGCTGTGTCTGATCTTAAATAGTTTGTTTCAGGTGTACATTTGATCGGAAAATGACAAAGTTCATGTGAAAATTTGCCTATTTTGTGTCAAATTTAGTCTGTTTATAGTCGAAAATTGTCTAAAACATACCCCTTGCAATCCTTCATCTTGTTGGTTCGTCTTAGGTTTTGACCTGTTACTCCGATTATTCCGAGATCTCTTTGGTTGACTTTGACCAGCTCTATTGAACCCTCTCTCCCTGTTATCAACTTTCTCAACCTTCGGTTTTCCAGGATTCCCAATGTAGTACGGATTCTTAACCAGTATTGAAGCTTGAGAGATAAATCCTGACTTGTGTGGAGTTGATGGCGAGCAGTACGATTTTTGGGAGTTGAAGAGATTTGTGTCATTCTAAAAAATATGTTTGAGTACCTTCAAGATTTAAGAAGAAACTCACCGCTTGTCTTAGATTCCCATATGCCTCCACTCTCTTTACTATCGTACTCCAGTAGTTCGCTTTTCTCAACCGTTCCAAGTTTCCAACGATAATAGTAACTTGTTTAGCTCGTGAGAGAGCAACATTCATTCGGTTCTTATCTTGCATAAAGTCGGAAATCGATGCGTTGGTGCAGCACACAATGATAACTTCCTTCTCGGTCCCCTGGAACGCATCTATCGTACCACACTTGACTCTATTCGCTCGAAGATGCTCGGTTAGAATCGATGTTTGTGCAGAGTAGAACGAAATGACACCAATGTCCTCTGCTTTCAGTTGGTAATTCTTGTGATACATCAGCTCTTCAACTAAGTTTCCAACCAATTGCTTCTCGGACTGGTTCCCTGTTGAAGTACCCATTTTGAAAGAATTCCCTGTGTGATTTAGAATCATCATAGGGAAGTTTGGATTTGGCCAGAAGTCTGCACGGCGCCTCATGAACTCATCCCGCTGGTCTTCAGCAACTCCAGATAGCAGACTTCCACCATAGAACAGCTCACTGAGTAGTTGTGTGGTCTTCGGGTGACATCTGTATACATATCGGAGTGTTGAAATCGGGAACAGTCCTCCTTCGATGGCACGCTCCATAGTGTTTCCAATACCAAACTGTTTCAACTTCCCGTCTAGAGTATCTTCACAATATGGAGGCAACTGGTGAATATCACCAATCAATCCGAAATTCGCTCTATCGAAAGTTTTCAGAAGACCCAAAAGTGTGTATTCAGGAAGTTGACTAGCCTCATCAATTTGAACAGTACAAACTTCTTTGAGTTGGTTCAGCATATTCTTGGAAGAATCAGCAGTAGTCATGATGATATCCGGTTGATAGAGAATGAAGAATGCTTCAGTGATGACTGTAGAGATAACAGTTTTATAATCAGGTGACTTTTCGAAAGCTCTCTGAGCGGCACCAACAAAATCCTGTGGGGATACATGAGTGTTCTTCAGTAGAAACGCTATCATATGTTTTGCATGATGGTGATGCAGTTGTTGAAGTCTCCGATCTGATTCATCTATCGCTCCAGTAGCCCATTCTGTGAATACGTCTTTCATGAGATATGGCATGTCATGGTCGGTACGGCAATGCTCGGATAGCTCGTTCCAGTTCTTTTCAGAAACGTATCTAGCAAATTTTAGGTTTTTCAACGTTCCATCTTGACTGGAACATATCCGTTTGATAATCTCTATCAAGTTGACACTGGCATAATTGCTTTGTGTGATCAGGAGCTGATGGCTCTGGTTGTTGAGAAAGTCCCTTTCGCAATTTCGCTTGTAAATCTCCAGAGCTGCCGTTATGATAGTCATCGACTTTCCACAGCCAAATGGCGAGGAGCCGATTACAAGAGGGTTGCCATCCAGAAGCATTTGAACGTATTCGTTTTGATACTTGTTGAGAGGAAGTCGTTCCGGAACACTCGGGAAATAGTACTGAATTGGTTGGTCTAGCGACTTTTCGGTTTCATCAGATGTCCAGAAATCTGGAGCAGGCGTTGCCAAAACTTCCAATGGCTCTCCTCCATATAAAGTTTGAATAATCCTCTTTCCATTAGATCCTTCTGTCATATCTTGAAAATATCCATCATAGAGAAAATAGGGCTCATTAATTTCTCTCTGGGACACAAAGAACTCTCCTTCATCGAAACTCATATTCTTCGGACAGTCTCTGGACATCCTTGCAACAATTTTCAATAGCCCATTATGTTCGGCAATCACTGTCTCGATGGCAGCACCGACATCTCCCATTGGTCCACCGAATATGATTCGATTTCCAGCATTCCAGAGTCCAAG
Source organism: Caenorhabditis sinica (assembly GCA_963932045.1). Taxonomy (NCBI): domain Eukaryota; kingdom Metazoa; phylum Nematoda; class Chromadorea; order Rhabditida; family Rhabditidae; genus Caenorhabditis; species Caenorhabditis sinica. The sequence continues at coordinate 21,683,638 of OZ009941.1, forward strand.
TGTCGGCTGGTTAGGAGGATTGTCAATTCGAAATGCAACATTCAATCCCTGCTTTCTGATATCTTGCATTTGAAACGCTCTGCAGTCGAATCTCCCGTTGAAGATTGTATTCGCTGCACTGAATCCCATCAATGAGCAAGTCTCCACAATTCGTTCTCGTTTCCTATCATCCATTTCAACTTTTGTTGAGTATGCATTAGTTCCAATTCTGAACTCCTCATTTTGTTCTTGACACTCGTTGTAGCTGAAGATAGTTCCAAATGAGTTGGGATAAGTTGCTATCCGCAAGTTCTTCAAGATAACCTGTCCTTTGTTCTTCTTTATATAGTCTTGTGAGAAGTTGTCATCTAGTTTGATGGGTTTGAATGCTGTTCCAGTGTAAATCAAATCCGTTTTGACCTTTTTCCAATCTTCAACAGTCACTTTCATCGGCTCATCATAACCTTTGACTACTGCCATCCGATTTTTCACAAAGGAAAATACGATCGTCGGAGATATAGTTCTGGGGAATAGAGCTATCTTCGAAGCCATCCAAAAACAATTAGTATCCTGAGTCACAGAAGACACCAAAAAGTTATTGTTGAAAAACTTCGAATCAGAACTTCTGGCGAGCTCCGAGACTGCAAGAATGTCTCCCAGGAACAAGCTTCCTATCACACTTTTCTCTTTGAGTCCTTTCAATTGTGACTTAGAATTCACTTCCAAAAATCGAAGATCTCCACGGTGGTATCCATGAATGTTCACATTGCAGGCGATCAATATGTACTTTTGTTGTCGCTCCGCCAACACTCTATAGAATGCAAACACCTCTCCTTTACTTGGTTCGTATTGTGGGAGTGGCATAATTCTTTGAGACGAACTTGGAAGGGTTGGTAGTTCCTTATCCCAGTTTTCTTTCCATAGATGGGATTTTGCAGCGAAGAGTATGGCTTGAGAATGCTTGAATGAGGAAGGTCCGGTTTTCGCGCCTTTCAGGATAGTCGGAAGTTTCTTTTTACCGTAAAACTGGGAGAAAATGTTATCATTGAGCTCCATCTCAATAAGGCGAGTCATATGTTCAGACTCCTGAAACCAAAAAGATGGAATTTCGTAAAAAGTGTTACAATACTTACATTTGTATCCAGCTCCTGCTCTTCTTCACTGTCCGATTCCGATTTTTCTTCCATTTTGGGATTTTTCGAAGGTTTGACAATGGGAGTTGATTCAGTTCGTGTTGTTGATACTTCTGTGGAGGATGTCGGCTGGTAATCCAAAGCCTAAAACGTTCATATTTTTCAGACTGTGACACATTTTTACTCACTTGTAGGACTAGTGCCTTCATAGCTGCTTCTATGGCCTCGTGGGAGGTTGTGGGAGGTTCTGATTTTACTGGCGTCGCTTTAACTGGCTCGTGTCCGGTTGGATATTTGAGTCGAGGTACCTGAAATTTTTTCGTTAGAACTCAAAATTTAAAATTTTTATCACCTGCTTAGTGGCTTCTTTTTGTATCCGTATTGTATTTTCCGAGACTTGGGTGTAATCGTCTAACAAGTTGGATGGAGTTTGATTATCTTCGTGATCAGAACTGTCAGACCAACTGTTATATCCCTTGTTCTGTTGAGCAGTTTTTGAATGAACAAAAGGTTTCTCGGAAGATTCATCATTCGGATTGGAGTAGCTACTCTTCTCCGATTTGCCATCAGTCTCTTCAATTTTTACCGCCGTTGAGGTAGTTGGTTGAGTTTCAAGCGAGGTCTAAAAACACTTTTTTATGTGATAACTTCTCTAGTTTTGAATACTTACCTGCTTCAATTCTTTATTTTTCTTATATATTGCCTCTACTAGACTTCTTGATTGAGCATCCAAAAATTCCATTGGATCGCTATCATTATCTGAATCTTCTGACCAACTGTTGTACCCGGAATTCTTCGTTGTTTCCACCAGGTTATTTGCTGGTTTCTGCGAAGTTGTAGAGCTAGACGTTTCTGACTTTCTGACGTTTGAATTCGAAGCATTGTCTATCTTTGTTGTGTCTTCCACCTTTGAAGTTGTTGGCTGTGAACCAGATGAGGTCTAAAAATGTTCTCTAAAAATCAATAAAATTTATGTTCCACTCACCTGGTATCCAGAATATCCTTTTGGATATTTTAAGAAAGGTACTTTCTTCGGTTCTGCATTTTTCTTGTAATTTGCATCCACCAGAACTCGATCTTGGTAATTTGAAAACTGCATTGCACTCTGGTCTTCATCATCTGAATCTTCAGACCAACTGTTGTACCCGGTATTCTTCGATGTTTGAACAACATTTTTTGCTGGTTTCTGCGGAGCTGTAGAACTGGGCATTTCTGACTTTCTGACGTTGGGATTCGAAGCATTTTCTTCTATTTTCATTGTGTATTCCACCTTTGAAGTTGTTGGCTGTGAATCGGATGAGGTCTAAAAAATGTCTCTAAAAATCAATAAAATTTCTGTTCCACTCACCTGGAATGCAGTATATCCTTTTGGATACTTGAAGAAAGGTACTTTCTTTGGTTCTGCATTTTGCTTCACTCGTACCCGAACCAAACCTTGCGGCGGATTACTCGAAATCTTAGGTGGATTCTGATTTCTACTAGCTTTTGGTCCGTCTTCATCTGAATCATCCCAACTATTGTATCCTGTATTCTTGGTGTTGATCTGAAAGAAAAATCTTCATGATAAAAAATCTGAACTTTTCAAACCTGTTTCGAATGACTCTTATTCTGAGTTATAACTGTAGAGGAACATCCTTGATCTGAGAACTTGTAAGGCTGAAATTCATGGTTTATTTTTTGGAATAGAAAATTTCCAGACACCTTGTCCTTTTCCTCCTCGGATCTCGACGGCCAATCGTCATCTATTCTTGGACTTTTGAGCTCGTTCTCAGTCTCGTCACTTTCCTCTTCGTCACTTTCCGAAGACTCGTCTTGGTATGTTCTTGATCCCGAGTTGGAGGTAGTTGGCCAGTCCTAAACACAAATTTATTGAGTTTACCAAAATCAAGGGGTATTTTGAAAACAGAAAAGCTAGATAGGCCAGCTACTCTTCTTTTCAAATTCAAATGTTTTGATTCCAATTTCAGAGAAAAAAACTCACCGATAATATAATTGGCTTTCGCTCCTCATCCCGATTTGGGGCAAAGAGATCACTAGGCCTTTCCCAGTTATCGAAGTGACAAGGTTGGTGGGCAATCTCAGAGGGCCTGCAATATTTTTGTATAATTTTGGACTTCAGAAAGATTTCAAAGATTATCTTACTTTTTCTGGGGTGGAATATCTTTGAAGGATTCTTTCCACATTCGTGGTGTACCTGCAAAAAGACAATTGAAACATTAAAGAACTTCAGATTAAAAAAGTTGAGAAAATTATGAACTCTTCGAATTACTAGATTTAAAAATAGGACTTTCCATCAAACCAAAACAACTTTTTTCTCTATAAAACATGCGGGACGTTCTCTGCTCGCCTGCTAAGGCGAAGGTTCAGGAATGAGAGAGTGTGAGAGAATAAGAGATTTGGGAAGAGAGGAAGACTGAGAGAGTGCATATAAGAGAGACACAGATCGTTGGTGGACGAAGAGAAGACGGAGGATACTGGGGAAGAGGGGCCGAGGATGACGTGCGGTAAAAAGAGGGTAATGTGATGGAACGGAAAAGAGGTGCAAGGGGAAAGGAGGCTTTGATGACGTCATGGAGGATACTGGCATAGGAAAATTGAAGAGAACACTTTATCTTAGAGAACCTTTCTGTGTCTATATTGTCAGGTACTCTGTGTCTATCTCCCAAACTCTGGGAGTTTAACCCGAATGAAACTGGATTACGGTCTGAATTTCTACTTTCAGTAAATGAAGAAAAGCTCAAATTTCGCTAGTCCAAAGATTCAATGAAACCTTCCTTGGAACGTTCCTCAAAAATTTCAATTCTATTTGGAAAAAATAGCACTTTTTTAAATTCTAATGGACTTTTTAAAAAATAGGTTTGATGTTTCTTATTACACTTTACTGGAATCCTATTGATTTTCTGTCTGGAACTAATCGGGAAAACTAAAAAAGGCATCAAGACTAACATTGAACAGAATCTGGTCAAACTATGGAGTTTTTAGCTTCAGAAATCCTATGGAATACCGAGCAAAGAAAACTGAAAACTGGGAAAAGTTTAATTAAACAGCTCGAGAGAGAAAAACAGATTTTTCTGAGGTTTTTTCTCTGAAAAAGAGCATGACACGACGGGAAGAGAAGAAGAGAGAGCACGAGCTCTGGTTGTATCCTTTTCAGCTCGTCAGAAGGCTATATGTGTGTTTTGTTCAGAAAGGGGAGAGATAGGAGGAGAAGAAATAATGTGTGAATTCTGAGCAAAGTTTAGGGAGCTTGGAATTTTTTGAAGGCATGTGTAGCCTTGCCTATCAAAGCCGGAAACACTAGGTCCATACCTGGAAATTAAAAGCCTCCTTGAGATTATGATGTTTTGAATAGAAAAATAACATTGTGGACGTTGATTTTCGCTCTGAAACTGAAGACATTTTGAGGAAGCAAATCCAGTTGAACGCTTCAAGACAAACAATCGGATTGCAAACAGTTTTTCAAAAAGCGATGATTATCCAAGTTTCAAAATGAAAAGCTCTGATATTTTAAAGGATTTTTCAGATCAACCTTCCTATGCTTATCGTTTTCATCCCTTTACTCTACTTAGGATTCTCTGAGCTATTTTTGTTTGATTACCAATATTTTACAAATATTTCAATTATCACATTGTCTTCACATGTGTTTTTTCTCTACAAACACAATGCCTATGATTCATCGACCGTATCGAGTATATGCATTTATAATTCATTTGACAAATCCCTATGTAGGGCAAAAACAGCTCAAAGTTGTTTTCTCTGTAAACATTGTCACTTATTGTACATTCAATTCTGAGCAGAGAACGAGTATTTAGACCTTTTAGAAGTGCCTACGAGCTGAGATATGGGTCTTCAAAGTTTTCAAGTTGTATGTAGTGCCGGCTGAGACTTTGAGCAGCCATAACTCGAGTCACGTGAACCTTTTGCAGACTTTTATTGTAGATCTGAGTTTCCCACGGTCAATATAGTGTATGGCCCAATTTTTCTTTTTTTAATTCGATCCAACAATTTTCACGTTTCAAAAAACACATTTTTCCTTCACTTAAAATAGTCTTGCCCTGGTTTTCCATGTCCTAGAAACCCAGTGCCCTGGAAAAAAATCCACATAAAAGAAGTGATCTCCCCTCGGAGAACCCTCACTTTACCATAGGACTTCCGAAAACTCTTGGAAAGCATCGAGAAGAAGATGGCGGCTAAACCAGAAGTGGATCTTTCGAAGGTGGCATTCAATCCATCAAAATCGTTCACTTTTCAACCGTCTGCAAGAAAACAACAGGCTATTTTGGAGATCACCAACAACTCTACTGCTGATATTTTTGTCAAGTTCAAGGTAAGCTATGAGCAGTTGTATCTTCTCTAATATTGGATATAAATTGCAGAACACAAACCCGGTAGTCTACTCGAGTCACCCAAAGGATGCAATGATGTCGGCGGGCCAGAAGATGACTTTCAAATGCATGTTCAAGGGATTGCCCAAGGAAAAATGTGGAAAACAGGACAGGAACTATCCAATTTTGCACATGGACATTCTCAAGAACCCTCCACAATTTCAGATTCACTGTCGTCTTGCTTGCGATGTCCAAAAATGTGAACAAAGCGCAAATCAAAGGAAAAGAGCATATGGCCACCGCGAAGATCAAGCATAAGATTCAAGTCATCTTTCCTGGAGTCAACGATGAGAAGGAGGCTGCACAGCCAACTGCCAATGACGATGAGGATGAGAACAAGGATCGTCAAGGACGTATGCGTACCAAGAGCAAGAGCGAGGCTGCTCCGCAAGTCAAGAAGGTGAGGAAGTGTGCTCCGATGGCTATAATACTAACCCAAACCTTCCTAACTTTCAGCCAATCGTGATGATGTTCACCAGAAAAGATGGCGAATCTCTCTCCGACGAAGACGAAGGTCCATCCCCAGCTTCTGACGCTCCACCAGCCGCCGCTGCCGCTCCAAGTGACGACATGATGACCACTCGCCCAGCTGGATTCTTCAACGGACAAGTCGCATCCAACGAGACCGCTGGTACTCCGGGAGCACAAGCCGATGAGCTCCGTACTACTCGTCCGGCTGGAATGTTCACTGGACAAGTCGCTTCTGCTGGTGGTGGTGGTGGTGCTGCCGATCCGAAAAGTGCTGGAATGTTGACCACCCGTCCAGCTGGAGCATTCACTGGACAGGTCGCTTCGAATGCGGCTGTGCCAGGAGCACCTGTGGAGCCGAAGAGTGCTGGAATGTTGACGACTCGTCCGGCGGGAGCATTCACTGGACAGGTTGGGCAGGTAAGCTAGATTTTTTCTGATCGCCATACGACCGCTGGCCGATCGCCTAATTCTTTTATTTTCCAGGTCCCCGGAGCCCCTGGAGCAGCATCTGCCGATCCGAAGAGTGCTGGTCTGATGACCACTCGTGGCGCTGGAGCATTCAACGGACAAGTGACTCCGAATAACGGCGGACCGAGTGAGAATCCGGAGTTGAAGACGACAAAACAGGCGGGATCCTATGAGAATCCGCAGCAGAAGAACAAGTGAACCAACTGAATAAGATATCAAGTGTACTGATTTTTGTAGTGTAAATGTGTGTGATAGAAGATATAATGAATAAAGAGTTTGGTAAAATGTATTACTTGATTGCATTTGAATTATTATGCTCACTGAATATATAGATGAATACCTTCTGAATCCGAAGACTCTCCAATTTCAGTTTTTCTTGCCACATTTGGCCCACCAGGTTGAAATTCTTCGCTTTCGAAGACCATGTCGTTGCTATCCAAGGCGCTCCGAAGAATTCAGAACATCAAGTCCAAAAAAGCCAATGAGATGCGACGAAGACGATTCGGGAGGAAAATGTGATAAAAGAGAATGAGCTGTGAAAATGATTTAGTCTCAATAAAAAGATGAAAATCACAAAAATGACAAGATAAAGGTGGGGGAACAGAAAATGAATGAAAGGAGAAAGGGAAATTGTTTAAAATTCGAAATCCTTGTGCTTCTCGTTTCAACTGGCTGCCAGATGACGTCGATTTGTTCTTCTTATCGTATTGCTTCCGTCTCAGAGCCAACCCGATATTCGCTGCCCACTTCGCACAATCGCATCTTTACTCAGATTTCGGACGATTTTCCTATAAGAAGATTTCAATTTTCACAATTTTTCTGATCTTTTTGAGGAGATTTTTGAACAAAAAATGAAGCTGGGAAACATCTTCAAAGCTTTGGGACAGTGAAAATCGCTCAAATTCCGCCAGTGGAAATTTTTGCAGTTTCCGGCTTCCGGGGACTTTTTTGTATTTTTGGGCAATTTTAGAAAATGGCCACTTAAAGAACTAAGGAATCTTCTAGTGATAAAATAGCAAAATTACCTCATTGAGTCTCTGTCGAATCTCCTTCAAGTCATTGTATGCTTTTCCGGCGGCTTCCGAAACTGCTCGAATGATTTTCCAGTCGACACGAGCATCTCCTGGTGGGGCAATAGCTGGGTTTTCTCTGAAAAATCATACAAATGACTTTCCTATTATTTTTATAGGAGGCCAACTTTCGGGGATGTAGAGCGGATTTCGAATATTTCTATCGTGATTTTTAAAATCTCCACTTTTTTAAGGTATTGTAAAGTCTCACCTCTGTGATCGTCCTTCCGTATTAACACAGGTACCCTCCTTCTCGGTATAAGCGGCTCCTGGAAGAATGACATCAGCCATCTCGGCTCCAGCATCTCCATGGTGTCCTTGATAAACAACGAATGCCGATGGGTCAAGATTAGCCTTGGTGACCTTTCCTTCCGAGAAGATACAAGAACTTGATTGGGGTCTTTCTAATGGAAGAAGTACCAGTCTTGTATCCAACATCCTGGGCTCCAGCTTGTCCAGCCCATCTTTGCAACACGTTCAAAATCTTCACTTGCTTTCCATTTATAAGATTGTCAGCGAGTTGTTGAAGCTTTCCTAGCAACGCTGCTCCAGCCTCTCCCTTCAAAGCTTGAGCTCCAACGATGATGAGTGGTGTGGCGGCAGAGTTAAGGGTCTTCGCGAAATCTCCCTTTCCAGCCAAAATATCATCGATAGCCTTAGCAGAAGCACCAAGATAATCGTACTCGTAAGTGAGCTCAGTTTCAGCTCCGATGACTCCAATTTGAACGTCAGAGTACAGGAAGGATTTGCGGATTCGCTCATTCAATGTTGGTGCTTCGAAACGTGGGTTGGTTCCAACCAGAAGAATAGCATCAGCAGTCTCCACAGAAGCAATTCCGTTGTTGAAAACGTAGTTGGAACGAAGATCGGATCCTCCGCTGGTCTCTGGGAACTCCTCCTCAGTCATCACATTTTCACTGTTGAATCTGTTGAAAAGATCCTTCAATGCAACAAGTGACTCGACGTCGTTAAGTCCTCCAACTACGGCAGCTTTTTTTTCAGCTGGAGTCTCACGGAGCTTGGTGAAAAGAGCCTCTTCCCATGAAGCTGGCTTGAGTTGTCCATCGGTTCCACGAATCATTGGGGTCAGAAGACGTTGAACTTTGAGTCCGTCAACAGCGAAACGAGATTAATCTCCAATCCATTCCTCATTGATGTCCTGAAAAAAGGGAGGGTTTAGAAGTCTTGTGGCGTTTTGAAAAATTGAATTTTCTTCCAAATCTCATAGTCAGTAAGAAAGGCAATTGTAAGATTGAAAACATCGCTAATATGTTCTTGAAAGCAACAGATTTTCTTCCGTTACAAAAAAACTCATATCGTTGATCTTTGGAATAACTCTGAGCAACTCTCCAGTTCTATGCGAAAGCACAATATTCGATCCAGTTCCATCCATCACATCAACACTTTCCGTCTTTCTCGTTTCCCATGGACGGGCGGTGAAGGCGTATTGCTTGCTCGTAAGAGCTCCAACCGGGCAGATATCAATGATATTTCCAGACAATTCCGAAGCAAAGAACTTCTCAACGTAGGTTCCAATTTGAAGATCTTGTCCTCTTCCTGTCGTTCCGAAATCTGGGAAAGCAGCGACCTCATTAGTGAAACGAACACAACGGGTGCATCGAATGCATCTAGTCTTCACCAATGGACCAATATGCTTATCCTCCAATGCTCTCTTTCCATCGTATCTCGATTGAAGACGTCCACGATCGGAACCGAAAGCCACCGCCTGATCCTGAAGATCGCACTCTCCTCCCTGATCGCAAATCGGGCAATCGAGTGGATGGTTGTTGAGCATGAACTCCATGACTCCTTCGCGTGCTTTGCGCACGAAATCCGAATTCGTCTTCACCTTTATTCCGTTCATCACTGGCATCGCGCATGATGCTACTGGCTTCACACTCTTCTCCACCTCGACAAGACACATTCTGCAATTTCCGGCGATTGAAAGACTATCGTGGTAGCAGAAGCTTGAAGAATCGTCATTCCTGGATCGACGAGAAGGGATTTTCCATCGATGAGCACTTCGACCTGAAAAATGGAATATGTTTGGCGTTTTCTAAATAACCAAAAATGTCTATTTCTTCAAAATAAGCAAAAATATGTGTAGATTCCAAAAATCACAATAAGAAAGCTCAAAAATCGTTTCAAAACCTCGGTTATGGGCTCCGAGAGGAGGAAAAAATGGCCGGAGTAAGCCAATCACTGCTTCGATGCTTTGAATCCTCCTCTTTTTCGCCATAGACATTTTCTGCCCTTTTGCTCGTTTCGGAGTCTATTTTTCAAGTTTTTGAGCGATTTTAGAGCGCATTCGTTGTGATTTCGGGAATCCACGCACGTCTTAGAGATTTTCAATCCAAAAAAAGACTCAAAACTTAAAATAATGCATCTTCTTACCGATGATATATCTGAAGACACGTTTGACTGGGGACAGTTGGAGTCATTGCCTTCTTATCGCCGAGCTAAAAATATGATTATTTTCCACGACTTCTAGCTGTGATTTACACAATTTTTGGCTAAAAATATCTCAAATTGACTGGAAAAATGTGACAATTAAATACGAATAAAATGCAACATTTTAATCAAAATTTTCCTGCCGTTTTGAGGTTTTTTTAGCCAAAAATTGTGCGAAAATCGTTAACACTTACTCTCGTGAAGACGTTTGCTGTCGTTGTTGGGTGGTTTCGAATCCGAGTCACTCATTTTTTGCTGAAAATATGAAAAACATTGAAGGAAATCTGAAATTTAGAAGATTTAGAAGCGAAAATTGGACGAAAAAAAGAAAAAAGCAGAAAATGTGGAGATTTTACATGTTATTCAAGCATTTTTCTACAAAAATCACCAATAAATCTAGAAAAATGGGTCTAAAATTTCAAAAAATTATTTTTTTTCAGTCGGCGGGTAAAATTTTTGTGATCTATCCGCCCGCCAAAAATCGTCATCCCGTCCCCATCGAACGGAAAATTTGTCATTTTTGAGTTGCGGGTCACCGGGGGTGCTGCCGCTTTTTTTCTCGGTTTTTTTGGGGTTTTTCAATGGATTTTCGACCGATTTTCATCATTTTTCGAGGTTTTTCTCTCCTTTTTGCTGCTGTATCCGAGATTTCGCTGAGATTTGTCGCTGTTTCTTGACTGTTTTCGCTGCAATTTGCCGATTCAAGCCGATCGCGGTCTACCGCGCTGAATTTTGATTTTTTTAGCTCAATAGGGCGCGTTTGATGATAATTAGTAGATACGTTTATCAGTAGAGCAAAGTTTCCGAATACTGAAAAAAAATCTTTGCGTTTTCCCGAGTTTGGCTAACTTTTTGAACTTCTCCCGCTTGGAACTAGCTATCAACGCGACCGTATTTTTGCTACTCTCATCTGGAATCTTCTTTTCTAACGACTTCTGGTTGTCTCCTTGAATTTCTCGTCTTTTTCAAGCCGATCGCGGTCTACCGCGCTGAATTTTGATTTTTTAGCTCAATAGGGCGCGTTTGATGATAATTAGTAGATAAGTTTATCAGTAGAGCGAATTTTCCGAACATACATAAGGCAAATAATAGAAGAAGCAACACATAGAGCCAAGATTTTTGGATCTATTATGGTGATCTGAGTGAAAATCAGCTGCGGCCGAGAAACCGACACCGCGGCCCTGGCGGTATCTCACCACGAAAATTTAAAGGAACATTACTCGTTTTCAAAACTATTTTTCCGTTTTTCTCGGTTTTTAGGCGGATTTCAGTAATTTTTTCGACAATATATGAATTCTAATTACGGTTATTTTGTATATTTCATCAATTTTTCAAGAAAAACTGCTGAAAAATCGAGAAAAACGGAAAAATACGAGTGTAATTACGGTAACACTCGGTTCATGTGTGTCAATTTATCGCCGTTTTGAAAGCTCGGCCACAACTGACTTTTATGCAGATCACCATAATACCTGCCCGCCGAAATCCTCGATTTTTCATCTCTTTATCGCAAAAATGCTTCATTTTTCCAAGATTTTATGGCGGATTTTTCGATCTTTTCCCGTTTGCAACTAGGTGATAGTCCGACAGTCTGCAATCTTCTTTTCTGGCTCTCTTTTCGAAATGCTCGTCTTTTTTTGATGCTGCAACTTGCTCTGAAAACAGGGATTCGAGCCGATCGCGGTCTACCGCGCTGAATAGGATCTTTAAGCTCAATTGAGCACTTTTGATGATACTAGAATATCATTTTAGTTAGATGAGTAGATCAACGCTGATTATCAACAGAGCGAATTGATGACAAATCTAGGCTTTGGCTCCTAATGAAGCGAAATCGCTGATTCTTCATAGACCAGTTTCTTTTCGTGCACAGATTTGAATGTATCATTAGAGCGAACTTTCTCATTGTCTCTAGATTCGATGAATGGACCAGTAGATCAAACCAGTGCGAGTCAGTTGATCATCAATAGAGCTTTCTGAATCTTCATAGAACGAATTACGATATCCCAAGGTTCTCTTTGGGACGATTTTCGAAGAAAAATGATCTACTTCTCAATGGAGCGAGTTTCCTGATCCACGAGAGGGCCAGATTTCCGAGTCTCAATGGAGCGAGTCTGTCTGAACTAATATTTTTTGAATAGAGCGAATTTAGAGTATGTCTAAGTCTTGGAATCTCAATAGAGCAACCTTTCTGATTGTCAACGGAGCGAGTTTCCTCATTTTTTTGTAGATCCTGACTTCTGATTTTTGAAGGAGCCAGTTTTTTCGTCTCTGGTAGATCAAGATTCCCGATTCCCAATAGAGCGTAGATACGATACATCTAGATCCCAGATTCTCAATAGAGAGCGTTTTCATATATTCTCATTGGAGCGAGCTTCATCTCTATCCCATTGATTTTCGTTGGTTTTCAATACAATATGATTCCCGATGTCTCTTTTTTCGGTATTGTCAATAGAGTGAGTTTTCTGAGTCTCACTGGAGCAACTTTTCTGACTTTCCAATATTTCCAATTCGCCGTAGAGCGCGTTTACGATATGTCTTGGCTCCTGATTCTCGGTATAGCGCGTTTTTCACATTTTCTTATTGGAGCGAGCTTTGAATATCAATCATCTTGATTTTCATGGTCACATTTCTAACCTCTCTGTCCTCCATGGTGCCAACGGAGCGCACTTGCTGGGTCTCGTTGGAGCATGTTTTCTGACTTTCTGACTATGAGCTTTATGATTCTCAATAGAGCACATTTCACTATTTTGGTCCCTGATTCTCAATTTTTCTGCTGCTATTCCCGTTTTTTTCGTTCTTCCGTGTTGTCAATAGAGCGAGTTTTCTGAGTCTCATCAGAGCGTACTTTCTATCCCCCCCCTCCCTTTCTCCTCTTATTATCACCGTCTTGATTACCTCTTCTCTATCTTTACCGTTCCCTTTCTTTATCTCTTCCTTCTTGTAGATTCTCCCTATATCTCGCCCCTTTCTCTCTCATGGGGTCCATTCCTAACTCACAATATTTGACGAAACTGCTCGATGAACGTTGTTCAAAGAGTATCGGGTGGGATTGGGGGGAACCGGGTGTCCATGCTGTAAGTTGGGTACTGAGACGGTTAGGGGGATTGGCTGAAACCAAAAGGCCGGTCCCACAAGACGGAAATGATTGGGTCTCGATCTTTATGGGTCGCAGGGTCGGTCAGTCGCAACCTGCCGGAGTTCCCGTACAGCATGAGAGCTAAGAGTATAGCACCCCGCATCCGATCTTGAATTGATCCCAAAGAGGCCCGTACCTGACTTTCCCACAAAAGTGGACGTGCTCAGGGTTTCGCCACCCCAGGCTACTCATGGTCACTAACGCTAAGGTGTTCACAGCCCTATTGTGCTTCACCAGTGATGCGAACCATGATTTGACATGGCCTTGAGTAGAGGGGGTGGATTTGTGGACTTGGACTGGAAACTTGGGGAGCCGAGGAGACATCATGGAAAGGTATGAAAATTCCGGAGTTTAGACTTGAAATAATTTTCTCTATTTTTAGGACTTCGTCCCGTCTCCGACCAAAAATGGATCTACCTCCGGATCAACGCGCGCGGCCACCGAGACAACTACACATTTGGGAAAATTCGGTCGGCCAACAACAGGAAAGGGAGCACTGGAAAAAGGTACGCCAGGGACTGCATTTGGGCCAACGGGGAAGTGGTAGTGTCCACCAGCGCAAAGTTTCCTATTCTCGCTAGAGCTAACATTCGGATGACATCTGGTTCTCAATGGAGCGAATTTGCTGGTTCCCGATAGAGCACGCTTCTCATCTTCCTCAAGAACTGACATTATCAATAGAGCAAACTTTCTTTCTCCTTTTCTCATTGCCCATCAAGCCACTTTTCGAACTCTCAACAGAGCGAACTTACTACATATCTAGGCTCTTGGCTTCCTATAGACACCGCTTTTTCATCAGCAAAGTCTCTCATTAGAGCTAACTTTCTAAGTCTCGACGGAGCGAACTTGCTGATTCTCAGTGGAGCGAGTTTGCTGGTTTTCGATGAAAATCGGTTATTGAATCGCAATAGAGCACTTTTCCGTCCATAGAGACATTTCCGAGTTGCCTTAGAGCTAACTTTCTCCCTCATTTCCTCGTTGCCCATAGAGGGAACTTTCTGACTCTCAACGGAGCGACTTTACTACATATCTAGGTTTTTGGCTTCCAATAGACGACACTTTCTCTGATCATCGAAATCTTCGATTTTCATTAGAGTTTCCTGGTTCTCAATAGAGCGAGCTTTCTCTTTCTCAATGGAGCGCACGTCCTAGCTCTCAATGCACTTTTCCCATGAATGCTCCGGCGATTTTCAGTTTCAGTGCTCACTTTTTGGATGAAATTCTCCGTTTTTGAGCGAAAAGTGATTGGAAACTTCGAAGAATAGATATATATTAGGGATTTGAGCCGCTCAGAAGGAAAAAAAGGAAGAAAAACCAGGATTCTGACTCTCAAAAGGGCACATTTGTCCAATACTCAATAGAGCGCACTTGCCCTTCTAATAGAGACTTCCGATTCTCATTAGAGCGAATTTGCTGCTTTCTGAGGGACTATGGCTCTCCACTATAATCAGTACGAATAGAGCGAACTTTCTGATACTCAACATACCGATCTTCCTCATTATCAGTAGAGCGAACTTTCTGATTCTCAGTAGAGCAACATTTCTCGATATTTAGGATTAGCATTAAAGCGAGCTTTCTGATTCTCAACACGGCGCCGTTACGATAAATGAAGGTCCCCCTGATTTCCGATAGAGCACATTTTGCTAGCTACAGTAACCTTTTAACGTTTCTGAGCCACTTTTGACTGAAAATACCAGGATTTTTAGCTAAAAATCGAAATGTTTCGAAATTAGTTTTTCTAGAAACTCGAAAAATTGGCTAGGCTTGGTGTTGGACTAGATTTTCCGAAGTTGGCTCCACTTTCTGGATCTGTGCCCTTTTTGGCTGAAAATAACAGGATTTTAGTGATTTCGGGAAGTTTGAGGGGCAAAAATCGGGGGGAAAATCTAGGTTTTTGGCTTCGAAAGGAGAACACGTTCTCTGATCATTGAACTCCTCGATTCTCATCAGAGCGAACATTCTGATTCTCAGCAGAGCGATCTTTCTCATTATCAGTACAGTAGACTTTCTGATTGTCAACAGAGCAACATTTCTCGATATTTAGGATTAGCATTGGAGCGAGCTTTCTGATTTTCAACACGGCGACGTTACGATAAATGAAGGTCCCCCTAGTTTCCGATAGAGCACATTTTGATCGCTACAGTAAACTTTCAAGGTTTCTGAGCCACATTTGACCGAAAATATCAGGGTGATTAGCCAGAAAATCGAAATTTTTTGGAATTCGTTTTTTCTGGACGTTCCAAAATTTGGCTAGGCTTAGAGTTGGACTCGTTTTTCTTGAATCTATGGTCTTCTTGGCTGAAAATAACTGGATTTTCAAGTGATTTCGGGGCGAAAATAGGAGAAAATCGGAGAGAAAAATCTGGGAAAAAAGAGTGGAAAACCAGTTTTTCTTGGATCTCTGTGCTCTTTTTGGCTGAAAATAAGTGGATTTTAGTGATTTCGTGGCGTCTGAGGGACGGAAATGGGGGAAAATCGGGTGAAAAATCTGGGAAAAGACTGAAAAAGTATTGAATTTTTCCAGTTCCCCAGGCACATCGCGCACCCAAAAAAACTCAAACCTAGTAGCACAAATTGACGTGAAGCTTTTCGAGTATCAGTTTTTGAAGAAACTGAGAAAGAAATGTAGGGTGGGAGGGGAGTTTCGGCCTGCGTACAGACACGCATAGTGGACTGGGCGACGATGGAGGGGGGAGCGGAGATAAGTTCCGGCAAATATATCTGCCCGACTCCTAAATGTATCCTTGCGTACGGAAACCTATAAAGAGGCTAAAACAAAGTCTAACTTCCTAGCCATAACGTTCCTATGTTTTTGTCCGGTGTGACTCTGTGAAAAACTGTGGCAGCAAACCGAAACTTCCGCGAATCTTTTGTAAAGATTCAACTCCCTTAGGGTCCCGCTCTCAGCTATTGGTCCATTCGTGGATAGCTTTGAGTTTCTTCGGCATCACACACAATGGCCGCCTGGCCTACGCTCCTAAGGGACTATCAGGCCTCACTGATTTTCCCGATTATGGGGCAAATACGAGACTTGGTTATCATGACAAGACTTCGTGGCATGGTTGGTCGTGTGTGGTGGCTTGTGCGAAAGGTTAGGGTATGTGCATAATGGAGAGGACGTCGAGGATTCGAGGACACCGATTGGATCGTGGTCAACGATGGTTCGGGCCCCAGGATCGATTGGGGAAGGATCGGGATGCGCCAATGGATGGGAAGGATCGTGCCAAGGATAGGAGTGGAGAAAGAAGCCGAATTCAAGGTGAGAAAGTAACTAAAACCCCCAAGAAAGGGGCGGAGTCAGCCGTTTCATTGGCTGACTCCGCCCCTTGTCCATTTATGTTGGAGCATGTCACTAACATAATTTTTCCAGAACCGCCGCCAACTCGAAAGCGACAACGACTACGGTAGATGAGGACGCACAAGAGAAGACGTGCTTCAGGTGAGCATCTGGAGATTCGACGTCATCTGGGGAAGCAGAAAAGGGATTCTGAGTTGTCAGCCATAAAAGCGCTTGAGAACTCGAAGAATTCTTTTTGGCCTGGTGGTTCCTCTGTTCGTTCTTCTGGTTAGGATGGCTCGGATTCTGGAGGTGTAGGACAAATCTCCAGATGGAGAACATGTGCTTCTGGGGCCCCAGGATCTTCGACTCGGGGATTTTCCAATTTTCGGCCATAAAAGCGCATGAAAATGTGGGGGATTCCTATTTTTGAGATTCATAGGGAGCCATCAGATAGATTCTACCACTGGAAGTTTCTCGGGTTTACCCTTGAAAACTGAAGGGATTCTTCCAAGCATTCGTTCTAGATTAGAGTTTCTTGTAAATACGGAGAGGGTAGGATTCTGGAGATATAGAAGACCCTTTACTAGCATATATGAGCCCATGGAGCACCAGAAGCATGCCAGAAGCCAGACCAGAAGCATTAGAGGCCTTGAAAAACGGCTGGAAAGCCTAGAAATTTAAATGTTAGGAATTTTAGCATTAGAGCGCGCTTGAACATTGAAAATATCGCAAATGGATCTTATCCGAAACTGAGAAACTTATGAGAAGAAGACTAGAACATCGGACGGTTTTTGACTGAAAATATACATGATCATTTTCAGAAGCACCACCCACGCATGGAGCCAGCCCGTCAACGTCTTCTCGATTGGATGTCAAGTTTAAAATCGAAGGTGAGTGAATTTTCAAAATCTCTTTCTTAAGGAGTCTTCTGGAGAAGATTCGGGAGATCTGACAACTTCTTGACTCACTAACAACATTTTTCAGCGCCGCCATCACGACTGCTCAACAACGACTTCTGTGGAGCAAGACGAAGACGGACAAGAGAAGACGAGCTACAGGTGAGCATCTGGAGATTCGACGTCATCTGGAGAAGCAGAAAAGGGATTCTTCAGTTGTCAGCCATAAAAGCGCTTGAGAACTCGGAGAATTCTTTTTGGTCTGGCTTCTTTGCTTGTTCTTCTGGTCGAGATGACTAAGAATCTGGAGGTGTAGGATAAGAACCCAGATGGAGAACATGTGCTTCTGGTGCTCCGGAAGTGTTTCTTGGACCCGTTGAGATGCTTTTCGTTGGGAGTTCCTCAGTTTTTTGCTATAAACGTGTATAAGAGGACACCTATATGAGCATCTGGAGCACCAGAAGCATGTAGACGACATAAATATGTTCCTTTTGGCCAGGACAACATCAGAGATTCGCAACAAAGTCTCAAATGGCATTTATAGGGAGGGGCTCCTATTAACGGTAATTTCACTGTTATAACGCGCTCCACTGCTAATATCGCTGAGAAATTGGCGAGAAGAAGAAAAAAGAAAAGATTTCGGCCGAAAACCAATTGTTTCGTTTTCAGAAGCACCACCAACACCTGGAGCCAGCCCTCAACGTCTTCTCGATGGCGCATCAACTGTGAAACTGAAGGTGAGTGAATTTTCAGAAATCCTCAATCTTGAGGAGTCTTCTGAGGGAAGATTCCGGAGATCTGACGCCTTCTTGAGAGGATCCTGACGCGTTTTCGGTTCTTCTGCACTTTTGCGTCAGTGTTTCTGCATTTTTGTTTGCGGACTTAGCATCAGACTTGACGAGCAATGTGGCTTCTTTTTTGAAGAGAGAAAAGCAGAAACTGAGCAACGAAAATTCACTGAAAAACATGAAGACTCAACTTCTTTTTTCCAGAGCGAAACCGATGGAATGACGGCGCCAAGTCAAGCGAGAAGAGAAGACTAGAACAAGGTTAGTATGAGCGATTTCGGAGAATTCTGGAGACCCGTGGAAGCATCAAAAGGAGGGACTCTTCGATTTTCGGCCATAAAAGCGCTCGAAAATCCGAAGAATTCTCTTGGTTTGGCTTCTCTGATCGATGCTTGGGTCCACTTCTTCTTGATGGCTTAGTTTTTGAAGGCGTAGGATAAGCCTCCTGATATAGTGTATGGGCTTCTGGTGCTCCGGACGTGTCTTTTGGACTAGAAATCCCCCCAATTCTGCCATAAAAGCGCATGGAAATTGGGGAGCTCCGGTTCTTGAGATTCATAAGCAGGCCATTACATAGCTTCCACCGTTCGTTAAGATGCTTTTCGTTAAAAGTTCTTCAGTTTTTCGCCATAAAAGCGCTGTAAAACTGATTGAATTTTCCCAAGGAATCGCAACCCTAGTCGATCTTAAGGAGCACCAGAAGTTCTTGAGTGAAAAAATAAGCCAATTTCTGAAAGTCTAGAAGAGTAATAAGCGGATTCCGGAATGTGTGACGCTATTCGGAGATTACATTCTCAAAGTCTAAAATTGATATTTTCAGGGATTCGACCCACCCGAGGACCCCCAAACACCTTCTCGACTGGACAACGACTTCAGAAGCACAGGTTGGTGAATTCTTCTTTTCAGAGACCTCAAGCCAGCACCCTCAACGCTGGTTTCTGATAAGGGATTTTTCGATTTTCGGCCATAAAAGCGCTCGAAAATTCGAAGAACTCCCTTCTTTCGGCTTTTCGGCTTCTGGTTCTGAATTAGGAGAATGAGTCAGTTTCTGGTGGTGTAGGATAAGCCTCCAGAATGAAAACGTGCGTCTCTGGAGCTTCGGAATCGCGCTTTTTCGGGGAATTCTTGAGTTTTCGGCCATAAAAGCGCTCGAAGAATCGATGTATTCCCGGAAGTAAGATGACATAGTTAGATAGGCTCGTTGAGCTAGAAATGAGACTAGGTCTAGAAGTATTAGTGTTTCGGAATAGAGCGCCATGCCTTTTCTCTCGAACCTTTTCAGCTTTCAGCCATAAAAGCGCTTGAAAATCTGAAGGGGTTACGTAAGAAACAGGTATAGTTCACAAGAACTAGATAGCCTGAGAGATCATGACGAGTGAGAAGATTCAGATGCGTGAGAACTAGAAGAAGTCTAGTTAGCAAATCAGAGGGATTCAGAGAGCGATTACTGTATTCGGTCTAACAGTAGCAGGCTTTCCAGCACGTTTTTGATGTCTAATATTGTGTTTTTCAGGGATTCCACCCGCCCACTGACCCCCTGCAAACAGCGTCTTCGACGGATGACGACTACAGAAGCTCCGCCCACCGGCCGATTGGGGAAGAGAGAGATGGCCGCGAATAAGACTAAGGTTAGTGTGAGCAATTTCAGGGCATTCTGGAGATCTGTGGAAGGAGGGATTCTTCGATTTTTAGCCATAAAAGCGCTTAAAAATTCGAAGAATTCCCTCGGTTCGGCTTTTCGGCTTCTGTTTTTGAATTAGGAGAATGAGTCAGTTTCTGGAGGTGTAGGATAAGCCTCCAGATATAGTGCATGTGTTTCTGGTGCTCCAGGAGAGAGTTTTCGACTAGAATTCCCTAAAATTCCAGCCATAAAAGCGCATGGAAATTTGGGAATTCCTGTTTTTGAGATTCATAAGCAGGCCATCAGAAAACTTCTACCGCCCGCCAAGGTGCTTTTCGTGAGAATTTCCTCAGTTTTTGTCCATAAAAGCGCTCGAAGACTGATTGAATTCTTCTACGGAATCGCTGGAGACTAGTGCTTCGTGTGAATACGGAAAGACTTAGATTTTGGAGATGTTGAAGAGCCCGAGTCGAAATTTTGTAAGCACCTGGAGCACCAGAAGTCCAGTTGGGTGAAAAATGAGCCTGTGAACTGAACAGAAAGCGGAAGAGTGACGCGCTACTTGGAGATAACATTCTCAACGTCTAAAATTGAAATTTTCAGGGATCCGACTCGCCCACCGGACCCCACTGCGAGCAACTTCGACTGGAAAACGACTTCAGAAGTGAAGGTTTGTGAATTCTTCTGTTAAGATACCTGAAGGTTCTAATGAGGGAATTCTTGGATTTTCGGCCATAAAAGCGCTCGAAAATTCGGGGGATTCCCTTGTTTTGGCTTTTTGGCTTCTGTTTCTGAATTAGGAGAATGAGCCAGATTCTGGAGGTGTAGGATAAGCCTCTAGAATAAAACCATGCGTCTCTAGTGCTTCGGAATAGCGCTTTTTCGAGGAATTCTTGAGTTTTCGGCCATAAAAGCGCTTGGAGATTTAAAGAGTTCCCGGAAGAAAGAGCTAATGAGAAATGGGTCGGATTCTGGAGGTCTAGAAGTAGCGTGCTTCGGAATAGTGCTAGATGCCGCTTTCTACTGAATCTTTTCAGTTTTCGGAAAAAAGCGCGTGAAAATCTGAAGGGATTTGGCCAGGATTCGGTTATGTTCGCCAGAGTTAGATGAGGAATACCATAGATTCTAGAGGAGTCCCTGCCGGTTTTTCATAGAAAATCCTTCGATTTTCAGCCATAAAAGCGCTTGAAAATCGGAGGGATTCTTCTGCCGAGAGTTGCCTAATTTCTTAGAGAGACTGCCAAGAAAAAGACACTGAAAATTAGATAATAAGGAGCAAAACGCGCACTGAACCTAATTTTCCATTATTTCAGAAGCTCCGCCCACCAACGCCGTCGATCGATTGGGGAAGAGCAAGATGGCCGCAGAGAAGACTGAGGTTAGTATGAGCAATTTCAGAGCATTCCTGAGACCTGTGGAAGCATCAAAAGGAGGGATTCTTCGATTTTTAGCCATAAAAGCGCTTGAAAATTCGAAGAATTCCCTCGGTTCGGCTTTTCGGCTTCTGTTTCTGTCTAATGAGAATGACTCAAATTCTGGAGGTGTAGGATAAGCCTCCAGAATGAATACATGCGTCTCTGGTGTTTCGGAATCACGCTTTTTTGGGGAATTCTTGAGTTTTCGGCCATAAAAGCGCTTGGAGATTTTAAGAGTTCCCGGAAGAAAGAGCTAGCAGATGAGCGAGAAATGAGACGGAATAGTGCTAGATGCCGTTTTCTACTAAATCTCTTCAGTTTTCAGCCATAAAAGCGCGTGAAAATCTGAAGGGATTTAGCTACGATTCGGTTATGTTCGCCAGAGTTAGATGAGGAATACCATAGATTCTAGAGGAGTCCCTGCCGGTTTTTCATAGAAAATCCTTCGATTTTCAGCCATAAAAGCGCTTGAAAATCGGTAGGATTCTTCTGCCGAGAGTTGCCTAATTTCCTAGTGATTCTCTAGAGAGACTGTCGATAATTATACACAAAAACATACATAACGAGGAGCAAAAATGCGAAGATTTTGTTCCTAAAACCCACTGTGAACCTAATTTTCCGTTATTTCAGAAGCTCCGCTTACCAGCGCCATCGGCCGATTTCGGAAGAGCGAGATTGCCGAAGAGAAGACTGAGGTTAGTGTGAGCGATTTTAGAGATTTCTGGAGACCTGTTGAAGCATCTATAAGAGGGATTCTTCGATTTTCGGCCATAAAAGCGCTTGAAAATTCGAAGAATTCCCTCGGTTCGGCTTTTTGGCTTCTGTTTCTGTCTAATGAGAGTCACTCAAATTCTGGAGGTGTAGGATAAGCCTCCAGAAAGAACACATCTGTGATGCCTCGGAATTCCGCTTTTCGGGAATTCTTGAGTTTTCCGCCATAAAAGCGCTTGAAGATTTAAAGAGTTCCCGGAAGAAAGAGCTAGTGAGAAATGAGTCGGATTCTGGAAGAATAGAAGTAGCGTGCTTCGGAATAGTGCTAGATGCCGTTATCTACTGAATTTCTTCAGTTTTCGGCCATAAAAGCGCGTGAAAATCTGAAGGGATTCGGCTAGGATTCGGTTATGTTCGCCAGAGTTAGATGAGGAATACTATAGATTCTAAAGGAATCCTTGCCGGTTTTTCATGGAAAATCCTTCGATTTTTAGCCATAAAAGCGCTTGAAAATCGAGGATTTTCTAAACTAGGCTCCTAGCATCGATAACGTACCCCTTGACAAGCTAAATAAATGCAGCAAGTGAGCAAATTTACAAGAGAAGTCCACAAAAAAAATACATAAACCCCAAAGTCCATCTGAAATTACGTTATTTTTAGAGAAGCTCCGCCCATCACATGCCCACCAGCATTAAAGAAGGATGGCAAGGATTTGGCGAAGAGAAGAGAAGGTGAGAAGAAAAGCAAAAAACCCCATGAGAAAATGCGATAAAAGTCTATGTTTGAAACTATTTTCGACGAAATTTTCGATTCAAATAGCGAAACTATCGATGAAATCGGAGGAAACTCAACTATTATGGAAAGCCGAAAGCGCTAGACAAATTTTCACCAAGATGAGCGACGAGCGACGTTTCTAGAACATTTTTTGCGGCGAAATTAAGTGTAAACTGTGAAAATCGTGTAAAAAACCCCATTTTAGCCAAATTTGTGTATCGAAACTTCTTTTTTCTCGTTTTTAACTCAAAAAATCGACCCAAAATTGACGAAGAAAAATTGAAATTCAACGAAATTTGCAAGTTCGCTGCGAGACCCAAGTGAAGAATCGCCACTGCGCCTTTAAAATAGCGACTACGGTGGCGAATTTTTCGGCCAATTTGTGCATTTTTTATGCAAATTTCGAGCAATAAAATGAAAAAAGCAGACACAAACAAAGAAAAATAGACTGAAAAACAAACAAAATATTGAGAAGCACCAACAGGGAAATTAAAAAACACGAAAATTTTTTCCAGATGCCCTCACAACGACTCCAACGACACCAAACGGAAGAACGAAGAGAGAAGACACATTTTAGGTGAGCATCTAGATCTAGATGATCAGATGCATATATTGTCACATTATTTTTGAGTTCTGACAGACAGGGATTCTTCGATTTTCGGCCATAAAAGCGCTCGAAAATTCGGGGAATTCCCTTGGTCTGGATTTTCAGCTTCTGGTTCTGAATATGGAGAATGACTCAGATTCTGGAGGTGTAGGATGAGCCTCCAGTTAGAGTACATGAGCGTTTGGTGCTCCGGAAGTGTGTTATGGACTCGGAAATTCCCCAATTCTCAGTCATAAAAGCGCTTGAAAATTGGGGGAATTCTTGTTCGGAATCTGTTGAAATTCGGAAGAGAGCTCGATGTTGAGTTTCGTCAATTTTCTGGGATGATTCTTGTTGGAAATTCTCGGGTTTTAAGCCATAAAAGCGCTTGAAACACGGAGAATCCGTGCAAGGAATCGGTTGAGAATCAGAGCATCTTGTAGCACCCAGATTCTGGAAATACAAGCGAGCCTTTGTCAGAATCTATAAGCTTCCGGCCTTGAAAATCAAAAAAGCCTTGAAAAATCAAAAAAAGCCTTGAAAATCAAAAAAAAAGAAATTCTAGATTCGAGGTTTCAACAGATAGATACATCTCCAAAAACATACAGTAATTTACGCAATTTTTCATTTTCAGAGTCGCCGCTTCCCGCCAGACGCTCCTCTACCACCGACATCTTCAATGGATGCAGTCTTCATAATCAAAGGTGGGTTGATTTTCGGAATCCCGATTCTTGGCGTCTTCTAAAGAGGATTCTGAAAATCTGACGTCTTCTGGAGTAGGTCCTTAAGGTCTGACAACTTCTAGAGAAGAATATACAGACCTGACGTCTTTCTGAAAAAAAGTCGGATTTTCATTATTCTTTCTAGAAGACCTCAGTGCTTTATGACCTTTTACAGAAGATTTTGAATTCTTCTAAATTCCGAGCTCTGTAAAATTCCCTATTTTTCAGACCGTCTCCTCACTCCCGCCGCCGGTTCCCATCAACGCCTTCTCCAATGGATTTCGTCTTTGGAATTAGAAGAAACCGATAATTTTCAATTCAATTTGTCTTTTCTTTCTCATTATCACTCTCTGAGAAAATAAGAACTGACCTAGGACTGGGATGGGGAAGGGTGTCTAACGACTCCTCCCCTCCTGACACGCGGATACACAGACAAACAGTTAGTCAGACAATCAACCTGGAATTTCATAGTGTTTCTAGAGGAGAATCCTTCGATTTGCCGCCATAAAAGTGCTGAAAAGTGCGGAGCAATTGTCGGTTAGTATCTTCTGAGATTCAGAATGCATAGTTCTCCAACTTTGAAGGACAAGAAATTAGGTTAATATCTAAGAGTCTAGAAGGGTGATAGCCAGAAATCTTGGATTCCAAGACCGACGAACTAGTTTTTTCCCACATGTTACTCTGGGATTTCTTTGGGTTTCAGCCATAGAAGCGCTTGAAAACACGAGAAGTTCCTGTAACTTGTCCTTGTAACTTGGCTCCTTGTGAATCCATTGGTAGTTGAAAAGAAGGGATGCCTAAGATTCTAGGGACCTAGGATAAACGGAAGCGTTTTGTGGACTCGGAAGTTCCCCAATTTTCAGCCATAAAAGCGCTTGAAAGTTTGGGGAATTCCTGCTCTAGAATGTGCTGAGATTCAGAAGAAAGCTCGATGTTGAGTCATTGAATAGATACGTCGATTCTCAAAAATTATTCTTTTTGGGAATCCTCCAGTTTTGCTGCATAAATGCGCTCGAAAACCGGAGAATCCTTGCAAGGAATCTATTGAGACTCAGATCATCTGGTATTCCTCTTCTGAATCATTAATCACTTTTATTGAATAAAAGAGTTTTCACGATCATTGATATTGTCGAGAAATCCATGCATTTTCTCATTATTATGGGAATCGAACATCAAGTGAATTCCCAGAGGTTTTTGGCTTTTGATCAAATCTTTCGCGATACTCCTGCACTTTTCATTTGTGAACATTCCAATATGAATCGTTATGTTGGAAAATGAAATGAACTTTTGACTCATATGTATTAGTCATTTAAATCAAGTTTAAGACTGACAGGTGCATTTGGGCCGGGTCGAGTTCTTTCCAAAGGCTCGGCCCTTTGCAACCCTGACTATTAGAAAACCCAGATGTGTTGGGTATCAATCAAGTTCCCAAATCAAGCTGCCTTCGACTAGGAAACTTGCTCCTCGTGTATCCTATTCGTTTTTCATCTCAGTATCCTCTCTGCACTTTGCGAACTCGTTCCAAAAAGTACACAAGATCATGTTCTCTTTAACACAGGGTGTCATCATTTTTAGATACTTTGTCTCTCGATTGAGGCCATTTCCATTACTGATAACCCGAAAATGTTGCGAAAATCGTTTGTAAACATGTTCTTTAACTCGGTTTTATTGCTGGTGCAACAAAAAGTCCAATTTTTATCAGCTCCGCACCATTATCACGAGAGAAGATCAAAAGCGGGGCGCTAAAGCGGTGCATGAACTGACCATTTTGTTATCTGGCTATGATAATTTTTATAGATATTTTATGAGTTTATTTCTTTAAAAGGGTCACCATGAGATCGTGAAAGTTGTGGATCAACAACCATGTTCAAGGTTTTGAGTCTTTGCCTGGCATTGGACTATGTTGCCGCTCAATCCAATACTGTCAAGTTAGAGTTTGTCCAATCTGTGAGTTCCCAATACCTTGTCCTTAATGATTTTGACTTCAAATTTCAGATGTGGCGTCATGGAGAACGGTCCTCACTAGTCGATCTGTATCCAATCTACGAGAAGGACTGGATCTTTGGAGGAGGTGGCCTCGGAGAGCTCACCGCTATTGGAATGGGAGAAATGAACGAACTGGGAAGACTTATTCGCCAGAGATATGTCAACACTTTGAACCTTTTGAAGCCAAAGTATGCATCGAAGGAGGTTTGTAAATCTTATTATTAGTTTAAGCACAATATTCTTGTTTTAAGGTCTATGTGAGATCAACTAACCTCAACAGAACCATCATCTCTGCCATGTCTCTTCTCTACGGAGTCTTTCCACCAAGCTTATATGATATTCCAAGTAAATTTCTTTAGGAAAATTCGTCTTGAACTCGATTATTTTCAGATGTTGACTATCCATTTACTCCATTCAAATGGCAACCAGGACTCACTTTTGTTCCAGTACATGTTGACGGACCAGATCAGTGTGTAAGTTGTCTAAAACTTTTTGTCTAGAGAAAATTATTATTGTGTTTAGGCTGCCAGTCAAAACTGCCCATGCCCAAGATACGATCTTCTTCAAGCCCGTATGCTCGCTCTTCCAGAAGTGTTGCCAAAGTTCCAACAAGTATTTTTTCGTCTTCAGAGCTTTATCTCAATAATTATTTTCAGGTAGTTCTCCTCAACCGTCAAGTCGGACCATACTACAATATGACCACTGGAATCGACACCTTCTACACCTACCCAGATACCTGGAAGTGTCAAAGAGCCTATTTCAACAAAACTATGTACCAAAAGCTTCCATGGTACAATGAGGAATTGTACTACAAGTCGCAAACTGTCTACGCTCCAGTCAAGGGATTCTTGGAGGGTAACTTCCAAAACTCCGCTGTTTCCAATGGTCTCGACGTGGCTCTTGAGATGAAAAAAGTGCGCGCCGGAGTCATTATTAATGAATTGTACAACAGAGCATCTGAGAAGTTTGATTGTGCCGAGCTCGGAGAAAACTGTACTGGATATTTGAAGCAGTTGAAGTTCTACGGATACTCTATTGTGAGTTGAATTCTTTTGAGACTCCTTGCTAACTGATATTGTTTTAGCATGACAATAACGTGTATGCCGTCCTTGTTGCTCTCGGAATCCCAAACATCGCTGATACTATTGATGGCTGGCCAGCATATGCTTCTGGAATCTTCATGGAGTTCCACAGAAACACGCAGACCAACGCTAGATACTTCAAGGTGTTGTACCGCTCCAACGCCGACTCAGGAATCGTCGATGTGACCACTCAAGTTCCAATGTGCAATGGAGCAGCTTTATGTCCATTCTCTGCTCTTGAAACCTTGGCCAACACCATCAAACCACTTCCAGATATTACTACGGTAAGCTAAAGTTGTGAAAGTCGTAATTCAAGCAGGATAATTTTCAGTTGTGCAACTCTCCACTGTAGGCATCTGGACTTCAATATCCTATCGTGTAACAATTTTTCAAATACATATTCTGTTTCAAATTGAAATAAAAATTTTCATTGAAAATGTGTTATTGAAAAAAACATTATGGAGAATAAAACCCAGTTTTCTTCTATTCTTTTATTGTTTTGGTTTCGTATATAGCGAAAACGAAACGGTCGCTTTTCAATACTAAAAATGAATCGGCTGTTTTTGACTACTGCTATTCTACTTGTGACTGTTGTCAATATTTCATTGGGAGATGGTGAATCTGATAGTGAAAGTATAATATTTTAAGCGATTTCAAGTTCCAGATCCCCACTGCTGTGCTTACCCGATACGGCCACATATCTCTACAAACATAACCACACAGAAATTCACGTGCTCTGAACCGATTGCTATCGTTTGCCAAGCTACTGGTATCGGACTTCAAGCTGTTGGGATTGCTGGACAGAAGAGGGGCTCTGAGTACGAAATGGAAAGTGATTGGGGACATTTTAATAAACTAATCTTTCAATAGGATTGCAGCTGGCCACGGATAGACTTCATTTGGAAAAAGCTGTGATTTGTGGTCCATCTACCGTCTTCTGGCATATGGAGGGGAGCACCGCCGAGTATGACAGATTCACTTGCGCATACAAAAAGAGTGATGGGACATGGTTTTATGATTAACAATCTGTTTGTTGATGATTTTCGTAAGATGAACTTGTTTGATAAAACTTTCCGAATGCATTCGATGTCTCTAGTTTGAAAAAATGAATAGAGTATGATCGTTTCATCATTTGAATCTTACAGAGCACGCGCTTCTGGACTTCTTGTACGGGGTTACCAAGCAACATGTCAACGTTGAACGGAATACAAAATGATCATCCCTTCTTTCTTGTCCATTCTATTCAGCTTGTAGACTCCAGTCTTCAAAATGCTACCACGTCTGGTAGCAATCTGGGCAGCCATTTTTTCTCTCATTGCTTGTCAAACCAATAATGAAGACGTTGCGCCAACTGAACCTTCTTCGACTATAGCTATTCCTACCACTTCCACAAAGCTCAATTGTTTTTGGCTTGACGAACCCTGGGGCTACGCTAAATATGACGGAGAATGCTGTAATCCAGAGTCCGTGTCTTACCTTAACGAACAGTTTGGATCAGCTTGGTCAAAGGAACGTTTATACCGCAGTCAGTACATAAATCCGTTACGGGAGAGTGGAGTTTGTGGAGGCAGCACTACAAGATCCTCTACTACCAAGTTGACATCTACGAGTATGGTGACAGAGATTTCAAGTGGTAAGTTGGGCAGACTGTAACTCTGAAATAGTGGTCACTAGAAACCGTAACGTGGTAAGAGTGTAAAGGATAAGAGGGATAGTGTAAGTGTGAGATCTATGAGAGAATCGGAAACTTTAAGTTAAAGGTTCCAGTCATTTTTCTTGTCGTTCTAGCCTACAATTTAGCCTTTACACATCAACATAACATATCCATTGGCTTTTCCTCCTTTTCATTATTAGCACGTGTCCATCGAAGTCCGATCCTATTGTCGCTTGGCACCCGCGTCGGGTATCCTAGCAAGTGTATCCAAACATGCTTCGTTGAATTCTCATAGACCCACTTTCCTTCCTTATTTCATTATTATTTTTCCCTTCAAACTCCATCACAAGAAGCTCTCTCGAGGTCTCAACTACTGACTCCAATGAAGAAATTACTTCATTCGGTGGTGGTGCTGACCACCATCCTTTCCATTGCTGATGGCCAAGACAGCACGGAATCGACATCAACAACTGTTTTGGATTGTGGATATCTGGGCAATACCTATCCATACTCTGGCGTAACGTATAATGGACAATGCTGTAACGCTGAAGCCGTTGAGTACCTGGACACTGAGCACGCTGGTTGGAGAAATGATTTGTCAAAAATAGCAAGTTATCTGAACGAGTTAAACGAACGAGGCTTCTGCTCTGTTTCGAGTTCATCTTCTACAACTACTACCACCACTACTACCACTTCTGCGGAAATCACAACACCAACTACCGAGTTGTCTTCCACCACAACCGAACCTTTTAATTGTTATTGGCTCGATCAAACTATTTGGTTGTTGTATTACGGAGGATGCTGTAATGAAGAATCTGTGGCTTATCTGAATGATGTTTATGGAACAAAATGGACAACTGCCTTTCTGAATAAATCCGATTATCTCGATGAACTAAAAAGTGAAGGCATATGTCCTCGATCATCATCTACCACAACATCAACGGAGTCCACTACTACAGCTACTACCACTACTAAAACTATCTCAACTTCTACTGATTCTGAATCTACTACTTCCATTGATAAATCGGATTCGACATCTGGTGAAATCGGTATGTTTAATCTTGTTAGGATACCACTAACATCGTATCCATTGGTTTCTCCGTTTTTTTCTAATAAGCGCGTGCTCGTGAACGGCAGATTCTCTTGCTGCTTGGCACCCGTGTCGGGTATCCTAGCAAGTGTGTCGGAACTAGCTTCATTGAATTCTCATATACCCGCTTTTCCTTTTTATTTCGTTTTTATTTTTTCCTTCAAACTCCATTACAAAAAAGCTATTCTCGAGGTCTCAACTACTGACTCCAATGAAGATCTTACCTCATTTGGTGGTGGTAATCACCACCATTATTTCCGTTGCTCATGGCCAAGACAGCACGGAATCGACATCAACGACTGTTTTAGATTGTGGCATTCTGGCCGATTTTCACTCTTATGGTTCAGTATACAATTACACTGGTGAATGTTGTAACCCTGAAGCAGTTGAGTACATGAACATCAATTTTCCGCGCTGGAGAAGTGGTAGCTCTCTAGCTTATTCTATTCTGGAGAAGATGCGCACGGAAGGCTTCTGCAATGTTTCGAGTTCACATTCCACTTCTACCACTACTGCAACCACTACTACGGAAATCACAACACAAACTACCATGATGTCATCAACTACAGCTGAACCCTTCAATTGTTATTGGCTAGACGAACCTACCGTGCTAGGATATGACGGTGGATGCTGCAACATCGAGTCTGTGGCTTATTTGAACAGCTTATATCGACGCATTTGGCGAACTTGTCTTGGCTGTCCTATTTATATCAACGATCTAAAAAACAAAGGAATTTGCCCTCGTTCTTCTTCTACCACAACATCGACTGACCCCACCACTACAACCAAATTCACTACTATTGATCCTGAATTGACTACTGCAAGTGCTGCAGATACGAAAACTATGGAAATCGGTAAGTTTGTCCAGGTTTCCGAGTATTTTCGTGAAAATCTGAGATATCAACTATCCATTTTTTAAGCAACCAAAAACTAAAACCAGGTAACCATTGGTTCCTCCGTTTGTCCCTTATGATCTCGTTCCGATCATATAGTTGCTTGGCATCCGTTCGGGTATCCTAGCAAATGCATCCAAACCAACTTCGTTAAATTCAAACAGACTCATTGTCGCCCTTATTTTATTCTTTTTTCCTTCAAACTCCATCGCAAGAAGCTCTTCTGGAAGCCTCTATTACTGACTCCAATGAAGAATCTACTTCATTTGGTGTTGTTACTCACCACTATCACATCCTTCTCTGATGGCCAGGACAGCACGGAATCGACATCAACGACTGCCTTGGATTGTGGGTATCTGGCAGATTTTCAGTCATATGGCTCAGTGTACAACTACACTGGTGAATGTTGTAACTCAGGAGCAGTTGAATATATGGATTCTAATTACCCAGGATGGAGAACCAATAGCTCGAACCTGTTTGGTTTTCTGAAAGATTTATACAAGGAAGGCTTCTGTTCTGCTTCGAGTTCATCCTCTACTACGACCACCGCTACTACCACTACTGCGGAAATCACAACACAAACTACCATGATGCCATCCACTACACCTGAACCCTTCGACTGTTTTTGGCTCAGTGAACCTATCCAGTCGGGGTACTACGGAGAATGCTGCACCAGGCAATGCGTGGATTTTCTCTATAGTGTCTTTGGATCTTCGTGGACGAACGACACCAGATATTACTACATCGAAAGACTGAAAGAGGGCGGATTCTGTCCTATCTTGTCTTCTACTGTAGCTATCCAAACTTCGCCTGATACTGAATCAAGTCTATCAACTACTGAAACGCAGAGAACGTCTACTGAAATTGGTACGTCACTGCAATGTTTCTGAGCTTTAAGAGCTACAAATGGTGTGTGACATCATGACGGGAATCTAAACTGTTTTAGTTCACTACTTCGCATTCGTAACTTTGTAGTTGGTCCATAGAGGGCAATATATTATTATTCCATCCTCGGGCAGGAAATAAGTTGAAAAGCTTTTTTCCATATTTTAGTTTCGTTCTGAATTATATCTTAGCTGAAAGCAAAGGCAAAATAGCTCATCGAAACAACTATACTAAATATGACGTGCGCTAGACAGGTCTCCAGGTCATAAAGTTCTGAGAAAACTAGTAGACGTTACTATGCCCCCATTTTCTTCCGAAGAGTATATTCCTTGCTTTACTATTTTCACTTCAACGCTCTGACTTTCCACCATGAAGCCCCTTGGGCTGATTCTAGTTATTTTTGTGCCACCTGCCATCTCTTTGGACTGTTCCTGGCTTGCGGACTCTTGGAATAGTGGTGATCAATTTCCATATATTTATTACGGAACGTGCTGCAATGAAGATGTAGTTCAAAAGCTGAATGAAATTGACCAGTATTGGGTGGAGGCTCCCGTTCGGTATGATCGACAGTATCAGTTGTTGAGAGACGTTTCGGGACTGGGGCTCTGCAATGCAGAACCAATTACAACAGGTGCGTGTAATCTATTTGATTTAATGTGGGGGGGGGGGCGAATTCCAATCATAAAAAATAAAACATCTCATTGAAGCCCTAACTCTGTCAATCGTACGTTTAATCATCCGAAACGTCACTGGTCTCATAGCTTATGACTCTCAATCAAGTTTCCTGATTTGTCATTTTTTCCCCTTCTATTCTTCCTCAGAAAATTTTGATCCTCTGTATCTTTCTGTTCAACTGTTAAATCAGATGATTCTAATGTAACAACTAGTGAGTTGAGAAGAGAAATCCTATAAATCAATCTTGTCCCAAAATGTATCTGGAAGTCTTGATTGACAGAAAAATCATGTTAGTTCATCGAAACAGCTATACTAAATGACGTGCACTAGACTTGCCTCGAGTTCGTAGACTTTTCAACAAAGGCAGTAAGCGTTGCTATGCACAGTTTTTTGTCTGAAGAGCCCTTGCCATGCTTTAGTATTTTCATTCCGACACTCTGACTTTCAACCATGAAGGTCTTTCTGTTGATTCTGGCGAATTTCGCTCCACCAAGCATAAAAAAGTTGAGAATGATCTATTCACCTCATTCTTCAATGCTTACTATTGGACTGCTACTTACTATGACTATCTCCGCTTACTGTCAAACTTCGGAAACTTCTACTGTCACTCCCAAGAATACTGTAAAATTGAATTGTGGATCACTTAGTCAAGACTGCTGTAATCAAGAGGCTTTGGATTATCTGAGAGAAAATAATAGATTGCTGAACGGTCTCACGGACGCGATTCGAGTTAGTTATGCAGAAGAAGAGTTGCGGAAATTCGGTTATTGTGGAACAACATCTACCCAAGGTACGTGAACTGAATCAAGGATGTAGCCACCAAGACGTTGTTTCTCATTGATCTTCTAGCCACCTAGATTTCTCGTAGAAAGAGGAAGAAATTCAGATATTCATATCATCATTCTGTCAATCTGATACTTGAAACATAGGGGCAATTGGCTGTTAATTTGGCTTTGTTGTTTTTCTACTCTTCTCTGTTGCTCACTATTCAGAATTTTCTAGTCAAAATTTTCTACGAGCCTAATCTTTTTTGTGAATGAATATAATAATAGCCCATTTGAGTCATCGCCGTGTCAATCTAATGCTTAATCACCTGAAACATCGTCAGTCGTCTATTTTTTGGCTCTCAATTGAGAATTTTCCCCATTCTTTTTGGTCAGAAATTCGGTATACACTCCATATTTCAATGCTTTTCATTCCTCTACTACTTAGTACAGCGATCTCGGTGTACTGTCAAACTGCAAATGAGTATGCAACTTCTACTGACACCCCTTTGACTACTGTAACACTGAGTTGTGGTCCACTTAGTCAAGACTGTTGTAATGCTGCGTCTTTGGCTTACATGGATCGAAATAAACTGCTCTGGAAGGAACTCTGGTTCCTGTTGGGTGCTGGGTACGAAGCAGAGTTACGGAGCCTTGGTTTGTGCGGAACATCATCTACCATATCGACGTATACTGAAGCTAGTATGTGATCTTCTGATCTTCTAGTCATCTTGATCTTTTTCATATTCTCGTTCAAAAATAGAAGCTCGCGCGCGGGTCATATGACCGATCAAATGAGCATGTGGGCGCCGGATTGCCAAGCAACACCGACATCGGAACATTTTCTCATGTTTTAATATTCCATCTTTTCATTCATCCCACCATCATGTATTTAGGTCTTGCTTGCTCTCTGTTTATTTTTCTATTAGTATTTCTTCCTGGAATTGAGACTCAAAGTACTAAAAGCTCTTTAGACTGTGGCTATTTAGCAGATAGCTTTCAGTACGATGATTTAGGTGTAACCAAGAATTACACGGGAGAGTGTTGTAAGAAAGAGGCTGTCGACATCCTTAACAATAATTATCCATCTTGGAAAAGCACAGCCAAACCTGGTTTGTATGTTCGATATTTGGTTATAAATGGTTATTGCGCCAATTCATCCACGTCAACATCTCCCTTAACTTCTACTACTATTACAATCAAGACGACTAGTTCTAAGCTTAACTGTTACTATCTTGATGCTGACTGCTGCAACACCGAGGCTTTGGATTATATGTACAAGAACCATAAGGGATGGGACCATTGGTTGTTGTCACTTTCGGCAGGCGTCTATAACACCGAGTTGAGAAATCAAGGATTATGCCAAATAACAACTAGTAAGTAGAATATTTTTTAGGGAGCACTGTGTTTGAATTAGGCCTTGTCATCTTATTTTTTACGGAAGAAGACTAATTCGTCATAAGACATCAAATTGACGTTCTCGAAAAAAATCTTCATGCATTCGTCGCTCCGCCTTTTTCAAATATGACACCGAGTTTTCGCTAAAGTTTTTCCTAACAACGCTTTCAGTTTTTTACGTTTTGGAAACTCCGACTAACCCCTGGCAGTTAGCATTACGCAACACTATAGGAAACTCGGAAAGGAATTTTTTCTCAGGAATATTCCGTCAGAGTTCAGTGAGAGCTCGTTCATAGAGAATGCTCATCATCCTTCTGCCCTTAGTTCTGTTCTCTCTTATTCACAGTCAAACAACTAAAGATTCGATTGACTGCCTCTACCTTGCCGATAGTAAAAACTATTCATACACTAGGAGTTCAATACCGCAGACGTTGATCTACAAAGGAGAATGTTGTACTCGTGAAGCTGTTGACTATCTGGATTCAACGCGTTCCGTGTGGAGAAACGGTGCTGGTGCTGCTATCCAAATTTTGTACGTGTTGGAAAGAGGACTATGCAACTCTACCGCTTATTCAAAAATGCCAGGTTGGGTTATGTTCTGTGTGAAAAATTGTGACATGTTCCTCATGGGGATCTGTTTCCGAATTTTCTATAGTAAAATGCTAACTACCAGTCAGGAGTTAGTCAGAGCTTCCAAAACGTAAAAAAGTAAAGCGTTGCTAGAGAAAACTTTAGTGAAAGCTCAATGTCACATTTGAAGTTTTTATGTTCTTTTTTATGTGTCTCCCAAAAGCACATTCAAAGCTTCTCTCAAAACCCTGAACCACCAAAAAGTTGCTAGGTAACACTCGGCTCCGAAAATTGCTTTTTCCTTTCGTCTTTTCGCTTTCCTAAACTTGATTTCTCATTCACATATCATCTACTTCTCGATCCTCTTTCTACGATATATACTGGGGAGTGTTGTTATCCGGCAGCTATTACCTATTTGGATAAAAACGAACCTGATTGGAGAACATCGGAAAACTCCGATTACTATGTCCAGACCCTTAAAAATAACGGATATTGTTACTTACCAACTTCTACAATGACACCTTTTTTGACTATCTCTGGACATCTTGACTGTTTTTGGCTTCGGGTGCCATTCGACTACTTTGTTGGTTCATATGATGGAAGTTGCTGTAACCCTCTATCCATCGAGCACTTGAACACTAAAAATCCAAGCTGGACAGAAGAAAAGAGTCAAGTAGAACGGATGAAAATCGTGTTAGAGCTGAAAGCAAAAGGGCTTTGTCTAGGTAACTTTTAATTCTCGATATAGTCATTTATCGCTCGAAAAAAAAGATTCTCTAGTTTTGGTCTAGTATGACGCTATCCGCAGAGAGGAGCCACGAGGTTGTCGGCACATGTCAAAGCGGGAAAACTGACAGTTGCCAAGAGATATCCTTTGTGCGAATTGGCAAGCTCCGTGCTTGTCCAGTCTTCACTCGTCGTTCATTTTTTTTGCTTCTCGCTTCGATTGAACTGAAAGTCATGAGAGTTACAATACTTTTTATATTGGCTCTACTGCCATACATTTACTGCCAAACAACCAAGGCCTTTGACTGCGACTGGCTGAGCGAGAGCTTCCAATTCGAAGATTCTAGTGGAAATACTACGGACTACAATGGAGAATGTTGTACTAGTGGAGCCGTTAACTGGCTCCAGAACAAATCTAAAATTTGGAAAGATGATCCTTTGCGTGATAGATATGTTCGATTTCTGGTCAAGTTTGGATATTGTGAAAGTTTTACGACGACAACCGTTTTGACAACGGAGACAGGTGCAACGACGCTCTTTCATAATATGGGGGAAAACTATAACTGAGACAATGCCTAAAAGCTTTTTGGAGTTAAGGATTCCTAGGCACATCTTAATTGTTTCTAATGATACCGATTAACTTTCAGAATCGACTACCCCATCTTCCACTACCACCGCTACCACTTCTTCGGCATCCACTTCCACTGTCTCCACGACTACCACTTCCAGCTCTCTCGACTGCGGTGTTCTGAACAATACAATTTGTTGTACAAAGGAAATAACTGATTGCTTGTCAAATGAGTATGAATATTGGAGAATGGTAAATAGTACAGATGGGCATGAAACAGGTTTAGCTAAATGT
Source organism: Caenorhabditis sinica (assembly GCA_963932045.1). Taxonomy (NCBI): domain Eukaryota; kingdom Metazoa; phylum Nematoda; class Chromadorea; order Rhabditida; family Rhabditidae; genus Caenorhabditis; species Caenorhabditis sinica. The sequence goes on from OZ009941.1 coordinate 21,720,106, forward strand.
GGATGCTATTTGTCGACTACATCAACTCCCGTGACCAGTACAGGTAAATATGGGTTGAATAATTTTTTCGGGTTTTCTTGCGGCTTTTTGCAAAAGGATTAATTCCATAATTAGATACTTTTTAATAAGTTTATCAGAAAAAACCTAGAAAATACGGAGGAAAACAAAATTTGATGCAAGTGTTTTTGGTTTTATGGTAATGAATGCATTTTTTCAATCATTTGTTTCCACAGATGCGTCAACAAGAACAATCACTGGTCCGAACTCGACGTGCTATTGGCTAAGCGACCCGTTCAATCACACCATCACCACAGCCTACCCCGCTTATAACGTTACATACAATGGCACGTGCTGCTCGGATATCGCTATTCAAACACTCAATACAACGCAATGGCAATGGGTCTTCTCGACAACAGAGGAATGGAATAAATGGGATGTGCTCTCAAAAGTGCTGTTCTGTACTGAAGGCGCGTGTACTAACCCACTTTGGACGAATTGTTCCTGTAAGTAATTCAAAGCCAATGTTCATCTAGAGCAACAGTTTTGTTTTCAGTTTCCTCCACATCATCCTCCACGTCTACTTCTCCAGAAACAACTTCACAAGCGTCATCCTCCTCCTCAACAGTCACAATCAGTACCGAAACTACTTCTCCTTCTGATCAGTCTTCTGAAGACACAACCACATCTCACTCTTCTTCATCTACTTCTAATGGTTTCACTGTGTCAAAGGCATCGGAGAGTGAGTAGTTCAAGCAGTTTTATTTAAAATCAAAAAAATTTCAGCTAATACGGATCAGACCACGTCATCAAGTGACTCGAGTCCAGAGACAACTACTGAAGTCAGCACGTCTTCAGAAGGAACTACATCATCTAGTGATGTCTCGTCGAAATCTTCCACGTCCACGATTGATCCTACGACTGGTTCAACACACACCACAGCTACATTGAAAGATACTTCTTCGGAAACTACAGCATCGTCGACCCCGACCACTTCCACCGCCGCTACAACTGAAACTGAGAATACAAATATCTCAACAGAAACGACGACTCCTGTCACGTCACCTGGCAACACTACGACTTATGGTACTCCCATGACATCGGAGAGCTCTACATCAGTTGCTACCACTCCATCGTCGGTTGGAAGTACTGCCACGTCAGACACCACCACGTCATCTGCGAGCTCCGCATCCCCAACGCCTTCTGTGAGCACTCCATCATCTAGCGATTCCACTTCTTCGGCAACCGTCACGACAACGTCAACTGGTCCGACAACAACATCTGATGGAAGCACACACTCAACTACTGCAACCTCTTCCGATGCGACGGTGACATCAACAACCGGGAAAACAACCGAAGAGACTAGCTCGACGTCATCTGGATCAACATCAACAGCAACGAGTCCGGCTTCTTCAATATCGACGTCATCTAGTTCTGCTTCATCATCATCGACAGGAAAAAGCACAAGCCCCACATCGTCTTCCAATAGAGCATCGGAGACAACTGGCACTCCTGGGTCTACTGTGTCAACAACTACTCCAACTATCGGTACGTTGTAAAACTTTGTTAAGGATCAATCGAATAAGGGTTCACCAAAATATTTTTAGTAGAACTTATATGTTTTGATTTCAGGTACAACGACGTTTGGAACCACCACTATTGACGATGGTGTCTATGTGAGTTGCAACTATAATATACTTTTTGAATGCTCTTGCATGTTGTGAACTGGTGTTTTGTCTACCCCTCTCCCCTGTTACCCTTTTCCCTACTATTCAGTTCCGCAATGTTACCGTTCAACTCTTCGAAAATTGTACGGAGCGTACCCAAGAGCTCATCTACTATGTCAATGGAACTACTATTCGGAATGTGACTCTAAATACTACTGCATGTGTAAGTCCCCCATACCGATTTGAGTTTTCCTTATGAGCATGAATATCCCTTTGATACTAGATAGATTTGGTGTCATAGATAATTTCGTGGAGGCCTTGCTGCAAAAACCGATCCCATGTTTCTTTATTTTTAGTTACCCTGGAACAGAAGCCTCCCTTTGCCTTGCTCATACTTATTAACTCCCTTTGCCTTGCTCATACTTATTACCTAGTAAAAGTAGTAAAAGTTCAGTTCAAATCCCTCCCTTATATTTATCGGACTCTTACAAATCAAAAAGCCATGATCTCCCTTATCTATATTTTCAAGAGCCCAACCACCCCCATGACCACTCTCGAGCCAACGACTACATTCAACTGGCCAATTGGAACGACGCGAGTGCGACCCGATGGAGACATTGTAAGTTTTCTCATTTGCTTCTTTATGTTTGAAACTTACCTTTTACAGATTCTCTCTGAATCCCTCATAGCTTACAAGAATTGCACGACCGTCCTAATGCAGCTCATCTATACACCATCCACTAATCAGACCAGAACTGAGACTACGACGGATCCTGAAGGATGTGTGAGTTCGGGAGGATTCCCGAAAAACCTAGATATTAATATTGTAGAAAGCAACAACTACGACTTTGTCAACTTCCGCGGACTCCACATCTCCCATGACAACTCCGACACCGTCCACCACAGCCCAGACGACAACATACAACTGGCCAATTGGAACTACCAGAATGGAGCCGAATGGAGACATTGTAAGTTTAGATATGCATTATATTTCTAGAGTAAAACTTTTCAGATCCTCTCTGAATCCCTCATAGCATACAAGAATTGCACCACCGTCCTAATGCAGCTCATCTATACCCCATCAACCAATCAGACCAGAACTGAAACTACGACGGATGCTCAGGGATGCGTACGTTCTAGCTTTCAAAAGGTCGAAATCGTCTTTTATTTTTCAGAAAGCCTCTTCATCTACATCGTCCCGTGCAACCACTCCAATGCCATCTACATCAAAGGCTACCACGAAGACTGGAACCACTCAATCTACTACTGTGAAGACAACAACGTTCAACTGGCCAACGGGTGGCACTACGAGAATGACGCCGGATGGAGAGATAGTGAGTCTGAAAGATGCTGAGGTTTTGGGAGTACCCTTTTTTCAGATTCTCTCCGAATCCCTCATTGCATACAAAAACTGCACGACGGTCCTCATGCAACTCATCTACAACCCAAAAACCAACCAGACTAGGACGGAGACTACCACGGATGCTCAAGGATGCGTAGGTTGCTATGAATATAATTTTCATTCAGAATAAGCTTCCAGAAGGCCACCTCATCAACATCGTCCCGTGCTACTACCCCGATGCCATCCAGTACTTCCACTCCAAAGTCGACTACTCCAGCAACCACCACTTTCGCATGGCCAACCGGTGGTACCACTCGCATGCTGCCGTCCGGTGAAATAGTGAGAAAAAGGAAACAGATTTTGCTTAAATCTAGTTTTAGATCTTGTCCGAGTCGTTGATCGCTTACAAGAACTGCACCACTGTCTTGATGCAGTTGATATACAATCCATCAAAAAACACCACGAGAACGGAGACTACGAGTGATGCGGAAGGATGTGTGAGTCGATTTACTTTGAAGTTCTTTAGTGGTTACCTCTTGCTCATATTGATTAATGTGACAAATTTCAGAAGGCCACTTCAACAACTACTCCATCTTCGGTCAAAACCACCACCTACAATTGGCCAACTGGTGGAACTACACGGATGCTTCCTTCTGGCGAAATTGTAAATTTACTATTTGTCTAAATTTTTGAATCCTGATTTTCAGATACTCTCGGAGTCGTTGATTGCCTACAAAAACTGCACCACTGTTCTCATGCAGCTAATCTACAACCCATCGACAAACACTACTCGGACAGCTACCACAAGTGATGCGGAGGGATGTGTGAGTGATAATTACTATAAATCCTGAGATAATGATGATTTTGGTTTCAGAAGGCAACTTCATCTTCTTCTTATACCACAACACCGATGTCGGGCTCGACCACACCATTCCCCTCTGATGCGACCACCACCTTCAATTGGCCAACCGGTGGCACTACAAGAATGCTCCCGTCGGGCGAGATTGTAAGTTTCAATTTTCGATTTCTCGGAATTATGTTTCTCAGATCATCTCTGAATCACTAATTGCCTATAAGAACTGCACCACCGTCCTCATGCAACTCATTTTCAACCCATCTACCAACACCACCAGGACAGAGACAACATCGGATGCTCAAGGATGCGTCAGTTCTAACTTCATCGACAATTCTCAAGCTATTTTTTTCTAGAAGGCTACCTCGACTGGAGTACATGTCACAACAACTTCTCCTATGACAACTACGGAGGCTCCATTCACTTTCCCGGAAAGCAAGACCACCCAAATCCTGCCGAATGGGGAGATCGTAAGTAAATCTTGTAAAACTTTCTCGAGACTCAGAAGTTTCAGATTCTCTCTGAATCGCTCACAGCCTACCCGAATTGCACTACGGTGCTCAGACAGTTGATATACAATCCAACAACTAATACAACTAGAACTGAAACCACTTCTGATGCCCAAGGATGTGTAAGTAGAGATTTCAATCTCAACATCTAAACATTTTGTGTTCAGAAGGCCACCTCTACAACGAAGCCTATGTCCACACCATCTACCACAACTCCAGCTCCGATGCCATCCACCACCACCACTCCAAAACCGTCCACCTCCTCTCCACCGACTAGCTGCTCCTACCCGAACCTCGATCTGACCTACACTACCCGCCCAACAACCTCTGAAGTGAAGAAATCCTATGCGATCGGAGAGAGAATCGTTCACATGTGCAAGAAATACTATGCCTTCGAGACCGCCGGACAGCCACTGAAGATATATCAGTGCATGCCGACCGGCAAGTGGGCCGGCACTCCGGAGAAGTGTGTTGGTGAGTGGAATAGTTATATTGGAAAGATCATAACTCTGAAATTTTTCAGCCGAGAAGAGAAAGGAGCTCTAAATCAGAGCTCCTGGATTCGAGGATAAGCCTCTTCAAGTCGTCTGCTAATTGAAAACTGTGTTGATAATCTTTTGGGAATAAATTCATGTTGAGAAGCTGGTCTTGTTGAAGTTTCAGGGAGATTTGAGAAATTACGGAACCGGAAAAAAGACAGTAATGACAGCTTCACTCTAGAATCCCCCCCCCCCCAGCTCAATTAGAAATCCCTGAATATAAACATCCTTCGGAAGCACTCTTCTGTCCATCTTGCAACACGATGTTGTAGAGACCTATATTTCAAAAAACGACACCAATTAATTCTAGTAATTAGCATATTCTTCGGTCGTACCACTGGCCCACTGTGTCAATTCGTTTGTACATCAATCAGGCGGTGGTTTTTTCGTGTCGAAGAGATGAGATTGATGGGGGAACAGAATTGGGAAGATTTGTTTCAAATTGAAATTTGAGAATCGAAAAAATTAGCAATTTTTGCCTGTTGTTTGCCCATCGCAGTTTCATATTGTGACATATCTGACTTCTGAAAATCCAACGTGGACATCTGAAGTCTCTTTGGTTTGCCCGTCAACGCCGAGCCTGCATCACTTATTCAGTCATAATATGAACCCTAGCACTGAAAGAGTACTAGTTTTTTGAAGATTTGTTTCCATACCCGATCCAGTTTTGAAAAGCACAGATCAAATGCCTATTTCCATTCCCCCAATCTTATCCTTTGTTCAATTTTTCGCAATTTTCAATATCCCAATTCAACCTCATTCCCGCTTTTCATCCAAATTCTCTGCCATTGCTCCTAACACCGCTTGAAGAAAACAAATTGACTGGTGATCCATCTCGAATTTCTCGATTCAAATTAGCCCTTCTTCCTATTGCTTAGGACGACGCTCCATATATTTATTGTCTCATATATAGGAAGAATGAAATTAGAAAAATTCACGAACTGCTGAGAGGATGGGGGAGACGACAAAAATTAGCATTGTAATTGAAGATTTCGGCGGTTCACAAATGGAATGTTCTAGAAAATGGGGGCAGCGTGGGTCAATAACAATAATTATTATATGGCTGGAATTCCTAAATTAGCATTTAGGGCACCAATATTGTAATGTGATATAGAGTCATTATATAAAAATCAACCCATTTCAAAATATATTAGAGTACGGTAGTTCCCAGAAAGGCATCACTCTCGACTATGTGTTTGTTTTCTGTTCTTTTCACTCTGTTAAAATTCCTTCGTTTTCCCCCCTTTATCTCCTTTTCCACCAAATATTCTCGTTTCGTCCCAAAAATGAGGCATTTGGGAATTGAGGGGACTAGTGTTTAGCTGAGAGCGGGGATGAGTTATATGTAATAATAATGGTGTCTCCTTTTTCTGAGAGAGAAAGAGAAGGCCCACAAAAAGAATGAAGTTTTATTTTTGAGAGATGACGGGGGGAGGCAATCAAAATATTATCGTTGCGAGGAATCTTGCCGGCATTGAAGTTTTATATTTTAGAAGAGCTGGGGGATACAATAAAATTTGAAGGAGTTTTGGTTAGACTTCGACTTAAGACTATATTATATACAGTAGATCAGTTTTCGTTGAGTGACCGAAAATTTCGGCTAACCTTAGTTATCTAAAAAGTAGTTCGAGTTTTATTTCCATGTCCCTCATTTCCTTATATGAGGTCATAATATTAGGGAGGTAAAAATTTGAGAACTCGTGCTCCAGCGCACTGGTCAAATGGAAGAGAAAATCACACAGATTTTTTTGCAAAAGCTCTTCCATTTGACCAAATGCACGGGGAGTGCAGTGGAGCATGGATTTTCAAATTTTTACCGCCCTAGTAGAATGTTTTCAGCTACAAAAAAAAGTTCTACGCTTGATTAATAAACACACAGACCTACTTGCTTATTTGTCGAATCCTGTCTACTACTAAAGTATCTCTAATTTTCAACTGAAAGTGCCCAAGAGTCAACAGAACCATTTCGACTGCTTCAGCTCAAACTCACCAACTTCCACAACATACTCTCGAATCATTTCATCACAGTCATCACTCAATTTGTCTACAATACTCACTCAACAACTCTCCAATGAGCTGTCCATCTTTTTTGCCGCCAACTCCTGCGCCCCAAATCAAGAAATTATGCAAATTCGGTTCGCGCACTCACACCATCATTCGTGCGGTAGTCTCCCATTCTCTAATCCTCTCGATTTGACACACACTATGGAGTATGGAAGTGAGATGCAACATGGAAAAAGGTTCACTGAAGATTTATTATCTACTGAAGGGGAGGAAGGAGGGAATCGAAATGATGATTGACACTGGACAGGGTGTTGAAATGAGATGTGTCATCCGGGAATGGGGGAGATCGGGGTATGGTGGAGTTTGGGGTTCTGGAGGTTTAACTATAAGAATATGTGAATTGATATTTCAGATTCTGATCAAAGTGGATGGACGACTTGTTACTTATTTATGTGTGGCGGAAAAAAACAAAACCAAGCGCTCTATCATTCAATTCAATAACCTTACAGGTGTAGATGAACTAGCTCAGAAATCATCTAGCTAAACTTTACTGAAAAAACGTAATATCATGTAGAACGGGTTCGAGCTCAAACTTTCTATTCCAGTACTAATTTTAAGGACCAGTGGATTACTTTGAAGGATACTTGCGCCAGCAAAAAAATAGTTTTGAAGGAAGACGACAAAACTAACTACAGCCGAAAACTAACTAGTGCCATACTAGTCGGAGCGAGGCATGGTATTTACGAGACGATATATTACCTTGAAAATCACATAAACTTTATAACTTTCTGCGAATCATCATTTATCAAGATTCGAACAGTCACCTTATTGAGCGCGAAGATCAAATTTAGGTGCCACTACCAAATCATCTTTATCGCCTATCTCCAACTCTGATCTTTATTCAACAAATGATACTAAATATCCCAATTCCCCTCTCTTTCTCAAGTTGCGCAATTCCCCTCATAATTGGGCTCACTCCCATCTCTCTTTCCTCTTTTCTCAAGAAAAAGATTATTCAAAACGATAACGACTTTTCCATCATCTATTTTGTTTGAAACTGCTCTAGCTTCTCGTCGATTTCCAAAATAAAACTTTCTCATATTTTGGTAGTGGAAGTGGAAGACATCCCATGGGGCGGAGAAATCACATCATATTAGTATATGTTAATTGTTCTTTTTCTTCCTCCGGAAATCCTCTTCTCCAAGTCTCCGCCCCCTTTGCCCGGGCTCATTGGTTTTGAGGCTCGGCGAGGGGCGGAGCCAAGAAGGCTTATGGTTTTTTTTCTGCGCCAGAGGAAAAGAAGAAGCTGTTTGAAGCCTTGTCGTTTTCAATAAAAAGTTCAATACTGTACTATTCTAGAACTGAAGGAATGATTAGCGATCTGGAGGCTGGTGTAGGTGTTGACACCGAACCTGTAAAAATAATCAGTGATATCTGGAATGACTTTTGGAAAACTCAAATTAATTCTGGTAAGTCATGTTGTTCTCGATTGTTTCTGATAGAGTAGGAACTGCAAAAGTTCATTTTTCACTTCTCCATTTCTATTCTTATCATTGAGCAACCTATAGCTATACTACAATTTATATGAAGTTAGTCTTCTTTCTGATTTACATTCTGACTTTTAATATACTACGTAACATGCTACTACAAAGCCAATTTCAGTCCTACTCAACTGTTCTGATGGATCTGAGACATCGCCGATTCCTGAGATCGACAAATCAACGTCTTCCCGAGAGCCTTCAGTCTCCCCAGATGACGAGGCAATGCTTGAAGAAGATGGAATTTTGATGGAAGATGATAATGATAGTGGAGAAACTTCTGCGAAGAGAAGAAGGACGAGAACAAACTTTTCTGGTTGGCAAACATTCCTCAGGATGTTAAAAAACAGTTTTGAGTTCAGGTTGGCAGTTGGAAGAACTTGAATCGGCATTTGAAGCATCTCACTATCCGGACGTGTTTATGAGAGAAGCGTTGGCAATGAGATTGGACTTGTTGGAGAGTCGAGTTCAGGTATATTTTGGGTTTTGTTCATAGTTCAATATTTAGAACTTCAAAAACAGATTGAAACAGTACAGAAACGTAGGTAACGTTAGGCTGTGCAGACATTGAGAACACAGCATGACTATTCAAATTTCATCGGTTAGCCACCAGTTTGACAATTTTGGTCAAATTCTACAAAACATAGGAGTTAGCAAGCATGATCGGTAATCTCATCAATTTATTAAATGAACCCCGAGTTCTTCAGAAAGCGTTGAATGAGTTTACCAAACGGGAAGAATTTTAGAAACCAATGTAAAGTAGACAATTATTTCATTGTATTGGCCGAGCCGGCATGAATCATTCTTGCTTCAAAAAACACAACGACTACCGTACCCTCTTCCTCAGCATTCCCATAGCTTATTGGTTTTGTTTTGTTAAAAAATATTGCCTCGTTTCGTCAAGAGAGACGCAGCCAACACATCCCCACTGAGTGGGACATGATGGATTGTATGGCAGAAGAAAACAGTGAGAAGGAGAGAATGCTCCCCCTCTCTCCGAATTCCCTTATGAGGGCGGAATAATTAACTACTTGTTTGCTATTAGTCGGATTACGGTAGTCTATAGATTTATGAGCAGTTTTTTTTTTCATAGATCGTGTTTAGTAGTAACAGAGTTTTATATCAATAAACCTGAAAAATGCTGAACTACCAAAAATCTTGCTTCACTGCTTCTATTTTCCTCTACTTCTAGTTAGAATGGACCACTTTTCACTCACCTAATCTACAACTGGAAATCTCCAAAAAAACATTTTTCTCCCAATTCGCAAAACCATTAATTCCCTTTTCGAACTTGCAACTCTATTTTCATCCTTCTCCCTTTCTCTCGGACTAGTCATTCTTCTTTTAATCAGATATCCTCTTTTCGAGATTTCATTCGTCTCCTCGTCTCCTGACGCCACCAAAAATCGAAAAATAAGATAAGAACGGGAGTTACTCTGTGGCCAATAAATTTTGAAGACGAAGTGCCAAATAGGACAGAAAACGGAAAGAAAAAACAGGGGCTCGCTTGTAATTCCAAAATAGTGGTATTATTAAAGGTATGGTTTCAAAATCGGAGAGCAAAATGGAGGAAGCGAGAGCAGAATCGGCATCATGGAGCAAGTGAGCCGAGGAAAGAGGGAGATGGGGCTGGAGTTGAGTCGAAGGTGAGTAGTTAGTTATTACAGTACAAATAAGAATGTGTTAGTTGAAAAACGCTTTTGTGTCTCCCCTAGAAACTGTAGAGTGCAGTAATGAAGACTTTCCAAAATAGTATTTCTATATTTCAGCCTCTTCCCACATTCCCCTTCTCAATCGACAGCATTCTAGCTGTTAGTCGGGTACCTCGTGGACGACGACCAAATGCTAAATATCCAAGAGTGCAGGTAGCCTTGATTTCTAATTTTAGCCATATTTCTTCAGGACTCCGCCGCATTTGCTGGGACCGAATTGAAGGTTCATGAGAATACTGTAGTTCTCTTTGTGCTCGATGCTGCCTCGTCGCGATACCAATGTGCCTTCAATTCGGCACCCCAGCAAGTGCAGCGGAGCGCGCTTAACCGGAAAAAATAACACTAATACAGTAGAACCTGTGGTAAAACAAGAATCTTTTAGGCCTGTAAAAATCTGTCTCCATTCATGATTCCTCTGTTCCCGATCACGCAACCCGGAGGAAATGTCATCCGTGAGAAATCGCCGCCTCCAGTTCAAATGACCACAGTGACTACTGTAGCTGAATTGTTGAAATCTGCATAAAGTTTTCTTTTTGTATTGCTTCGTTTTTAATCTTCCATCGGCCGGTTTCCTTACCTCTCCAAAATTAATCTTCAAAATGTTTTCATTTTCTAAATATTTTCGATCAGCATTCTATTGAACTATGAATTGTGCTCCTATCTTTTTGATGTACTTGGTACTATCTTTATGAGGATTCAGATACTTATGAAAGATTACAGACTCTGGTTAATGCGTTCTACTTGGATCCTCTTCCCGACAGAGCAAAATGCGAAACTCGATCTGATTGTGGCTGGTTCGAAGTGTGTCCATATGGAGAATGTTTGAACTTTTTTGGAATTCTCTAATAAAAAAGAACGAAATTCAATTCGAGAACTTTTTAAGGTTACAACTAGCTCTATTGCTAGCATGCCTCAAATTTGAATTTTTCTTTCTCATCGTCCTTTTCCTAAACTCGTTTTTTTCTAGTGGAAAATTCACAAGGATTACTTGAGGTCTCATTACCTGACAAAGCGGCGGCATAGCCGGAAAATTCAAATTTCACCTATGTTAGCAATAGAGCGCGTTGCGACATTGAACATATGGTCAATATAAAAAACACAAAAACGATCTTCAGAGAACACTATTTATTGAACTTAAGGCGATGAAAAGGAAGAAGAACAATTAGAGAATCATGCAACAGGCGTTCTTCTTCTTTGGCTGTGCAGCTGGGCGACGTGGGAGAGCTGAAACTTCAGATAGTGCAAATTATTATTCTAGTTTTCCCTTACCTGCTGGCTTGGCTGGTGCAGCCGGTGTGGTCATGATAGAAGTCTTGGCGACCTCCTTCTTGACAGTTTCGGCCTTGCTCTTCTCCTTCTTGACAGTTTCGGCCTTGCTCTTCTCCTTCTTCTCTTTTTCCTTATTCTCTCCTTCTTTTTCTTCTTTCTCGTCCTTCTTGTCCTCCTTTTTGTCATCCTTTTTGTCATCTTTCTTATCATCCTTCTTGTCCTCCTCCTTGGATTTCTTCTCTTCCTCTTTACTCTTTTCCTTCTTCTTCTTTTTCTTTTCTTCCTTCTTCTTTTCCTTCTTATCCTCCTTCTTCTCATCGTCATCTTCGGTTCTGGTCTTCTCTTTGGACTTCTCAGGATTCGCCTCCTTCTTATCATCCTCCTTCTTGTCTTCATCATCTTCTTCCTTCGTCTTTGTCTTCTCCTTCTTCTCATCATCGTCATCTCCTTTCTTCTCCCGAGCCTCTCGTTCCTTCTTTTTTTGAGCTCTCGCCTTTGCGATTTCTTCTCTCCGCTTCTGCTCATTTGCCAGCTTTTCAAGCTCATCTTCAACCTGCCCTTGACGGTTTTCAGCGGCTTTCTTCTTTCGCTCCGCCTTCTCTTTTGCCTCACCAGTGAAATCCTGAACATTTGAAAAATGAAACTATTATTGTTCAATTCACTCACCATGTCAAGTCCCTTGGTGTCATCGTAGCCTCCCTTCTTGATCTCTCTACCCGATTTAGTGTAGCCAAACGGAGCTGTTTCCGACATTTGAAGAGTTTATTATTGTCAAATTGTCCGTCTGGTTTTGCAGAAATAAATGTTTTGGAGATTGTTTTTGTCAAGAAAAGTTGCCACGTTTTGAAAAATTCGAAAAAATAAGTGGTAGTGGAACTTGTCGAAATACACGATTTTAGATTCTTTATTAAACTTGAACGCTGAAAAAGAAAAATAATAGTAACAGAGAGATCCAATAGTTGAATAATGAGCAGGAGCCAGAGAGTGGGGTTTGGCAAAGCTGGAATAATGAAAGCCGACTAAAAAACCTATTACGATCAACTTACAGTTTGAAAATCAGGCATTGGTTTGTATTTCTCCGCTAACTTTCCAAAATCTTCTATCGCGCAGAACTCTGCTCGATTGCACACTTTTTGTGTGACATCAGTGAAATTATCTCGAGAGTTATCCCGATACAAAAACTTGACAAAATAATCAGATGAATTACTGTAGACCTCAATGCTGAGAGAAGCAGATGTGTCTGGCCAGCCGTCGAGAGTTTTCACGAGGTCTTGGATTCCTAGAGGAACCATTAGAGCGTATATAACAAGGTCGTGCTGGAATTTAGACAATCGTCTATGTTCTTATTGAAATCAACTCACTGAAGAGTACCCGTAGAACTTCATAGGTCTCAAAAAGTTTGAGCAGTTTTCACTATTTTTCAGGCATTCAATTTTAGCCAGAGCTCTTTCGTAGAGCTCATTGAGAAGAGGTCCGGCTTGAATAACGCTTGTCTCATGAGCAATATCAACTCCGTTTAGGATTGCTGGATTCACTGGAATTTTTCGAGTAAAGATAATCATCATTCGAGAAATCGTACCAAAGTGACCCTCCATTAGCTGCTTGTATGGAGCGTAGGTCTTCTGAGATTCTTGATATAACGCTTCATTATAAAATGGAAGTTCTCGATAGAGAGTATCGTTAAACCAATTTCTCTGACATTTCCATGCATCTGTGTAGCTATCGAACACCTCTGGATTCTCCGTTACATTGAACAATGCAGCAACTCTTCGGTTCAAAGCGATCATCTAAATTTACATTTGAAGTCAGAACTGGAAATTCATTCTACCTTCGAATTTGCTTCTTGTACTTCTGGAAGCTCCGCCCATTTTTCCTGTAGCTGTTCAAACCGAGCACATTTGCATTGTTGAGTGGCTGCCTAATAGTAGAAACGTTATAAGAAATATAAGTCTCAAAGCTTACACAAAGCTCTGCGCCATCCACGTGGACGGGGACAAAAGTGAATCCTTGTTGCCAGTCCACACTATTTGGATAATCAACTCCTAAATACTGCCGTTTAGAATTCCGAATGGTCTTTGATAACAACAGTATACCTTGAATATTCCATGCCCCAGGTGGAAACATGCCATATAATAAAGACATGGCGGATACAATAGTGCGATTGACGTTGGTGGATCTTATGTAAATCTGAAGGGAAAACTTATTTCCTTGCACTACGAATGAACTCACTTCTCTAGAAGCATATCGATGACTCAAAAACTCTTTATCTTCTACATACAGTTTCCTAAAAAGTGATCCTAGCCCGTTCATCTGAGCCATTCCAAGAGGTGTCAGTTCTCCTAGACCCCCGCCACCAAACGTCCAATTAGCCTCAGAAATCGGGTAGAGTTCATCAATTGCAGCACGATCCCCATGTCGCCATAGCTTGAAACGAAAGAATGAGAATAATTGATTTCAGCGAGAACTCACTGTCTGCACAAACTCCAGCTGATAGTCTTCTGCTGAGATATTTGGAGTTAGAAGATACAATGTCAATAGAAGTTCCAGAATTCGCAACATGCCTCCGAATTGAATGAGTTGCTCTAATGAATGGAATGATCAAGAATCGCGACAGACATAAAAAATTTTATCAACGAGCATCACCCCGATAAAATAGACAATAAAGTTGGGAAAATTAGGTTTTTTGAAAACTAAAGAACAAGAAACGTCTACAGGTTGAAACTCACAAGGAAGGAAATTGTTTGAGGTGTGAATTTGAACTATTTTCTGAAGATCGAAGGTCTCATGTCTCAATTTTTGTAGAAAGTTCTAAAAGGTCCGGTTTTTTGGGTTGAGCAAATACGATTCTAAATATGAAACTTCAGAATCTGAACCTCGGTAGCTATTATTAACATAATAGTTCTAGTCATAACAGATTTGCAATTTATTTCATCCAGCTCCATACAAAAGCTCCATACAAAACATGAGCTCCATACAAAATTCTGTCCTTTCCGGTAGTTCTAACTAGTTTAAGTATGGTTCTTCAGAAATTCTAGAACTGGGACTTTGATGGCTGATAACTCGGCTCTTATTTCTCAATGTCAGTACAGTCTAGAGTTCACATCTCTGAAAAATTCCACTCAAGAAAGCCCCCTTGTAAAACAAATAATGTCCAAAGGATGAAGACGATTGACGAATGACATATAAAATCAAAAGCACCAAAAATTGAAATTCGTTTTGAAAAGTGTACCAGTCCCTTGTTAATCTTAAACCAAACACTCACTGTTCTTACAGACAGAACACACATTTAGACTGTATTTACTTTTCTAACTGATTTCAAAAAGTGAGACGAGCAAAAAACACTTGTGGAAACTAGGAACGTTCTTTTTCCGACTACATAAAACTTTGGAGTCGATAACCAAAACCAACAGAACAAAAAATACAACAACAAAAAACATATAGACAAAATGGCTGTAGTCTTTATGTCAGTACATAATCCTTCCAGTTCGCGGAAACTGGACATATATCGTATATGTATGCATATAGGGTAACAGATCTTCAGAAGTGTCTAAAACCTATGTGTGGTACATATGAGAGATGTACTAGCTAGCAAGTTTCACAACACAATTAGCACTAAATGTAGCTAAGAATTGTTTAGACTACTGCATATTTTGCAATGTTCTATTCCGGAGAAGTTCTATTTCGGGTAGTTCTATTTTGATCAGTTTCAAAGTGGGACTCTCTAAGAAAACAGTGAATTTATAAGTTGAACTAACTGATTTTAATACAGCTCCACTTTTATAGAAACCCCTTCCCTTTGTCATTGAAATTCTCATTTCCTCCCTAGTTCGTCTTTTCCGAAATCGTAAATCTGAAATTGTGCTGTTTATTTACTTTTTTTGCTTTTCCTTTTCCCCTTTTGTCTCTGAAAACTCGGACGACTCAAGGCTAGAATTCTAGCTACATGGACAGAATTCTTGCTTTTTCACATTTCTCAAACCAAGTACACAAGTAAAATCAAAAGTATACATTTTATGTTCAAAAAATGGGAACAAAGTTTACAGAAAAAGATCATCTAAAAATTCGTCAATCTCATCATCCACTGTTTTTTCGGTTTCCGTCGGCGCAGGTCCCTCCCAGATGTCAGTCGAGGAAGAGAGTGTAGAGGCGGCGTTTGATGTGGACGGTTGATCTGGAAGGAAATTGAATTTTAATAGAATTCAGCGGAATCGTTTTTATTTTCAGGGCAAAAAATAGGCTGTTTCACACTAAAAAATGCACCATTTTTCACTGAAAACGCATCGAAATGAATGCAAAAGCAGAACATTGTCATTTCATTGACTAATGATGTTTTTTATTGTGTTTTTTGTAAGCGAAATTTTTGAGTGCGAAAAATCACAGTGGCAAGAAACATTTCGAAATACAGGCACTTCCCTGGCAGAAATTTTTGAGGTTTTTAACGGAAAATGGTGCATTTTTGGTTGCGAAGTACACAAATCTCACCTTTGCTCTCATTCTTTATCGTGGGATCTTCGTCATCATCTTCGCCTTCTTCAGAACCCCTCGCTTCTCGTTTCTTCTCCTTCTCCCATCGCCGTACCGCTCGTTTCTTCTGCTTCACTTGTCGTTTCTGTGTTCCATAGTTTAGCTTATCCGAACACTGCGGACACAGTCTAGCTTTCACAAGCGTGCTTTTCGAGCGTCCGTCTTCCTTGTAAGCGAAGTTTACCTGAGAACTATGAAGATTCGAGGAGGAAATTTTAATTTCAAGGCTTACCTCCCAGCTAGCTAATCCTGAAGTTTCTGGGCATTTTCTAGCTCCGCAGCTCAACTGTCCTTTTCCGTCTTTCACTTCTTGTTCTGTTCGCCAACGCATTCCGATTTTGTTGTGCTTGTACATTGATAAATCGACTATGCAGTATTCTGGAAATTTTTGCTGTTTTTTTTTAAGAAGAATTAACTAATGCTAACCTTTAAATAATTTCTCGTAATACTTCTTTGCCATTCTTTTCTCCCAACTATCAGGAACATTTGTATCGTCTTCTTCGTTCCACACAAATTTGTGATGCTTTTTGAGAACGTCCAAATCAGTTTTCTCGTCTTGCACCTTCCGATTTAGCAATTTCGTTGCTCCTGGATAAGAGAGATAATACAAATTAATCATTTCCTTATGTCGCTCATATGCATTCATTGACATCATTTTTGCCATTCTTCTATGCATTTTTCCATGTTCTTCCTCGAAATCTGAACGGCCATCAGTTCGCTTTCGTTTCATCAGGTCGCCAGGGCGAACTTTTTCCATTAAATCTCCTTTTCGTTTGTTTGTAGCCTTGGTTTCATCGGAAAAATCGCCAAAATCAGACTGTAAATCATCGATCCCGTGGTAGGGATTCCGAACGTTGTTTGACTCCATTTTTTGTATGAAAATCGGTATTTGTAGCTGTTCTTTCTGTAAAAAAATAAGTTTTTTTTAACTTTCACCCTTGCAATTTACGAAAAATTATCGTTTATTTCACAAAATTCCCTCAAAACAACGAAAAAATATCGCTTGCCGGCGAAAAAATCAATTGGTCTTGAAACTCTTTCGCGACACAGTTGAAACGAGTGTCACCGTACCCGTGCGCCTTTGAACCAGTTGCCACGCCGCAGTAGCTCTTCACACACTGTTTTTTGTAGTTTTTCAATCATTTGTGTCGTTATTTGAGAGAATTTACAATTTTTAATGTCATTTTCGTTATTTTCTGTGTCCGAAACCCGTGTGGGGTGCGATTTCTAGCGAAAATTTCATAGGAAACCATAATTTTTCTTCTCCCGGGGTCGTTTTTTTTGTGGTTTTGACATTTTCCAGTACGTTCTCGAGCAAACTTTTTCCTATTTAAGATCAACAAGTGTATCTAAAATTGTTTCATTCTCTCAGCTTGATCTTTTCGAATTACATGCGTAGTTTGGTGATGCAATGAACATCTGCAACTTGACCCTGTCACATTAAAGTTTCCTCTCCCCTTCCGGTGTCATTTGAATGCTACCCCAACGTCATAAGAAAACCACAAGTGTTTTTCTTCCCCTTATCCGCTCTTTTTGAGAGACATAGAGCTTCTCCAGTTCCTTTTTCCCGTTTCCGCAAAATTCCATTATATCGCTCTCCGCCCGAAACGCTAAACTTCAATCTTGATTCTTCACCCTTCAGGATTCTTCTCGCGTGCTTATCAGTGGTTGTGGCATTACATGATTACCTATCACTAATGATGTCCTTCAAGTGCCCGTCAAATAGTTGTTTGGAGGGCGAGTCCTCAATTACGTGTACCTATCATTCATCATTTGCCTGCGTGATCTGAATCTCCTAAAAAGAGCGCTAGGTGAGGGTTAGCAGTGGTCGATTGTTATCTGTTTCGTCTTCTTCATTTCGTGGTCGTTGTAGGATTCGATAAGATGTCGAGATTTCGGGGGAATGGCCCTGACCTATTCATTTCTTTCTATCACCCCATTTTCTCCGCCGAAAGGGGGAAGTGTGGTTTTTTTCCTTGCATCTTTACAGAATCGGGTTAGATGTCGTTTGTGTCGTATCCGTGTTGTTTTTTTTGCATTGCAGTTTTTCTATTCGTAGGCGATATTTAGATATATAGATTTGATACTTCTTGATTTCGAGGATGTATGATGTCTCTTTTCGAGGGGTGCTACACTTCCAGAAGTGAGAAATTTGTATAAACTGCACTAGACACACACACACATCATCGGTGCGCGCACGTTCACTATGCACAACTCATAGTTTGCATTCTCGGGAAATAAAAGAAATTCCTAATTGTTTATATTCATCCGACCGCTTCTCGTTGCCTACTTCTCCTGCACCGATTCCGTCATACGCGTGGGCACACGAAAATTCCCACGTCATCTCAATTCGTCTCTCATGGAGAGAGCAAGCACAACCGATTTCTCGAATTCTAGGACGGTGGTTTTTTGTTTGTTGGGCTGACCAGTAGTTTTTCATCAGCTCTCCTCTTCGTTCCCTTTCCGCCCATTTCTCCTTTTCCTCCTTTCTTGTTGTTTTTTTCTTCCTTCGAACGAAACAGCAGTGAACACCAAGAGGAGGAGAGTGGCCCATTTTTCCGAAGAGACTAGTACTGCCACGTCGGTCTCCATCGCAAGAGACGTAGAGAAGACAGTGTTCTCCTCCATTCCAACGCGGAAAGAAATAGAAAGGCCGAACTGTTCTTTTCTACTGTGTAGTTAGTCGGTCGGTATGTGTGCGAGACTGAGTGTGTGCGTGGCGGGGTGGTCGGTTGAGAGAGAGGGAGAGTTCTGTGGTCGTAATATGAATCGTCCCTGACCTATAGGACCAGAGAGACAGATATACACGTATTCCTGCAGCCACTCCTATCCTATTTGTTTCAAACAATCCCCCTCTGCAATAATGAGTCTGAGAGTTTTGAAGTCTTGCTTCGTTTAGAACCAAGTCATCATTCGTGAATATCTCGTACCATCACTTTGTTGCCCTGATTTCAATGAGAGAAATCGTAATCTATGTTTCTCTTACTGGCCAGTCCTCGCCCTACATTTAGATCTGCTTTCCGATTAGTTTTTATCTAGCTTATCTTCAGTAAGTGAATTAAATCCTCCTGCCCACACCACATCCTGGTCATCTTCAATTTGTTTTCATAGACCGATTTTCGTGTTAGTACATTATTTTTCTCTAGGTAGGAAGATCTTAATGTTCTGAGAGCGTTCGATTGACGGTAATTGCTCTCATCGATTTCAGAACAGGTAGACACACAATGAGATGGGTTCGATAAGATAGGTGAGACGATTTTGGGACCGTTTCGGACTGCTATTGATCGATTAGATGACATAATATTCGGACAGTGCATGTGGATTTTGCTCTTCTTTCCATTTTCAGTTTTCGTCGCTGTGCTATGTTTTGTTTTAATCATCGCTATGCCTTCACTCTATCGTCTGCTCGTGTATTGCTTTTCTCTCTTCTATCACATATGACTTTAAGCAAACAATACTTCTTTTTTGTAGGTATTGTTTGATTCGGACGGACTAAAGCCCGGCTCGGTCAACATAACAGGTCACCTCAACTTACTCCCCTGAACGGATTGATTGTCTTGCGCACGGACCCCCGGATACGGATAAGCCAACCCTTCTGACACGAATCATGGACAACGGACATATTGGTAAGTGTGAAAAATTCAAATGAAAAATGATTCGGTAACAAAATCTTATTTTCAGAAGAAACTAACAATATTGAAATCGATCCAGCCACTGGCGGAGCTGTTATGAGCTTCAGCTATGCATCGGATTTCCCAACACTCCCGGACGCTGCGCCAGCTTCTGCTCCAACCGCTAAGCAGATGAACGTCTGGTCTCGCCCAGCTCTCTCGAAGACTGACGTGACCATCACTTTCCACTTGGCTCCAGATGAGCGCTCTAACAAGGTGAAGAGCTTCGGAAACACTTCGGAGGAATCGAAAAAAGCCCAATCGATCGCTAGTGCTACTAGTAAGTTTTCGAAATATTAGCGGCGGCAATGAGAATTCAATGTTTGTTTTTCAGAGACCCGTATCGAGCTCAGCGAATCGAAGGACGGAGAGCTCACTGTCGTCGTTAAGGGAGAACGTGCTAAGGTCGAAGACGCTCGTGCTCGCATCATTCGCGATCTTCAAACTCAAGCTTCTCGCGAGATCGACATTCCAAAGGAACATCATGGACGTCTCATCGGAAAGGAGGGAGCTCTTCTTCGCAACCTCGAAGCTGAGACCAACTGCAGAATCCAAATTCCAAACCGCGATGGGCCATCTTCCAAGATCACCATCACTGGTCCACGCGAGGGAATCGCCCGTGCTGCCAAGCACATCCTGGATGTTTCCGAGCGTGAATCGAAGCTCGCTACCGAGCATATCGTCTGCCCAAAGAACTTGGTGCCTTTCGTTCGTGGACCACATAACGAGACCTACGATCGTCTCACTGCTCTCGGAATCAAGGTTAACATCCCACCACCAACTGCCACTAACGAGGTGATTTCGGTCACTGGAGAGAAAGAAGGAGTCTTGCGCGCAGCTGCTGAAATTCGCAAGATTGTGGAGTCGAAGAAGAACGTGTCGAGCATTCAAGTTCAAGTTGCACGCACTCAACACAGATACATCATTGGACAATCTCGTAGTGGAATCCATGAGATTCTTCAGAAGACCGGAGTTGTCGTCGAGGTTCCACCAGAGGATTCCGGATCCGATCAAGTTACCCTTCTCGGTGACCCCAATGATCTTGCCAAGGCTCTTACTCTGGTGATCGAGAGAGCGTCGTCTGTTGTCACCCAGTCGATTGCTGCTCCACAATGGCTTCACAAGCATCTCATCGGACCAAAAGGAGCCACTCTCGGAACCCTCGTTCCAAATCGCAACAGTGTGCAAATCGAGTTCGACGACTCAAACCAAATCTTCCTCGAGGGATCACCAGAAGAAGTCAAGGCTGCTTACGAGCCACTCAGCAAGGAAGTTGCTCGCCTCCAGATGGAACTTGCTATCGAGAAAGTCAAGGTTCACCCAACTCTCCATCGCCACGTTATTGGCCGCGGAGGATCCCTCATCTCCAAGATCAAGGAGCAAACTGGAGTTCAAATCACCATTCCAAGCGAAGACACCAACTCTGATGAAATTGTTGTTGAAGGAAAGAAGGACGGTGTCAAGAAGGCCGTTGCTGAGATACGCTCCATTGTCAGCAAGATCGAAAACGAGAAGTCGCGTGATATCATCATTCCACAGAGACTTCACAAGTTGATCATAGGAACAAAGGGATCTGGAGTTCAGGTCATCCGCGACTCTCACCCAAATGTTTCTGTCGTGTTCCCAGATGCCAAGTCAAAGTCTGACGTTGTTAACATCCGTGGAGACAAGGCTGAAGTTGATGCTGTCTACAAAAAACTCACTGCTCTTTCAAAGGAATTTGTAAGATTAATTATATCATGGCTGGTTCAAGTTTAAATTTTTCAGGCTGAGAACAACTACCAGCAGACCGTGGCGATCTTCAAAGAGTTCTTGAAGCACATCGTCGGAAAGGGAGGAGCTACTATTCGCAAGCTTCGTGATGAGACAGAGACTCGTATCGATCTTCCTGAGACTGGATCAGATGACGGAAAAATCACCGTTACCGGAAAGCAGGCCAATGTTGAGAAGGCTGTCGCTCAACTCAACAAAATCCAGGAAGAGCTTGCCAATGTTGCCGAAGAAACCATTGATATTCCACAAAAGGTTCAAGCTCGATTCTTCGGAAACGGACGTCGTTTGATCTCAGACATTGAGGAGGAATGCGGTGGAGTTCACATTCGTTTCCCATCGGAAAAGAGCGAATCTACCAAGGTTACCATTCGTGGACCAGCTGGAGACGTCACAAAGGCTGTTGGTCTTCTCTCAGCTCTTGCTAAGGACAAGGAAGAGAATTATGTCGAGGATACCGTTAAGGCTAAGCCAGAGTTCCATCGTTTCTTGATAGGAAAGGGTGGTTCCAAGATCGCCAAACTTCGTGATACTCTTAATGTTCGTATCATGTTCCCAAAGGAGGCTGACGCTGAGAAGGAGACAATTCACTTGCTCGGAAAGAAGGATGATGTACCAAAGGCTAAGGCTGCTCTCGAGGAAGCTATCAAGCAACTCTCCGAAACTGTCGATATCAAGATCACCGTCGATCCAAAGTACTACAAAAACTTCTTGGCTCGTGGAGCTGCTCTTATCAAGGAGATTCAAGATCAAAACGGAGGAGTTGTCATCTCATTCCCAAAGAATGGATCTGACAGCAGCGAAGTTTCTATTCGTGGATCGAAGCAGTGTGTTGAGGCCGCCAGAGCTCGCATTGAGGATACCGTCGAAGACTACGAGAAGCAAATCACCGACACCGTCGTCATCCCAGCCCAGTTCCATCGCGGACTTCTCGCTGGACGTGGAGCTAAGATTCACGAACTGCAATCTAAGTACAACGTCTCAATCCGATTCCCCAACAACCGTGAGGAAGGAGCTGAAGGATCCGATCAAGTTACCATTTCTGGACGTGACACTAAAGTGGAAGACGCCAAGGAAGCTCTTCTTGCTATGGTTCCAATTTCGAAGGTCATTCAGCTTCCAGTTGATATGCATCGTTCGATCATTGGACGTGGTGGTGAGACGGTAGGTTATTCTGTCTTTTTTTTAAATCTATATTTTCCTATTTCAGGTACGCAAGCTTATGCAAGACTATGATGTCAACATCTCGATTCCAAAGGACAACTCGAGCGAAGACATCACTGTTACCGGACAAGCAGAGAACGTTGACCAAGCTCTCGAAGCTCTCCGTGAAAAGCTTACCGAGTACGAGGCTCAAGCTGAAGACCGCAAGCTCAAGCAATGGTCGATGAACATCAATGTTCCAACTGACTACCACCAAAAGATCATTGGACGCGCTGGAGCTACTATCACTGCTCTCAAGGAAAAATACGGTGTCAACATCAACGTGCCCCGCGAAGATGGAAACGAAGCTATCACAATCACTGGATACGAGGACAAGGCCAAGGAGTGCGCTGCTGCGATTGAAGAGATGATTTCTGATTTGAGATCCATGTTCACTCAAGAGATCAGCTTGGATGCCAGATACCACCCACGTCTCATTGGACAACGCGGAAAGAACCTCAAGAAGGTCATGGAGGACTATCGTGTCGAGATTCGTCTTCCACGTCAAGGAGCCGAAGACCCGAACTTGGTCGTTGTTGCCGGAAAGGACGAGAATGATGTGTACGATTGCATCGATCACTTGCGCGCTGAGGAGGAAACCTTCATGCAAGACAACGTTGAGAGAGTGAGTTGATATTATTCTAATTGTAATAAACTGAATCGTTTTTCAGACTCAATACATGTCGCCACGTCAACAGGAGACTCACAACGCTCGCCCACAAGCCGGACCAGTCACCGTTCAAATGAAGGGAGCTCCATGGCAATTGGATATCGGAAGCTCGGAGCAATTCCCAGACATGGGAGCTTCGTCGACTAACACTACTGCTGTCGGTGGAGCTTGGGGATCATCCCGTCGTTGGTAAACAACTCAACGATGATTCAACCAACGTCAATATTCATAGTCTTCCAAACAGCACCCTCCCCTTAAAATTGTATTTATTAGTGTTTTTTTCTTGTTGATATAATTTCCTCCCACCCCTACATTACCCTTTTTCGCTCTTTATATTGCTTGATATTTATTGTGCCCCGAAGCCTACCACATCCCAAACGGATATTCTAATCACACGAATGTGCCTTTCTCGAACCCCAACTCTAGTGATAATTTATTACCCATCGTTCTTGGTTTTTCTCTCTTTTCGGGCCTTGTTTGTTATCCCTACCTTTCCCTTCGAAACTCGTTTTGTTTTCCCTTTTTCTTTTTTTCTCGTTACCCGCTTTTCAATGTAAAATTTTTCGATCCCCCGCCAATGGTTTTATCTCTCTCCCCCTTCCCCCAAAAAACATCTTGCGGACCACTTGACGTTGGTTTTATCATACATATTATACGATTGTTTGTTATAATATTTATGTGAATATTATAATAAATGGTTTTGGTGTAAGAAGAAAGCCTTCTGAACAAATGAAATACTTTTAGCTAGCAGTTTTCATACCTACTAACATCTCAACACACCTCAACATTGACTTTCTCTAGAATGCGCGAAATAGAATGGATACTGTCAGTGGGAGCAATTCTGATAGCATTCAAGTGTCTTCTGATACCATCGTACACTTCGACAGATTTCGAAGTTCATCGGAATTGGATGGCAGTGACATGGAATCGACCGATCAAGGAATGGTACACAGAGTCAACTTCTGAATGGACACTTGACTATCCTCCATTTTTCGCATATTTCGAGTTGGCTCTGGCTTATGTTGCAAATGCGACGGGGTGATTTTTTAATGATAAGATTCAGGGTTTTAACTTTGAAAATTCAGATTCGACGAGTGCTTGGAGATTTCTGAAAAGCCAAAAATGTCACCGAGGATTCTGTTCTTTCAACGAATTTCTGTGATATTCACCGACTTGTTTTATGTAAGCAGCAGTCTTTTTTTTTGTATAAAAATGTGTGGAGATTCGGAAAATCATAATGAAAAAGCTCTAAGTTTGCTATAAAATTCTGAAAATTGTCACGGGATCAAAACCTCAAAAAGTGGACTAAAACTTCGAAAAATAGCTTAGAAACGCTTCATAGAAAAGCCTTATCAAGATTCCTAAAATTGGCGGAGTCAGATATCTTTTTCTGAAATAGCAAATTCGGACCGTTTTGCTATAATTTGGAGGTCATTTTAACCAGAATCCTTTTTTCAGATTGCCATCTGCGCCCTCTACTCGTTCAAATCGCCTCAACTAGTCCAAAGAGTTCAAAGGAAACTGAGAAGTCGAGCACGAGAAGCATGCTTTGTGCTGCTGACGACCCTTCAAGCTCTACTGATTTGCGATTCTATTCATTTTCAGTACAACGCAATGTTGACAGCTTTTTTCATTCTTTCCATGTATTTCATCGATTCGGGACGGTTTTTGATGGTTAGTTCGGGGCTCCGGGACCTTTAAAAACTGGACGTTTCGGAACCGAAACCAGGCTATTCGGCATCGATAAGATTTAACACATAAAACAGAGTTTGCAGCAAAATTACTGAAATCGAAGATATTCCGAGTGAAACCTCTGGTTTTGAAAGAGCCGGTTCCGAAACGACTGGTTATAAAACGTCCCGATTCCAAACTAAAACTTTCTTCAATTTCAGGCTGCTCTCACATTCTCAACTCTTCTAAACTTCAAGCACATCTACGTTTACTATGCTCTCGGATACGTCTTTTTCTATCTCGTCAACTACTTCCAGTTCTCTTTGGAGAAGATTTTCAGTAATATTCCTAAAGGTAAATAATTCCTTCATTTTTCAGCTTCGAGACGTCTTGAATCCAGACGTTTCGAAACCATACGTTTCGAAACCGGTTTCAAACGCGTTCTTTTCGAAACTTGTCACTTTACCTTTTTCCACTTTGACAATGACGGTTTCGAAACTTTCAGTTTTGAATCGTCCACCTTCGAAACGTCTCAATTTCTCATGAAATTGTTTTGAAACGACCAGTTTCAATATGTCCAGTTTTGAAATGTCCGGTTTCAAAATGTTCGATTTTGAAACGTCTTCATTTTGAGTCATCGGCTCTAGTCCCAAACATGGGTCCCCCCAACTTTTATGGGTCCCCTTGAACTTATTTGGGTCCCCTTGAACTTATTTGGGTCCCTTTTTGGGACGCGAACTTTTTTGGGTCCCCTCCAACTTATTTGGGTCCCCTCGAACTTATTTGGGTCCCCCCTGGAACTTGAACTTTTGTGGGTCCCCCCTGAACTTTTTTGGGTCCCCCCTGAACTTTTTTGGGTCCCCCCTGAACTTTTTTGGGTCCCCCCGTGAACTTTTTTGGGTCCCCCCTGAACTTTTTTGGGTCCCCTCTGAACTTTTTTGGGTCCCCCCTGAACTTTTTTGGGTCCCCTCTGAACTTTTTTGGGTCCCCGGTGAACTTTTTTGGGCCCCCCCCCCAAAAAAAAACTGAAATTTTTTTTGCTTGCACTGCTCTTTTCTCATTTCCAAACTTTCATGGGCCCTTTTTGAGTGGTGAACTACTTTTTGCGTTATTACTCCAATACTCCAGTTTTTCGCTCAATTGTCATTCGAGAGCATATGATTTGAAAATGTAAAGTGAATGAGCTTTTATCGACAAAAAATAATTGCATGGTCTCTACCGCAAAGAACGGTCTCTAGAATTTTAGTGGAATTACGTGTAGAATTGAATGGTCTCAAATGAAAGAATGATTCCAACTTAGCATTGTTCCCCTCATATATTTAGGCTTAGTAAACGCCTCAGAAGTCTTAAATCGAAATTGGAAGTTAGAATGCGTTTCAAAGTGCATTTTTCGTGATTGTAGTATTTCTGAGGCCTTTGCCTAAGCCTAAGAAAAAGGAAACGCAGCCAAAATAATCACTGATGGCTCTAAAGGCAAAGAGGAAAGGTCCCAACCGCAAAAAATGTCCCAAGAATTCATCATTCAATAATTATTTTGGTTGAGTTCCCTTTTTCTTAGGCTTAGGCAAAGGCCTCAGAAACACTATAATTACGAAAAATGCACCCCCCCCCTCCCTTTAAGACTCATTTTAGCTTTCATATTCTATTAAGCCTGAAAAAGCCTGAAGCCTGGAAAAACGAAAACTCAAAACTAATATTCACAACGTGTTCATGTCTTGGGACCATTCAATTCTAAAATAGCTCTCTAGTTTTTTGAAAATTAGGCATAGGAAGGTGTAGGAGTAGTCTATTGCGTATGTAGTAAACTAATGAGACCTTTTTTATATAAATAATGGATATCTTTTAAATGGATCACGAAGAAGAGCCAACGAATCAATTATCGGACACGATCACCGAGGAAAAACAAAATCAAACTTTGGAAAACTTACAATGAACGGGAGGAAACTATGAAAATAACAACCAATAAAGCGATGTACAGGAGCCACTCCAAAATATGGATTTAGAGTCAATTTTTTAGGGCCTTTGCCTCAGCCTGTTATGAAAGAACATTGTAAATTAATATATGCGTAATAAAATAAACAAAGAGAAAACTAAAAATCAGGAGGTTTCTGACCAGTTATTGGCTTGAAAAGTTTGGAAAACGGCCTTTTTATGTCGAAAGCGCAGAAGATTAACTTCAATTTTTCTTATTGTTACAATTTTCAAGAAAATTGACAACGTTCTAGTATAACAAGCTTAGGCAAAGGCCCCGAAAAATTGACTCAAAATCGAAATTTTGAAGATAAAATAAAAAGTTTCAACTATTTGGAGGGACCCAAAAAAGTTCAGAGGGGTCCCAAATAAGTTCAGAGGGGACCCAAAAAAGTTCAGAGGGGACCCAAAAAAGTTCAAGGGGGACCCATATAAGTTTAGAGAGGGGTAAAAAGGGACCCAAAAAAGTTCAGAGGGGTCCCAAATAAGTTCAGAGGGGACCCAAAAAAGTTCAGAGGGGACCCAAAAAAGTTCAGAGGGGACCCAAAAAAGTTCAGAGGGGACCCAAAAAAGTTCAGAGGGGACCCAAATAAGTTTGAGGGACCCAAATAAGTTCGAGGGGACCCAAATAAGTTGGAGGGGACCCAAAAAAGTTCGCGTCCCAAAAAGGGACCCAAATAAGTTCAAGGGGACCCAAATAAGTTCAAGGGGACCCATAAAAGTTGGGGGGGGGGCCCATGTTTGGGACTAGAGCCGAGTCATCTTGTTTCATGAGTTTCGCTAGGAAAATGACCAGTTTCGAAGCGTCTTAGCTTTCATTCGCCAAGTTTTCAAACATCCGGTTTCGAAACGTCCCAAAAACCCATCTCTCCCAATATCGATTTCTGAATTCCAGCCATCACTCTCGCCGTCTCCCTATTTCTTCCATTCGCACTCTCCATATCTCCATTCTTCTATGCTTCCGGCGTCGAAGGTCTCCAGAATATTGCAACTCGTCTATTTCCAGTATCCAGAGGACTCACTCACGCTTTCTGGGCACCTAACTTCTGGGCACTTTACAATTTTGCCGACTTGATTTTGTATCGAATTTTGAGTTTGTTGAAGATTGGGAAATTTGAAGCGCCGACATACACTTCGGGATTGGTTCAGGTATTTGATTTCGAAAGAAGAAGGGCAATAGAAAATAAAGCAATTTTCAGGAGTACTCTCACAGTGTGCTTCCCAATGTGAGCCCTGTTGGAACACTTTGTCTGGTGGTTTCATCGTCGATTATTGTGCTGACTGGATTGGTGATTCGTTGGAGAAAAGATTCCCGACCAGTTGACTTCTCATTATTCATGATATTCTCTGCTTTGTGCTTCTTCTACTTTGGATACCATGTTCACGAGAAGGCCATTATTCTGATCACTGTCCCAATGACGATTTTTGCTATCAAGGTGAGCAAACAAGTATAGAGAAAAAGAATTTAGGACCCTCCAAATTAGCGAAAAAACGAACTTCGAAGGTTTTCTTTATGCGAATCCTCTATCATTTTTTGTCGTAATCCTTCTTAATTTTTCAATTCCAGAACCCCAAGTACCACTGCCTACTGGTTCATCTCTCCTGCATTGCATCGTTCTCCTTGTTCCCTCTTCTGTTCACATCTTTCGAGATTTCGCTCAAATATGCTATTTGTGCTGCATACTTCTTCTTGCAATTAGTGTTTTTGAAGTGAGTTACTTCCGATTTCAATAGAAAAACAAAAGTGAAAATTTCAGAAGATACACTCGAATGCCACTAGCAGATCTACTTCCTTGGCGACACATTGCGAGTTGGATGGTTTTGGGACTTGTGGAGATTTATAACACATTTTTGCATAAGGTGAGCAAATTGAGAATCTGGGGGTATCCCATTTTAGAACCGCTCAAAATAGAACTTTCACGGAATAGAACTGTTCGAAATAGAACTGCTAGACTGTTCTATGAACAGTAATTGGATGTCTTTAGTACATTTCTTATAGTTCTTTTTGTCACGGTTCTATTTTGGCTAGTTCAGTTTTATTTAGCAGCTCCCCGACGTTTTGCAACCGCGTCTTTTCGCAATCATGCTTTTTCGCAACTGGACATTTCGCAACTTTATCAACTCCTTTTTATGTTCATTTGGGTTATATGTGATAGGGATCATTGTAAGAAATTTTAGGTTACCGTCAAAATTTGAACATTTCTGTTGTTGAATTTTCACAAAAACATAGATGTTTCGGTTTCGAAATGACATTGTTGCGGATTGTCGCAGTGGCGAAGAGACTAGTTACGAAATGTCGAAAGTTACGTTTTGAGCAGTTCTAAAATGGATACCCCTCGAATTTCACTAAAAATTCCAACAATTTGTTTTCAGTGGCTCCTATCTGATCGACTTCCATTTGCACCATTGATGGTTATCTCAGTGCTGACTGCTATTGAGCTCACTTCCTTCTTCGGATCTCTCATCTGGACCACCTTTGCCGATGGAATCATAGATATCACCTGGCAGAAAGCAACATGTCGTCTACGAGAGCAACTGATTCGGGATGTCACATATTCCGTGCAAACTGTCGATGAAGAAGAGGATGTGCAAATTGTCGCCGGCATCGATACATCCGCTAGTGCTTCGAATCCCGACATGGTCTATATCTCAGTCAGCTTCTGGAAATATCCTAGCCTTCAACATATAGAGACAGTCTCAGATGCACGCATCCTACGGCATCCTTATATTCCACAGTTTCTGGCAGTTCGGGAAGCTGATGTTATGGCTGATTTTGTAAGAAGTGTGATAGCGGAGAGGCCAGAATTGAGACCGGATGTAATTTTATGCGACGGATTCGGACAGTTTCATTCGAGAGACTGTGGAATGGCTTGTCATGTTGGTGCTCTTACTGGAATTCCGAGTATTGGTATCGCGAAAAATCTGGCTCTTCATGATGTTTATGAAGTTGTGGGGATGGAGCAACGAGCAAAAGTGGACCAATTTGTTGAGAAATGTAGAGAGCTCTATAAATCGAACAAGACTGTGCCGGGATATATACCATTTGATATTGTGGAGCCGGTCAAACTCAATGTTTTGAGAATGGGAAGTTCCATGGTGAGCAGTTTTTCAGAAAAACACAACACCTATGTTTTCTTCAGAGTGGTGTATTCGTGTCCGCTGGCTACGGTATTGACCTGGATCTGGCGACTACGATTTCATCGAAAATGCTCTTGAACAACACTACTTGTGAACCAATCCGTGCGGCAGATCTCGAGTCTCGAAGGCTTGTTCGAGAAAATTTCGACGGGATTGACAAGAGCGAATGACACAAATCATAAATTCATAATTAAGATACGGGATCCTAAGTTTTCTAATTCGGATAGCATGTTTATAAATTACTTTGTTTAATAAAATATATTATTACTGAAACTTTATTAATTTACCGACGAGACAGAAAGCTTCTACAAAACGGAAAATGTTGATTCAAGAACTAACATTTTCGCGATAAGGATAACCCGTGAAAAATGTTCCAAAAGTTTTTGTTCTACTTTCTAGTAAGCAAATAGGCAGAATGAACCCGTAACTTGGGCAATTTTAGGAGATCTCATGGTTAATCCTGAATTCCGGTATATGTCGGAGGGACTGGTTTCGTTGAGTACGGTAGCGGACAGATCAGGTTGAATTTGAGGAGTGCTGAGAAAATCAAAACGATGGCTCCGCAAGTACCAACGATGGTTAGGATTAGGATGACCTGAATATGAAATGATTGAAATTTGAAAGAATGAAAAATTGGTCTTACCCATCCTTGAATCGCAAAGCAGCATTCTGTGCCATGAGCCCCACAGCAGTCGAATTGATGGAATGCAGATGCTTGGGAACATTGGGTGTGTCTGGAGAAGGGGAACATTTTGAAAAAAACATTATTGAACTTTTTCTAAGAAATTGGGCATAAACCGTTTTGACTTGTTTGTAATGAAAATTAGCACTCAACCAAGTTGTCAGCAGTCATAAAAGTTTCAGCTATGACGTTTTCGAGGACTCATTTCTCAAATCGTAGGAACTTCCAAAATGATTTGTTTTATAATATTGAGCTCAGAAAAATTCATGACATAGATTTCAAAGAGTTACATCGACGGGTAAACTCGATTCGTCTACTTTCGTTTGAAACACATGTTTGAAATTTACAGCTACAAGTTCCTACTAGCTGAGATATGCATTCTCAAAGATTTCATGACTTGGAGTTTGTTGTCTGATTACTTGAGTTGCACATTTTGCCACTTTCTATTGCAAATTCGGAATTCTTAAGTCCGTACAGACTAGGATCCGATCCTCAAAGAATTTTATGTTTCAAGCGTACACAGCTCATTATGAAAATATTTGTAATAAGAGCCACTTACTCATTAACGGTGAAGTTTCTACACCATTGACCCAGATTCTTCTCCGCCCAATTCTTTGGGCGAACGATTGTGGAACGGGTTGTGTTGCGGTCTAGCACGGGCCAGACTACCTGGAAACCAAAGAAAATTATTCAGGATCTGAAGGATTTTATTCATCGGGATAATAATTTGAATTTTGAGCTGATAAAAACTTGGACTTCCTCGATATAAATTTCTCCTACCATGGAATAAGCCATTGGAAGAAGGAGTAGTAACAGGATTATGATTCGAGTCATTGGGGAAGATCTGGTTCAAGATACCTGAAAGATGAAGTTTTGTTAGCAACTCTATTGAATTTTGGGAAGACTAGTAGGCAAAGTGTCAAAAGGTTTTGCGATATGGCCATACGATACAGAGAGATAAACGGCGCGAAGAGAACCGAGATCAGGACGGAAAAAAGGGGAAAAAATCAAGGTTTCTTTTATCTTCATCTTGGTAAAATTGTGACGTCAGCGGATGAAATTCAGTTGAAGAAGTAAAGTTTGACGAACGATTCCTCTTTTTTTCAGATAATGGCAATGTTGTGTTTTGTTTGTCTCTTTTTAAGGTACTGTCTGCTGTGTGTCTCGTTTTTTCCAAAAGACAAATATTCGAGAGAATTTTCATTTTGTTGAAAAGAGAGATGGGCGTTTTCTAGTGTTTCGTTGTAAAGTTGACCTGTCTTTTGTTATGATACCAATTTTTGGGTGAAAGAAAGGAAAATATTGTTTGGAATTTTCTGGAGACTTACTACTGTAGCTATCTGGGTGGTCAAATGAAGGAATTTCAAGATGATACTGTCGAAATGCTTTTTTCTAGAGAAGACTGTACTTTTTGGTGGGTTTTCAAAAAAATGAAGCCTAACAAATATGGCAACAGAGATCACATATTATAATTTTATTTTGCATATATTCAGAGAAAAAAAGTTTGTGAATTTCCGTTGAGTGGGTTGGCTGGTCGACCAGATAAGACATTTTCCTATTCGAGAAATTCAAAAATTTGCATTTCTCGCAACATTTGGTCCAGTGGGGTTAGAGAGGAAGGTTAGAAGTCAATCAGGAATTTGCCGAAGGAAATGGCTATTTTTTTGGGTCAAACTTTTGGAGGATGGCGAGAAAGGAGATAAAAAAGTGAATGTGGTTATTAGGCGAACAGGAAATTAGACTAAGCAAGTTAACATTACGACAAGTTAGGACGATTGAAGCGGTTGACGAAAACGTTTTCTGGAGAAAATTGAACTTTTCAAAAGAGGAAATGCCGAATTTTCATCTAGGCCACTTCAACTAGATGAAAATATAAACCATATAAAAGTGAGTTCGAACTTTCAAATGTATAAGAACTAACTAAAGAAGACCAGGGGCATACTGAAATTTCCGAACTTTCAAAGCAATGCAAAATATTTTGAAATCAGTTCACTAATGACCAAATCTTTCAATGTTTGGTCTAAAGTTGATTCTTCAATTTTAGCAAAGTGATGAACGTCTGCTGCCTACCCACATTGTTGTTCGTTTTCACGTGGATGACTGTTATGATCAACTGATTTTTGAAAAGACCATTTTTGATGAAAGAAACTTTCAAAATGCTAATGGGTGATGGTTGTTTCTGCATCATCTCTTCACTATCTTTATAAGGTCACTGTACATAATATCGGCCTAGAAATCAAAATGTTATGTAGAGGAATACTGTAACACAGAGCAGAGGCTTCATGCAAAAGTGTAGGTGAAAGCCAAAAGTGCAAACTGGGAACATTTTTTTGGGGAACCTTCATATTCGAGAAAGAAAAAGAGAAAATTGGATCGAAAATCCTCGAAATTCTCTCGAAGACGGAAAAAAGGAAAGTGCGTGTCTTCTCTTGTCTCTTTCTCGAGAGAAAGAAGAAAACGTATAAACTGGACACATCTGATGGAAAGTGAGAGAGTGTCCAGAAGCGTGGGATAATTGAGAGAGTCGTCGAGAGAAACAGATTTCGATCCGAAGAAATGAGCGAGGGAGAAGATTTGAGGACAATGAGATTCTATTCTGGAGGAAAAGCGAGAAAAACCGAGAAGACACGAGAATGTCGATTGGAAGAATTTGGAAGACGCTTTGAGGTTAGGATTGTGAGGTTAAGGAAAAGCAGAAAACAAGGTTTCTCTAGATAGTTTAAAGTTTAGAAGGAGGCTTTCTGGAGACTTACTGTAGAAAATATCCCTAATCTTTACCAGTTTCTATACCAAGTAACGTTCCGTAGTCTCAATTTCTGGTATCGTGATTTCCGGAAAACCATAAGATTGCATTCCGATCATTTCACTAAACGGAATGGCATTTCACCCAAAGGAGAAATAGTGTGGATTTTTTCTGTCCACCCACTCACCTTTTCGGGAGAAAAAAAGCAAGAAGGAACAGGAAATCGGAATTGAATTGAATTGGATGTACCCGACAGAAAATTGAAAGGTGGCATACATTGAAATGTGGTGAAAAGGAAAAGTGGCAAAACGGAAGATTAAAAAAAATCAGTAAGGAGTTCCAAGAATCCTTCCAGGAAGCCAATATACATTCGCAACCACTAAAATACCCTTGTTATCAGTAACAAAGACTACTTCTTCAGTGCATAGTTCGTGCCCACTTATAGTCAGAACAAAAAACAACATAATTCGGAGTAAGTGGAAAGAACTTTTCAATTTGGTCCGGTTTTGCAAATTAGCCAACTTCGAATTAGAGAAAACGAGGGGGAGCTCTGTACTGGCAGTTTGTCAAAAAAGTGTTTTCAACGCCTCCGGAATGTGATGAGGTCAGACGCAACGAAGCATTAGTTGCCCGATTCTGTGAAGAAAGACGGCGTCATTTTATGGTGTTATCTTACAGAGGTTAAGGAAGGTCAAAAACGATTGGCTGTGATGATATAGTCTTCCTCTTGTGTCCAGCAAATTTGACCTTGGTTATTGACTACTGTCTCGTTTGCTAAAGTGGTTTCGTTGGGAAAGAATAGTTTCTTGAGATAAGAGAAAAGAGAACAACTAACAAAACAGAATGTGACTGTAAGACATTGAAACAAGAAACCAATGAAGAACAATCTACACCATATTCAATAATTTACTTCAGAGAAAAACGATACTCATAAAAAAGGGGTGTAGAGCTCACTGAACCATGACCAGCGGCGAGAGTGTTAGTATGTGAGTGTGTATGTATGTATTGCGTAACTGGAAACTAATTCCAAAAAAAAGAGAAAGGGGAGAGATAGCAGTGTGGGATCTACAGCTTGATGGATAACCGGTCTTTTTCTAGGAAATCCGATTTGCGTTTCTGTGCGTGTTTGAGAGTGTGTGTTGGGCAATAATGGCAGTGACATAGAAGGATAAACCTAATATGTTACATTATACTGAGAATTAATAGTTTCGATTTGTAGCAGTATAAAAAACGGACACATCCATCATTCTTAGAATAAGGGGTGAAGAAAGAAGGGCATTGAAGCTGGAAGTTGAGAAGTCTGTTTTCAAGAAATTGAACTAACTGATAAGGATAACTCTATCGTAATTACTGTGGAACGCCAGCAGTTTGCAAACTTAAATTTATATGTTTGCAAATTTTGAGCATGGGACGTTTGCAAGCAAGATTATATCTACCCAGAACCATTCTAATACTCCTCCTATGTTTTGACATGATATCACGAGAAAAAAAAGTACCATTTTAAGCATAGCAAAGTCCACATTTTTCCCTAGTTTCAGATGTCCATTTGTGTGTCTCTCTTGATCATGGACGTTCGGACGCACAAGCACGCAAGCAGAAACACATAGAGAGAAGATACTATAATAGCAACACTTCTTCGTTTTCCAACTTTCCATCTTCGAATCTCCAGTGGTCTTTCTTCATCTTTTTATGGGCCAGCTTCGACTCCGAAAAAACCGAACAATTTACCTTACGAACATTAATGCATTTCACCAAACTCTTTATTCATTATATCTTCTATCACACACATTTACACTACTAAAATCAGTACATTTGAAATTTTCTTCAGTTGGTTCACTTGTTCTTCTGCTGTGGATTCTCATATGATCCGGCCTGTTTTGTCGTCTTCAACTCCGGATTCTCACTTGGTCCGCCGTTATTCGGAGTCACTTGTCCGTTGAATGCTCCAGCGCCACGAGTGGTCATCAGACCAGCACTCTTCGGATCGGCAGATGCTGCTCCAGGGGCTCCGGGGACCTGGAAAATAAAAGAATTAGGCTATCGGCCAGCGGTCGGACGGCGGTCGGAAAAAATCTTGCTTACCTGCCCAACCTGTCCAGTGAATGCTCCCGCCGGACGAGTCGTCAACATTCCAGCACTCTTCGGCTCCACAGGTGCTCCTGGCACCGCCGCATTCGAAGCGACTTGCCCAGTGAATGCTCCAGCTGGACGGGTGGTCAACATTCCAGCACTTTTCGGATCGACAGCGCCACCACCACCAGCAGAAGCGACTTGTCCAGTGAACATTCCAGCCGGACGAGTAGTACGAAGCTCATCGGCTTGTGCTCCCGGAGCACCAGCGGTTTCGTTGGATGCGACTTGTCCGTTGAAGAATCCAGCTGGACGAGTGGTCATCATGTCGTCACTTGGAGCGGCAGCGGCGGCGGCTGGAGCGTCAGAAGCTGGACCTTCGTCTTCGTCGGAGAGAGATTCGCCATCTTTTCTGGTGAACATCATCACGATTGGCTGAAAGTACAAATGTTCATGTCAGTAGGATTCCTACTCTCTGTTGCGCCCGTCTGCAAACGGTCGGCGCAGTCCGCCATCGGAGCACACTTCCTCACCTTCTTGACTTGTGGAGCCGCCTCGCTCTTGCTCTTGGTACGCATACGTCCTTGACGATCCTTGTTCTCATCCTCATCGTCATTGGCAGTTGGCTGTGCAGCCTCCTTCTCATCGTTGACTCCAGGAAAGATGACTTGGATCTTATGCTTGATCTTCGCGGTGGCCATGTGCTCTTTTCCTTTGATTTGCGCCTTGTTCACATTTTTGGACATTGCCAACAAGACGACAGTGAATCTGAAATTGTGGAGGGTTCTTGAGAATGTCCATATGCAAAAAAGGATAGCACCTATCATTTTTTCCACATTTTTCCTTGGGCAATCCCTTGAACATGCATTTGAAAGTCATCTTCTGCCCCGCCCCCATAGTACCATCCTTGGGGTGACTCGAGTAGACTACTGGGTTTGTGTTCTGCAATTTATGTCCAATATTAGAGAAGATACCAGAAAGTGGTAAATTGCAAAAGTGCAGAGCAGGAAACTTTACATATTTTGTTAACTGAATCTCTATCTCTAGTCTAGATACAACATCTTATAGCTTACCTTGAACTTGACAAAAATATCAGCAGTAGAGTTGTTGGTGATCTCCAGAAGAGCCTGTTGTTTTCTTGCAGACGGTTGAAAAGTGAACGATTTTGATGGATTGAATGCCACCTTCGAAAGATCCACTTCCGGTTTAGCCGCCATCTTCTTCTCGATGCTTTCCAAAAGTTTTCGGAAGTCCTATGGTAAAGTGAGGGTTCTCCGAGGGGAGATCACTTCTTTTATGTGGATTTTTTTAGGGCACTGGGTTTCTAGGGCATGGAAAACCAGGGCAAAACTATTTTAAATTAAGGAAAAATGTGTTTTTTGAAACGTGAAAAATTGTTGGATCGAGTTTTTTTTTTGAGAGAAAATTAAGAAACAGGACGTTTTGCAACCAGACGTTTCGCAACTCTATAAACTAGTCTACGTTCATTAAGGTTGTATGGTACTGCGGGTATTATGAACTATTCCAGGTTCTAGTCTACATTTGGCGGTTTTCGTCAAACGCATTGTGTACTGATTAAACTCATACATTTTTTCACAAGTTTTTTATCACAGGAATAAACGAAGCGGCAAATTCACATTTTCAATCGACATATCACATCTCCCGAATACAATCATCGATTTCCATAGCTTTTGAGCTAGAAAGTGGCCCAAAATAACCCAAATTGAACCCGTTTTTCGTTGTGAAAATTTGCGGCGAACAACGAAATTTGGAAGAAAATGAGTACGCAAACACCGTCCCGTCGCAATGCCAAATTTTCGAATTTGTAGATCAAAATCAACAAAATGTTATTATTTTTGATCTATCGCGAATATTTGATCTACCGCGGGAGTTCGTTGTTTTGATGACTCCCCATTGCATTTTCGTCATTCTGACCGCCATTTCGCCAATTTTTCTCTCTTCTCTTGGTTCTTTGGGGGACTTCCAGTGGTTTTTAGGGGTTTTGGTGGTGATTTTTGCAGATTATCTGCTAGTTTTTAGTTAGATTTCAGCCAGTTATCAGCTAGTTATCTCCTAGTTAACTCCTAGTTAACAGCTAGTTTTCTCCTAGTTTTCAGCAAATTTTCTCCTAGTTTTTTCTGATCGGACAACCCGAAGTTCGACCACTGATTGGCCGGAATTCGTCCAAAACTCGTCAGCGAACCGTCCGCCATCTGTCCGCATTTAGTCCGCCATTCGTCCACATGCCGTCCGATAACAGTGAGCGCTTCTTTTTTAAGTTTTTTTAAGCATGCACCTTCTCTAGTGGATTGATCCTTGCTTTCCCCCTGGCATTTAATCTGTATCTCCTTCTCTTTCATATCATTCGTTTCGCATCAGTTCTTGACTAATTTTTTCGTGTTTTCAGATCATCCACTCATTTCAAACAACTTCTCCAACGTCAACGTGCAATGGAAGCGAAGAAGGTGGAGCCAGTCGAGAGGAAGCGGCGAGCGATTCGACCCAAATTTGGCGAGCGGAGATGGATCGGAGATCAAGAGGATTCGGAGAAGGATGGATTAGTGGAGGACGAAATCAAAGAAGGACCAACCGTAGCCACTGGAAGGATGGAGCATTTTTTGAGTACGTTTTTCTTTCCAGTTTGAGCTTTGTTGGGTGGAATTTTTTGCAGAGAGATAGAGAGCATCATTTGCGTTCGGCGGTCCGACCCGAGTCTGGAGGAAGCAGGAGCCAATGCAAGAGGATGGAGTCGCGGGTCATAGTGACCCTTTCAAACCGATCGTGTGGCCTACCAAAATAATCCAGTGGTGTTGGAGATCAGTCGAGGAGGATCCGAGGGATTGGGAGCAAGTTTCAAGGGCAAGGATCAGACTCCAGGTCAAGGATCGAGGATCGTTCAGGATCAATGGCCTAGGTGGTGGATCAGGTGGATCGAAGGACACCGAAAAATTGCAAGCCTTTGGGCTTTGGAGCAGTGTTAGGGCAAGTATTCTTTTCCAGTTTGTACTTTGTTTTGTCTAATTTTTTTCAGAGAGAGCATCAATTTCGGGGCGGTTCGTGTCTTAAGCAGTGAGGACGACAACTGAATGGCTTCCGAGTTGTTTGGCTGTGGAGTTGCTAAGATATCGAGTCGTTTGAGGACAAGGATCAGGCCGTGTGTATCGAGGATTCTCGAGGTATGTTCAAAAGATTAAAGGCAGCGAAAATTAGGTGTACATTGCAGAGTTTGGCATTGGCAATCAATCGAGTTCGCAGATGGATCGGAGTTCTCGGGCGCGATGCAAGCTGGCCAATCCGAGGATCGGGATCCGACCAGAAGATGCTCTCACGAGAGAGTTACAAACACTACGGTCTCCCTTTTTGGGCAGTCCGTGGTGGCTAGGCAAACTTGGTGTAGTTTGCTAGTTAATCGCATTAGGGATGAGAAATCGGTTGAATATACTCAAAATGTTCTCTCTTTCTGTACCCTTTTGCAGATTATTAGGCTTATGGTGTCCCATCTGATGGGCATACCCGGCCGATAAGAAGACAGGAGTGGCTTCATAATTCAGAAGTAGAAGTGAGAAGCGTTGTGAAAGCGGTCGAAGGACTGGCTGCTTTTGTGCTACTATAACTGGATTAGAGATTACTGAGGTGCCCGTTATGGGATGTCCGACGTGGTAAGGGAGTGTGGTGGGCAGCTTCCGTAACACGGAGAGAGACATGAGATGGTATTGTTGGATTGGGACTATTGGTGTGTCTCGCTTTTTCATAATCCAATGATAGTCTTCTGTAGTCTTTCAAAGGTTAGCAATTGCTTGCAGAGCCGGTGGGCACGGAGCTTGGTAAGAGGACCCTGGGGGACTTCTCATGCACTTACAAAAGTCAGGAGGTACGATGTCTAGATTCGCGTCTAGAGGGTTACTTGTAGACTTTTATGTAGGGCAGTTCATGCAAACGTATTCTGCCAGGGGTTCACTTCAACCCTGGGGAAACAGTCGGAGCATGGATAAGAGTTGCTTGTTTACAAGTAGCTCATGGTTTCGCGTAGAGTCCGCATACACCTTACCCGGACTTGATCCGGATACGTGGCATTTAGACTTGAGCGTCTCCAGCTTTGTGAAGCGTAGTCATATTGGTCGTACCTGGACAGTTATGACGTAGCGTGGAACGAGATAAGAGGGCTTTCTTGACAGAAAGCGCTCACCGGGGAGTCATAGCATGCTCTAAATAGGTAGACGTTGGTCTCCTGTTGCATGCATAGACTAGCGGACAATGTGAGTACCTCCGTCTTCGAGGAAGGTGGATCGAGCTGAAGATGTCGTTTGTGGACCCGAAAGCCACTTTTTCGAAAGGATCAAGATGTTGCAAGTGTTTGAGGTATGTTGGCACATTCTGGTTATAGAGTATAGGTGGAAGGGTCTAGTGTGAAGATGTGATCCGAACTAATAAAGATTTCCAGTCGGGGACCATCCACTCACACTAGCTCTTGTAGATACAAAGACATCGCTTAGGTATATGCATATCGAGACTTGTAGTCTAATAGCACATAGTCATAGAGACGTGCGGATGTATTTGGCTTATGTTATGGGAAGGGCTGGAGAGTCTTTGTTTCTAGGAAAATTAAGTCTACTGTGAAAAGGTGGCGTTCAGAAATCTTGGAATCCAGTGGAGTGGAGGAGTAGTCACTAGTGGAGTCAGAGATAAAGACAAATAGGACATATTGCTGCAAAATCGGTTGTTAGGCTTAGACTATGATCTCCGTTGG
Source organism: Caenorhabditis sinica (assembly GCA_963932045.1). Taxonomy (NCBI): domain Eukaryota; kingdom Metazoa; phylum Nematoda; class Chromadorea; order Rhabditida; family Rhabditidae; genus Caenorhabditis; species Caenorhabditis sinica. The sequence continues at coordinate 21,760,396 of OZ009941.1, forward strand.
CTATCATTTGCTCATTTTTCGTCTGTGATTCTAGAAGGTTATCTAGAAAACTTCTTGTTGTTAAGGTGGCATGAGGATCAGCTCTAGTAATTGTTCATGAAAAATTGTTCATGAAAACAGATGTAGATAGCGGCATAGTGGGATGAAGGAAGTGTGTGGAGAGGAAATCGAGAGTTCTAGATATCCATCTAAGTGTCTAGGTCTAAATGATTCAAGGAATCTGACTACAGCATCCAGTAGCTTGAGAATATGCGCTTAGGCATGTCCATGTAATCAACAGTACTTGCAAACAACAATGGGGACGGAGTGGGATGCGGAAGTAAAAACCTGAAAGCCTGTTAATCCTTTTTTCAAAAGAGCATTCACAAGGCCTTTTCTAAATCTTTTCGTTTTTGCAGGTTCAAGCTGGTAACCAGACGGTCGAGTCGAGTCGAAGAAGAAGTCGTGTTGAGAGCAGAGGAAGAAGGGAGAAGTGGATCCGAAGACCACTTTTTCGAGAAGGTTCCAGGATTTGCCAGAGTTCGAGGTATGTTTTGGGGGTCAACATTAGATAAGGGAGATGGCAGTGATGCACATTCTGGTTATACGGTATAGGTAGAAGGGTCTAATGTGATGATGCAAACCGAACCAATAAAGATTTCCAATCGGTGAGCATCCTCTCACATTAGCTCTTGTAGATACACAGACAGCGCTAAGGCATAGGCATATAGAGACTTGTAGACTAATAACACATAGTCATAGAGACAGACGGATGTGTTTGGTCTATGTTATGGGAAGAGCCACAGTCTCTGTTTCTCGGAAAATTAAGTCAACTGTGAGAAGGAGATGTCAAGAAATCTTGGAACCCAGTGGAGTGAAGGACTAGTTGAGTCAGTGATAAAGACATATATGGTATTTAGACTTGTTCTAGTGCGAATAAGGTAGCATGAGGATGAGAAGTGGGACAATAGAGTAGAAACCTGCAAGCCTGTTGATCCTAATATCAAAAGAGCCTTCACAAGTCCTTTTTAAAATTTTCGTTTTTTTTTCAGGTGCCTTGCAAGCTGGTCAAGGAGACGTGTTGAAGATGAAGTCGTGTCTTCGAGGAAGATGGATTGAGCAGAAGAGGTCGCGTGTTGGTCCGAAAACCACGTCTCCGAGAGGGTTCAAGAAGTTGCCAGAGTTCGAGGTATGTTTTGAAGGTCAACATGAGATGGGGCAGATGGCAGGGATGTACATTCTGGTTATACAGAAAATGTAGAAGGGTCTAGTGTGATGATGCGAACCGAACCAATGAAGATTTCCAATCGGTGAGCATCCTCTCACATTAGCTCTTGTAGATACACAGACAGAGCTTATTCATAGGCATATAGAGCTCATTTATGGTACATAGGCACAGTGACTGTCAGAAGTGGACTAGGCATTGGAGGGCCAGAGAGGTTTAGGTCATCACAGACTATATGCTTGTGGAGACATGTAGTGTCACAGTGTGTGTCACACCGTGTCACATAGACACATAGATGGGAAGGCTCAGGCCACGAGTTTCTTCTATTTGGGAGGGCTCAAGGAGCTTTGCCTAGTTTCTCTTTTGATGCTTTTTATCTCCGCTAGATTGAAAGCAGATGTACATAGTTTGTATTTCTGTTTCAAGCCCCACTTTTTCTTGATACACGCATTATGATATGTAGGAGCAGATATCGGCAGGAGCACGTAGGCACCTATGGCTCATAGATGTAGTCTATGGAGAGGGCCAGATAGTCTTTGTTTACGGAAAACACAGGGTTGCTCTAGGTCATATGCACATAGATACATAAAGTGTCACAGGGTGTGAAACTCAAACATTCTTTTTATCTGCACTCTAGATTACTGTAGGTTTATAACTACCTATATGGCTTCGAGAAGCTTTTAGGCAATTGATTCAAGAAACCTGACACCGGTTCCCCATAATATCTCCTAAGAGTGGTATGTAGTCTCTCTGTCGTCTCCTTTTCTCGAGCATTCCCATTATCTGTACTCTAGGCTACTGTAGTTGTTCATCTGCGAGAAATGTGGACTAGTCCATTCTAGACTAGTAGTGTGTCTTAAAACCTACAGCATTCCCTTGATTGAAACTTAGCTCTAAGGGAGTATCATTCAGTCGAATTTGAGTTTTGAAACTCTACTCCTTCATCTGATATGCATTGAGAGCACATGCCAGTTTAGAAGCTTTTTTAGTGGAGTTGGTGGAGTTAGAGGGATATGTGAACCAGCTATAAAGTCTAGAAGTCGGGTATGAATCTGCAACTACTGTTTTTTACTAGCCTTGGTGGAGATGTGTGCACATAGACAGCGCTTAGACATATGCATTAAATTTAACCATATAGGTACATAGAGCACAAAGTTTTAGAGCATATTTATCTTTATCTTATTTTAATTTTCATTTTTGCAGGTTCGCGGATTGTGCTCTCGGCAAGCAGAAGAAGATGGTTCGAGTCGTGGTAGTGCTAAGGTCATGGGGACCTCTGTCCAGTCGAAAATGTTGTCGTGTTGAGAGTAGAAGATTCGCATGTTGACAGACAGCTAGAAGTACTTTGAGAGCAATTCTGAGGCCAAGAGAGCATGCTAGTTATAGGGTATCGGTAGAAGGGTCTAGTGTGAAAATGCGAACCGAGCCAATAAAGATTTCCATTCGGTTAGCATTAATCACACTAGCTCATTTATAGATACTTAGAACATAGAAATGATAGGGTATAGATATTTAGAAGTCTAGTGTGAAAATGCGAGCCGAGCCAATAAAGATTTCCATTCGGTTAGCATCTATCGCACTAGGCTTAGTAGAGCTTCGAAGAGATAGCGCTTAGTAGAGATCATGTAGAGCACATATGTAGACTGTTTGGCTTCGGCTATGAGTTTCGTTCGCTAGTGATCCCTGAGAAATTTGACATTTCTCCTCCTCTATTTTTCTTGCATTCGCTAAAGAGTTCCTGTTCTTTCGGAAAACTCCAGGCTTTGAACCCTAGTGTCTAGATAGCTTCCTGATATACATCCGGATATAAGGGCAAACAGGCAGAAGCATTAGCAGTCATCTGAATACGCATATGTATAGATAGGTGTGTCTTCTCATTTCCTATCGTCTCATGTTGCGAATTGTTTTCGGCTTGGTCAGATTTCTCAAAGTTCTCGCAGAGGTCTAATGCGAATGTGCGATCCGAAATAATGAAGATTTCCATTCGGTGAGCATATTTCGCACTGGGCTCAGTCGATTACTTCTTTCTCCATTTGGACACACAGATGCATAAATAAGCGTGTCTTCTCCTCTCCTCTTGTCTTATGATGTGATTAGTTTTCGGTAACTTCTTCCAACCTTTTCTGTATTCGCAGAGTTTTTAGCAAGATCTAGTGGAAATATGTGAGCCGAAATAATAAGATTACTAATCGGCGAACATATTTTGCACTGAGCTCAAAAGGATACATACAGTTTGACATGTTAAGAATTCTGAAGGCGGGTGCAGACTTCTTCTGTGTCTTTTCTGAAATGCGCTAGATTAATCTGAATTCTGAAGAAATATGAGTAGGAGGTTCAGGAGAAGGGTTCTGGACATTTTCAGATTCAAGGAGAGTTATGTACTCTTTTGAAGGTTATAGGATGTTCTGAATGATACTGAACGATATGAGACAGTTATGAAGGGTACAGACGGATTCTGGGTACTTTCCAAAATTTGAAAAAAGCTAGAAGATTCAGAATATTTCCGTAGGATAGTGTAAACTTCTGAGTGATGCTGAAGCATGCTGGAAGATTTTGAGTGACACTGAAGAACTTCGAGGACAATGGCATATTTGGAGCAATTTTTAAAAATTCTGGAGATTGACAGACACTCGAAGAATTCTGTTGAAGTCTCGAGAAAACTAGGGGATTGCAAAGATTTCCGAAGGATATTAGAGAGGGTTCGCTACAAAATCTTGAAATTTTAAGAGAATTCTGGAGGATTCTAATGGAGAGTGGACAATTTTGAAGCTCTTTGAGGGATTTGCAATGAAGGATTCTAAATGGTTGAAGCCCCAGACAGGGCCTGAAGAGGTTACTGAAAACTAATCACATCATAAGTCAAGAGGAGAGGAGAAGAGACGCCTATTTTTGCATCGGTGTGTCCAGATGGAGAAAGAAGTAATCGACTGAGCCCAGTGCGAAATATGCTCACCGACTGGAAATCTTCATTATTTCGGATCGCACATTCGCACTAGACCTTTGCGAGAACTTCGAGAAACTGACAAAGCCGAAACATTGACGAAACCAGGAACAAACCGCAACATGAGACGATAGGAAAGGAGAAGACACACCTATCTATACATATGCGTATTCAGACGACTACTAATGCTTCTGACTATTTGCCTTTATGTTCGGATGTCTATATCAGGAAGCTATCTAGACACTTTGGGTTCAAAGCCTGGAGTTTTCCGAAAAAAACAACTTTCAACAACTACCTCCCAATTCTTGTTCTCTCTTCTCACCTGGGAAGCCTACAGTAGTTCGAAGCTTAGAGGAGAAACGTCAAGTTTGTGAGAGCTCACCATAAGCAGCAACTCATCGCCTAAGCCTAACAGTCTATGTGCTCTATCTAGTCTCTACAGGAATAAGCGCTGTCTCTTAGAACCTCTAATTAGCCTAGTGCGATAGATGCTAACCGAATGGAAATCTTTATTAGCTCGGTTCGCATTTTCACACTAGACTTCTAAATATCTATACCCTATCATTTCTATGTAATATGTATCTACAAGAGCTAGTGCGATGGATGCTAACCGAATTGAAATCTTTATTGGTTCGGGTCGCATTTTCACACTAGTCCCTTCTACCGATACTCTATAACTAAAAAGCTGCACTATTCTGTGCTGTCTGTCATCATGCGAATCTTCTACTCTCATCACGACAACATCTTCGACTCGACCGAGGTGCCAATCGATGTTTGACCTCGCCACCACAACGACTCGATCGATCTGCTTCTTCTTGACCAGCATCCAATCCTCGAACCTGAAAAAACGAGAATATAATTATTGGCTCCACAGTCACATCTTTACATAAGAACTTCAGTCTCTACATGACATTCGAGGTAGTTCAAGAACTCCTCTGTATTCCCTCACCTAAGAAGTTTCCAAAGTTTCAAAATGCTTTCTAAAAGCACATCTACTGTAACCCAAAGTAACGATAGTATAAATGCGAGAGCAAAAAAGAAGACCGCCTGTCTGTCTGTGTTTCCAGGAGCCTATTACTGCTTCTGTCTATGTGTGCTTTTTTCTAGAGACAGTATTCGCAGTTTTACACTCTGGTTTCTGGACACTTGAATGAGTGACTTATATCAAGTGAGTACTGTAGATCGAAATACTCCTTGGCTCTACAGTAGTCGCAGCTTCACTTCTAGCCTCTACAAGACCCGAAATCTAGTCAACACATCCCTCTAACTCCCCTAACTTCACTCAAAAAGCTTTCAACACTCAAGAACTTGCAAAGCATTTCGAATTCAGACATTCCCACGCTTTTATCTGCTATGTGTGAGACCACCGAGAGCTAATTTTCAATGAAGTGAGTACTGTAGATTATAAGACATCCCATTAGTCTAGCTAGAGATAATACGGGGGAGTGAAAAACTAGATGAAGTCTAACATAGTCTTTCTAACAGAAGCAACTCATAGCATAAGCCTATGTGTATGTCCACGTGCTCTATGTTTACATGCATCTATATGCATATGCGCTGTCTATGTTTCTACAAAGCTAGTGTGAGAAGATGGTCACCGATGGAAATCTTTATTGGTTCGGATCGCATCGTCACACTAGTCTTCTACCTCTACCCTGTCACTAGTCCCTCCTAATGTCTTCTGACCCCAAACATACCTCATCATTCTCGGAGCCAACTGCTCTCAACTCGACTGCCATCCTCTACCATCTCGACTTCTCGACTCGACCATCACCCTTGCTCCTCGAAGACAGGGGCACACAAATTGGCAGACCTCGCTAGTCTATGCATTCCCAAGGAAGTCACACTAACCAAATGCTTCCAAGAGCCTACTATGACTAGCTCAATCCTGAGTGCTTTCTGTCAAGAAAGCTCTCTTATCTCGCTCTATGCTAAGTCATAACTGCCGAGGTTAGACCAATATGACTACATAGAGCAAAACTGAACTCGCTGTATCCTATGCAAGCCGAAGGTGGTAGACCTATCCCACAGCTTGTGTCAGAGACACAAGCTGTCCACCGATGGACATGCTCTGGCGTACAGCTAATTCATGAGCGCTTGTAAACAAGACGCTCTTATCCATGGACAGGCTAGTCCCAAGAAGCTGGGTAAACTTCAGACGACCACACTTTTGCATGAGCTGCACTACATCAGAGTCTACACACACGAATCTATCGTGCATCATGACTATCGTAGTGCATGAGGAGTCCCCCAGGGTCCTCTTACCAGCCCCACCGAGCTACTTCTAACCTCCAAAAGACTACAGAAGTCTATAATCGGATTATCAAAAAACGAGACAGCCCAATAGTCTCAATCCGAATACAGCTTCTCATGACTCTCGAAGCGTTATGGAAGCTTCACTCCACTTCCTTATCTACCTCGGACTTCCCTTAAAGGGCTCCAAGTTAATCTGACCTTTCATAGACGCACAGAAGGAGCAGAGCATCACTTCTCACATCTACTTCCAGCCACGGATGACACCGCTGCCACCTTTTCAGCCGGGTTTGCCGCTTCCTCGGGGGCAACCATGAGCTTTATAATCTACAAAGGGTTGCGGAAAGATTCAGTCTGTCGCCAGACCTTCACACTTCTTACTCCCCAATGCAAATTAACTAGCAGACTACACTAAGTCTGCCTTGCCACCACCGACTGCCCAAAAGGGAGCCGATAGTGTATGTGCCTCTACTGAGAGGATCTTCCTCTGCTCGATCCTCTCCTTCCCTCTTCCCATCGGATTGGTATCAATGCGACTCCACAAACGAACAACCCGAAAGCCATTCGGATGTCGTCCTCACCGCTCGATACGGACCGCCAGGAATCGATGTCTTCTCTCCGCTGATCCTTGTGCCCATCCTCTGCCCTTGACTCGAAACCAACCATCCCGACTGCTCAACACGAACCCACACACGAATTGATCCTCTCTTCTGAAAAATTAGACGAAACAAAGCACTAACTGGAAAATGAAACTTGCTCAAAAAATGCTCCAGCAAGCCCGTAGGCTTCTTTGATCCATTTGCTCAATGCGTCCCGTCTTCTTATCCTTCCTACATTGCTCCTCTTCTTCCAGTGGTTTTCATTGACTTCCCGTCACTGCTGCTCGCTCTCGGAAGTTCCATGACACCTGGAAATACGAATGCATTTTCTGAAGAACATTCTTTGAAAGGCGCTCTAATGTTAAAAGCAAGTTTGCTCTAATCACAATCGCAAGGGCGCTCCACTGATAAATGCAACCGCACTAATTACAGTTGTAAGTGCGCCCTATTGACAATCATCGCAAGTGCGCCCTAATGATAAAAGCGAGAGCGATCTATTTACAAGACCAATATCATGTGATCTTAATCTTCTCATACCTCCTCTTCCTCTCTTCGGTGGCTTCCTTCCTCCTTCCGAATCGCACCATCCGTTCCCATCTTCATCGCCATCATCGCCACCTTGACCACGGATCCATCTTTGCTTGCCCACCGGTTTGCTCTTCTTCTGCGATGTCCTTCATCTCAGCCTCTCACCGCCCGAAACCAAACGAAATCCAGCCATCTCGACTTCCTCACACGAACCACAAATCGATTGACTCTCTCCTGGAAAACTCCACCCAACAAAGCTCAAACTTATTCAAATACTTACTCAGAACAAGCGCCATCCAATTGTTTGTTGTCTCCATTCGCTTCGTGTGGTTCCCCTTGTGCTCCTTCTTCGAATCATTCGACATCTGGAAGAAATGATGATAAAAAGTGATAAGAAGCCAGTACACTATAATGAGAAGAAAACGCGCTCTAATGAGGAGAGAACGCGCTCTGATAAGAAGAAAACCCGCTGTATTGAGAAGAAAACTCGCTCTAACGAGAAGAAAACGAGCTCTAATGAGAAGACAGCGCGCTCTGATGATGAAGAGCAAATGCGCTCTAATGATGAAGAGCAAATGCGCACTAATGACGATAGCAAGTGCGTTATAATAACAAAAAGCAAGTGCGCCCGAATGACAATCATACCTTCTCTTCCTCCTCTTTTTGCCTTCCTTCTTTGCTCCGATTCCCGATATCTTCTTCCCCTTCTGAATCAGCGATGTCGTTTTCTATCAACCTCCAAATCCTTCTTCACCATCACCATCGACCTCCTGCCCACCGATCCATCTTTGCTTGCCAATTCGAATCGGTTTGTTCTTCTTCGCTTGTGTTTTTCATCTTCTTCGCTGTAAAATTACTCGAAACAAAGCACAAACTTATATCAAAACTCACTCAAATCGTAGTCCCAGCAGTTGATGAAGTGGACTATTGGGTTGGGTGCTTGCTGGTGTGATTGGATGAGCTGAAATCAAATAAGTTGGTACAGAGACACTGCTATAATAAAGGGAGAGAGAAGAAGAGTCATGAGAAGGATTTTCGAAACACAGATTCATCGCCAGAAGATAAAAGATAATTTGAAAGGAAGACTGATATTAAAGAGAAGGGAAGAACAGTTTAAAGCAAGAGTAAAACTATTGAATGCTGAAGAAATGAAAGCGCTTGCGAAGAAATCCCATAGAGCACAGACAAGATGGGATGAGAGAATGACTGAAGGGGTCTAAACGAAGAGACGATGATGATCGCTAGCCATCTTTTGAATGAACAGGAGTTGTGAAAATGTCATCAGTCGCTAAGCAAACGAAGAAGAGCAGAAGGGGGAATAGAGGCTTCACGAAACTGATTCAAGGAGCGAAGAGAAAATAAAAGCGCTGGAAGGGAAAAATTGAAATCTTCGATAAGCAATGATGCTTCAGAAACTAGAAGAAGCCATTATTATGATGAGAAAATGCATGAGAAATCGATGAAGAAGGAAACAAACGATTGCTAGGCATCTGCAGAAAAAAGGATAAGTATAAGGCGACCTCTAACGCGAAGGGAAATTGAAACCGCACTAAAAATATTACAAAACAATACTAAAATCACCCCCGAAAACCCCTCAGAAAGCAAGCGAAAAGAGACAAAAACGACCACACAGTAAACGAAAAAATGGTGAGAGTGGCAAAAATGCAGCCAAAACAATGGACGATCATCGAAACAACAATAATCGCGGGAGATCAAAATTTTCCCGCTCTCGAATTTTACATAATTTTTGCTGAAAGTAGACTAAAAAATGCTGAAAATAGACCCACAAAATCTGAAAAAAGACAGCCAAAAATAAAAATTGAAAAAATTGCTGATGAGTCTGCATTGCGACGTGACGGTGTTTGCGTACTTCGGCTCATTTTCGTCCAAATTTTGTCGTTTGCCGGCAATTTTCACAATTAAAAACGGGTTCAATTAGGGTTATTCTGTGCCGATTTCTAGCTGAAAAGCTATGAGAATCAATTATTATATTCAGGAGAATATTCCCCGGTCGAATTTATCGTCGGATATTAGAGTTATTCTCGGCAATCTGTCGAAAAAGCACAAGAAGCATGTTTTGGAATTTTCCGTTTAGAATTAGCTGAGATGAAAGTAGGAATAGAGTAAAACTCGTCAAAAACAGATCAAATACAACAAAAAAGCTGAAAAATCTGAAAAATAATTCTTTGAAAAATGGGAAACAGACGATTCGGAGAAGATTCTGAAGATCGGAGATACATGGGAAGTGAAGAGCAGGTAAGACTTCTGGGAGAGATAAACATAAATCATCATTTTTCCAGATAAAAAACGAAAAAGCAAAACATTCGACACCCTTTTTCGATTAGGAATAGAAGAGAAGAAGGCCACTGGAGATTCAGAGAAGATCAAAAATTGAAAAACGAAAATGTGTGGAAGACTGAGCAGCTGATATTTAATGTTGTGTGTCCCTGTCTTCTGTCTATATGTGTTTCTGTTTGTGTGTCTGTGCGTCCGAATGCCACTAGGAAGCTAAGAAATGATAAGAAAAGTCACAGAATCTTTGAATTAGCAGAATTTTCACTATTCTTGGCCTCAATCAATGTTTGTGTTGAATTTGATTCTGCTCAAAGTAGAGAAAAGTAATTGTTCTTCTCGTGAAATTTCAACAAATGAGTGGAGAGCACACATCATAAATAAAACTTCAAAGTTGTCGAAAAACTCGCTCGAAGCTTCGATATTGAAATTCTGAAGACGTTGACAAAAGGGAACATCAGAAGACGTTGTGGAGGAAACTTCAGAAAGCGTGAAGAGCTTCTACATTTTCGATGAATTCTTCTTCCAGATGTTTTGTTTGAATTTGTGTGAGTTTTTCTCACTATTATCAGAATTCATCATCGTTGCCCTTCGTTTTTTCTTTTCTCGAGGAACCCTTCATACTCTCTCGGTTCGCCCGTTTTTCGATCAATTACAGTAACCCTTGTTATTTCTCTCAAAAATTGCTCAATTCTACACTTCCCACCTACTCACTTACCAATCTCGTTGTTGTTCCTTTTGCTCCCTTCCATTTCTTCAAACGAAGTTTGTTCTTTTGAAGTTGTTTGAAGGGACCCACGGTCATCAAGAATCTACTGATGTACTTTCCAATGTTGACTTTAATCTGAAGAAGAAGAGACAAAGAAAGGAAGAAGGGGAAAACTGAAATTACAAAAAAGCTGGGATCAAGACAGACACACAGATGGACATATACCCCCTTTTTGTCTTGATTCTTGACGACACGAATAAACAAGTCAAAGTGAATCAAGAGTTCCTCTTACAACCAGAAGCACACTCATAATTCATTTTCACGCCCAAAGCCTCCGTAACCCACTTTGATTTCCTTCCTGTTGCTCCCTTCCAGTAACATCCCTTCCTCTCCAGAATGAGTCAGATAGAGAATTTGTATGAATCACAATTTTTTTGAAGCCTGAACAAGAATTGTTTGCAGCACTGATAAGAGTCTTATCAGGAGGCGAGCAAAAGAAAAGAACAGACAGTGAAGGAATATTGAGATATGTCAATTATTGGCTTTCTTATGTACTGCATCCATTCACGCTGTGTACCTAGAACAATTCAATCCCAAAATCTTCAAATTCAATAGTGTCACAAGTTTATTATAATCAAAAATCTAGTTCCAGATGTTTGTCAAAGTCATCCTCGCTGTATCCATAGCATACCATTTCCATCAAAACACATGGGTTGTGCAGAGTAGGCTGAAAACATTTTTATATGAGTTGTTAAAGAAATGAGATAATATAATTTAGATATGTTTAAAAACATGGTACACTTCTTGAGCTTGAAGATCTGCATGATGACATCTATTTTTTTAAACCAATCATTTCCCAATACCATTCTCTCCCACGTGCTCCGAATTCCGCGCCTACATTCTATATGTCTCCGTGACTAGCTAATTACCTGTTTACTTTTCTCTTATCACACCACACCCTAACACTATTTAGTTTTTACAGTGTACTTAGTTTTTGTGTCTGGGAAGTGTGTGCGTGAGAAAGCTGAGGTTTTTCTTCAGGAAACTAGTAAAAAGAAATGAAAAGGAAACTGCATTCTGAGTTTTCCTGATTGACAGTTGGAAAGTTACTTCAAGATGCTGAAGTTAAAATTTTTGAAATTCCAACCTGGTCATTTCCACTGCTCCATTCTGGCATCAATCGCTCACAATTAGAATTGCATCGTAGATAGTCTCGACACAACATTCTAACAGTTTCACATCTTGGACTGTCCGGGTTCGAGACAACATCATCGTACTCGAAATGTTCGTAACGGAGGAACTCAACAGTGGTATCTGGAATATAGAATATAATGTTCCCAGGAAATTAGAATAGACTAACTTTCATTGAAATTTATTCCATAATGCTCATAATATTCTTTTTGATTACAAGCCACATGAAAGATTAGAGAAAACGCAAGGAGCAACTTAATGTACATGACTTGTTAGACCATAGATCTGACAAGCAATTTCCAAAAATTACAGCTTTGGGTGTTTCTGTGGAAGTTCACGGCACGAGGAGAAGTTTCAGAGGTCATTTGGTATTCTTCAGTGATCTTGATATGATGGCCGACGTACTCCTTTTAGTTTTCCTCAGAAGTTCTGTAATATTTCGAAACATTAGGAAAAGCTCAATTTAAAATTCTGAGGAATTTCAAACTGAAATGTACCGACTTAGACTAAGAGACGCCAAATGATACTTAGGTGGTCAGCAGCAATTTTGTCAATATAATGTTTGAACAGAGTACCCTGACACGCTTTGAAGAACTCCAAAATAATCCATTTGGTTTTGAGGAAAAAACAAATTCACGAATCCAATGTATCTTCACAATGTCTATTTTTACAGTTCGAACTGTAGAAAATGTCTATTTTCTTATTTTTCATTTATTACTTCAAGATTAGCAACCACCCTCATCACAACTGATAATTTGCCTTCTCTTATCATAACTTGGTGTGGTTTCGTCGTGTTTTTCATAACCTCGACACACCCTCTTCATCATAATAATTAGAGTCAGAGTATATCAAATGGGCAGTTTGCCAAAATTATAGATAGGATTAAAAACTTTTGGAAATATATGTATCTACCAGGGATCATATCTATCCTTTTATACCACCAGCGATGTCTTCATACAGACCACTTCCGATCGAAACTTCTCCAGGAATCTTGATAGGAAATTAGCAAAAGTTTGGTGACAATCAAAAACCTTGAAATATTAGAAAGTGGTGGCATTGAAATCGGTGGTTGTTGACCTCCTTTCAGAATTCTTGCCTATTTGAGTGTTCTGTATAGCCAGATCTTGATGACCTAACTGAGAAAAAAATCATGGAAAGATGAAAAACGTTTGGAAATATTATGTCTAAAACATACCGTATTCCGGACAACGTCATCAATCTCGGCTGATCGGAATTTTTCAGGAACAGTGGTAGGAAATAACCAAAAGCCTACTATCAGAGACAAAAAATTTTTGGAATGGTAGAAAGTGTCGTTATTGAAGGTCGTTGCTTGCTAATCTTATTTCTGAAAATGTGCTCATTTGAGCTCTGAATATCCACAGTTCTTCTTCATCTAACTGAAAATGATCTTGTTTTCTAAGTTACTGTGTGTTTACTGCCTGACTAAGCAACCAGATTACAAATATTTCCTCACAACCACCATTTTTAATATGAGCAAAAGAAGGTGGGTTATTTTCTGTTTGCGGTCATTTGATTGCGGTTTTGGAAGAAAGTCGTCATCGTTTTTATCAGTTTCCGTTTTGGCGCCACTGAGTAAAAAAAACGGGCAAATTGTCATTATTGTTGCATTCAGCTGAGTTGTGAAATTTTGAAACTGAAACTCTGGGTTTCCGGAAAATATCGTTTCTAGACTGGCGATCTGCAAACTTTCAAAACACATGTTAAAAATGAGACACATTTTTATTATTAAAGCTTCTTCAATTTTTTGTAACACAGAATTATGCATTTGTCTGGAAAGACCCGTTTGGTACAAGTAATACAATTGAAATTTTCTAGAATAAGTTAAAAGGTGTTAATGAGAATTTGGATATTCTAGACTGATTAGTGTTCACACACATTTAACGTCAAATTTCCATTGAGTGAGATCCAGGAGAAGTTCTTGATTACCGATAAATGGGAGATCTTTTATGGAGACTTCGAATTGACTGTACGAGAGGTTGCATTTCTGAAAATAATGTGGATGATTGTTTGAATATTTGACCTAGTTTCATTCTAATTAAGATGTTTGTTACGGGCCAGGCCGGGCCGGGCCGGGCAGATAGAGAAATTTTTGCCTGCCCGGCCCGGCCTGCTCTGCCCGATCTGTTGGAAGTTCAAAAATTCGAAGTGAAGGAATATTCTTCGTACTAGTTTTGAATATCATTGGAATGTTTTTAAGGCTAAGTTATGCTACAGTAGTCCAGGTGTTTCTTTTCAAAAAATTTCTCAAAATATCCAAAATATGGAACTGTTTTCTTAAGGGCGGGCCGGGCAGGCAAATCACAAGTATGCCAATTAAGTTTATTTCTAGTGTAGAACGACCAAATAAAAAAACTTACATGAGGTACAGTTTCCAGCATGCACGCGTCCTTGACACAAATCTTTATATCATTTTCTGCATTCTTCAATCTGTAGAGAGCACCATCTTTGAGAGGAATGTGCCCATGCGCGTCGGTAACATCTTGGAGATCTTTATGATGGTGCTTGTGATGGTCTGGAAGATTAATTATTGGAATAGTAATGCTAGACCTTTCAAAGTGAAAAGTAAAATGGAAGGAATCCAATCTTGGTGTGATCTTAACTTTACGATGTTTGTCAAAATAGCAATGTTACTTAAAACAACATTGCTTGGGTGTTCAGGTGGCTCAAAAAGTATAAAATGTTGTTTTCTGATTCTAAACTATTTTGAGAATTTTGGTCAGATCTATTGCACTGTTTCAATAGAGGAACAAAATTGACATTCCCAACATTTCAAAGGGGAAAAAACTTGTAACTACTATTTCAGACAATCAAAGAAGGCAATGAAAACCAACAGAGCTTTGAATGATCAACTTTTAAAACTTTCTAATGAAGACTCACCATTCTCATATTCTCTGAAATCTACTTTAGCATGTGCCACAGGCCGCTCTCCGCACTTAATCGTAATAAGAGATTTCAGTGGGCTTGCATTGACATCAGTGGTAATCAGTACCATATGAAGAAAAAAGATAGTGAAGATTTTCGTGATGCTCATCGTAGTTTTGCTTGCCATCGAAATAGAGGTGTGGTAAATGTTATCGAAAACATTTTATATATTGGTAGGTATGGTCGCTGAAAGTTCGCGGAGCATAGACACTAGGCTCCACCTCCTCCTGAAAAAGGAATTGATAAGAGGTAAATTTGTTTTTTTTTTTGCGATATTGTAATAGGAGGGAATGTAATGACTAAGAGGGAAGGAATACTCATAGGATCCTACCGCTCCGCCTCTTGCTTCACGAATAGGAAGTATTTTGCGAAAAAGGGAAATTTTTCGGGAGGGGGGAGTTGGAGTGCAAACGAGTCTTTCAATTTTGATGCAAAAAAGTTTTGTCAAAATATGTAATGCCGAAAAAAATTGAGACGACTCATAGAAATCTGTGACTCCTGATATGATCAACTCCTGATCATATCAGGAGTCGAAACTGCGGTTATCTTTTCCAATGATGTCTTTTTATGTGGAGAGTTTCAACACTGTTCGTTTCCTCATTTCCATCACCGACAAAGAGCATGAGGAAAATTGATAACGGAAACAAATGAGCTTTTTTTTCTGGAATCATGAAAATGAGTGGAAAAATCTTCAAGGAGCCTTCAAGGGCTGAAAAGTGAAAGAAGACGTAACTCTGAAAAAAACTGGAATTTGAGGTCTTGAATTATAACAAACTATGTTGTTATCTGAATCACCAGATTCAGCAATCACTAGTAATAAAATTTACTCACCGAGGGGCACAAGACGTTTTGCGGTCACTGTTATCTTTTTTGTATCATCAATTGCTGATTTGAAACCGCAAACCAATAAAAAATAAGGAATGTTTTTTTAACTCGTTCGGGCAATCTCTTTACTGATGAGACTTCTAGGTGTCATTATTTCCAAGACATAACAAAGACAAATATATTTCTATTGAAAATCTAATTTATGATGCCAGGACATGTTAAGGAAGTTTCGGATCAATCACTAACTATTTGGTTCCTCTCTGACTTGGATTTTTCAAAATTTAATCCTCTTACCTAATTTGCGTACATTTCATACTAGGTCATCGTTTTTTCCTGTCTAAAAACGAAAAAAAAAAACTTTTTTTCGTTTTACTTCCCCCGCTAAACAACGATTAACAAATTAACGATAAAGTTCCACACATAATTATGTTTAATATGTCTTATCACTGAGACAACTGAGGATTCTCCCTGCAAAGTTGACATAAGATAACACGAACACGGAGTTATTATAAGTGTATTACGAACACCACAGCGGAAGGATGTCTCATCTGACTTTTCTTTTCGAATCAGACTAAATGTGTTTTCTGAAAAAAAAGAGTACCTGCATTACAAGTTATACTCTTGTTAGTCTAATATTATAGTGCCTCTGTTTTTTCTGCAGACTGACCAACTATTGGGCACTACGAAAAAACTATTCAGAAAAAGTTAGGTGGGATCATCCATCCCAAGGATCTTGGAAATTCTGGGGGTAGTCTTCATTTTCTGCATTTTTGTAGATACTCGTGGGCGGGTGCAAATTTCTCATATCACATCATCATAAAATTGATTGCATTGTTAACCCTAAACTTTTGTTTGCTGAACACAAATCAGTTATTATTTTCGGATGCAGAAAGTCAAAACGTCACTCTTCGATCTCCTCTTCCAAATAACGTTAGGGTGGTCTATCCATCGTTGCAGAGTAACAAAACAGTCCAAACAGTCCATCTGCTTCCCCCACGCGTCCTCCGACGTAAAATGTTGAAAAAACAAACATTAAACTAGAGATATGATATTGTTCTATGGCTCTTCGGGTGTTGACCGTCGACTTTCAAAGAATTCTTTGTGGATGAGAGGATTCTTGACTTTTTCTGGTATTGAGGGAGCCAGATTCAAAAATATGAATAAAGTGAGCAAAGCAAATGTTCCTGGAATTCGGAGAAAATTTCTCATTCTAAGACTGTTTGTTATGATTATGCAAAACATGCAAGAGTTTGGGAAGAGAGAACCAAGAAGTTTGACAAAAATATTTTTGTCAAACTTATATTCAGATATGACAAATATAAAGGTTACCTTGCTCCTAAATTTTGCAAGGAAAAATGGGATCTTCAAAATTTTCAGAAATGTCAAGAAGTATCTAAAACTCTAACTTACAGAAATAGCCAAAAAAGATAATTCAGGTTTAAAATCGCCAGTTTTGGGTGTCTGATTAATAATCTTGAAGTATGGTTAAGAGTGGTACAGTCTATTCCTGAAGTTAATGGACAAGCCAATCGAATCTAGAACACCAATGTATGTAGTTGACAACCTTTTTGTTTCTCTTCTTACAAAAATGAAGTGTCACAGTAAAGATGACTCAAATCCATTTTACCAACTATTCAGTTTCATTTCTAGTTCTTCTGATATTTCGAATCTCATCAAAACAAAGTTACATTGACGATATTTTTAGCATAAGCGATGAGCAAGACAAATTTCTGATCATAAAGGACATTTTTCCTCATGCTAAACAGTGATTTAGGTTGATTGTGTTTTCCTGAATTTGCGCAAAACATTGTGAAATGTTCCAAAAACAAGATCAGGAAACAATTGAAGAGAGCAAGAGATGACTAGACATACTGCCAAACTCCTTTTATAGTTTTCCGAACAGACTGGAAAGGTCAACATCATCTAGCATCATATGATATCATTTTCTTCTGACCTTTCAAGATCTCTGATTTTTAAAGAGTCGTTCTAGATCTGTCATTCAGAAGTAAATTATGGGTCTGATAAAGGAAGTCAAATTTCTGAACAAATTTGAAAACTTTGCAGTGAAAGGGTTACGCCAGCTCGTCTCATCAAATTTGAACTTCTTTCTGAGTAGCTGACAAGAATGTTCATTTTTGAAGTTCTATGGAAACTTGCTGACAATTGATAGTCTCGTACTTTCGGGCTTCGTGAACACGAAAACTATAGGTTCGCCCTATAAACCGTCTTCGTGTTATGTTTCTTTGAAAATTGAGATGTTATCCAGAGAAAGGGTAATATATGTAACTGCGAGGCCTAGGGCTTGATTCTCAAAGAATCATAACTCGAAAGCAGTTTGTATTGCGGGCATAAAAACTTGATTTTGGTGGTACCAGGGTACCAATTTTCAGCAAGTGCCATTACGGTTTTCAAAAGGAGCTCCTTTGTGAATTCCGAGCTTTGTTGATTGATGAGGTTTTTCACATTCACTAGTCCTGTTCCATTTCCTCTCCGCACCACATTCCTGTCGAAGAAATCTCTTGGCAAAGAAGTAGACTCCCCAAAAATTCATAAATCAATTAGGGGTGTGGTTGATAAGAAAAGAATTCCCTTAAAGATTGAGTTCGTTGTTGATAAACCATTGAAATACATAAAGATAACAACATTCATTCTTTGGAAGAAGCAGCCAAACTGGGAAAGTGTGAATAACATAAATTATAATCTTATCAAGTTCCTGAATTCCATCTTGTTCTTGTTCAGAAACAAATTCATTCATATGGGAGCATCCGGAACATTTTCATTGGGGAATTTTCAAATTTATCATGTTCATCAATACATGTTATCAGTGGAGCCATCCGTTCCAGTTCTTTACTGAAGAATGGGAAACAAGTTGGTCTGATTCTGCAAAAATATACTGTCATGATGGGACAGCAATGGGTGACAAAAACAGTTATGTCCAAATGCCAAATATTTATATTCAGACCGATGCAGTTACAGTTCCTTTAGACTGACTGTTATTTTCAATCTGTAACTAGCGCAGTGACCCATAAAGTATCTGAAAATTTAAAAAATTCTTCCGTTTTTCAACGTGTTCCCCAAATCTCTCTCCTCTCAGAAAAAGAACCCGGATACACGTGGTGACCAATGTGATAAAGATCTCCCCCTACGATCAGTTTCAAAGAACAAAATCAGTCCTTGAGAAATCTTTCTCTATCGCCTTACCATGGGAGTTGAACTATCGTTGGATCCGCCAGTCTGCCCGATTCAAGCAAATGGAGGCACATCGAAGCACAAGATCATCAATCATTGTGACAAAATGTTGGCTTATAAGGTGAGATGAGTTAAGAAAGGTTTTATTCTTACTTTTTGAATTCCAGGTGAAGTCGTCGAACAACTCCAACTACAGTGTCAACACTATCTATGGACTGATTCAAATTGGATATACTGCCGACTTGGTCATCACTAGAAAGGTAATTAAAACTTGAATATTTTCTAGGAATCTCATTATTTTCAGCCTGGCAAACCACAAGCCGATCGTCTTGTCATCCAGTTCGCTTCGGTCGAACAAACCTGCCGTGATCCAAAGGCCCCATTCGCCACTGGGCAACCAGTCGGAGAACTTTGTGGAGAGACAATCATCAAGTTGTCGGCTGCCGAGTGAACAACTATTACTCAACGAAGAAACAATTATAATTTTCGAAAAAAGGAAGAGTTCTCAGAAAGAATAAAAATGATTGGATTTTTGTTTTTTGTTACTGTGTTAATCTTTTATGCATACAGAACGAATTCCCATTTTGGACCTTTACAGGATTTTTATGATTCCAAACTCTAGAGTTCGGCTGTTTTTCCATGGATGTTATTCTTTGTCTAGACTGGATCCTTTTATGGTATCGGGTGTCAGGGAGTGCCTGGAAATTCGTCTGAAAATAAAAGTATCTCGTTTCATATTTTCCAGTTTTTTTTTTCGCTGAGAACCATGCTTGCGAAATGACTTTGAGCGCAGATAAACTTTATTTTGATAATCGAATCAGAATATTTTTGAGCTTGACCCAATAATTATTGCAAATTTCCACCCTCTTCCTTGATCATGACCTTCACCGAGTCTCCATTTTTGGTGTCCTTGATATTGACGACGACTGGTTTTTCCAGAGATCCCTTTTTGATCAACTTCACAATTGGCGCCTCCATTTCAGGAATACTCGCTTCGAAAGTGGCCTCGAATGCCGATGTCTTCTCGATTTCAGCCAAAATCGGTTTTTCGAACTTGATCACGATGTTGGTGGTGTTGAGTGGAACGATGGCGACGAGTTTTGATTTGTCGGTGGTGCTTTCTGCAAAATTGAAACACTGTTCCAACACCACTGGAGTTTTGTATGCATATATCGTTTCGAAAACAGCTAAGGCATCAAAAGCCAAACCGCCACCAGTTTATCTGGAGAGGGAAAAGTCATAAAAGATTCCGATCGTAAACAACGAACATAAAAGTTTCTGTATGTGGGTTTTTGGCGGTGATCATCATCATCATCATCGTTTTACACTTTCGGTATAAAGACTTTTCAAAACGATTCCTCCAGGTTTCTAATAATTCCTCACTTACGCTTCAGTGGCACTGGAGCCAAGACGTAGTCCACCTTCAATGGAGCAGCAATAGCTGTTCCGAGTACAGTCAGCAATAGGATAGTAGAGAATTTCATTTCCTTCATGAAAACCAATGTCCTGAGCCTCCTTTTATTCACACCGGTTGCAGTGTCTCCAAGATTCCCAAACGCGGGATGGGAACATTTGATGTCGTGCCTACTCAGTTTGGGAGACTCCCAGTTCAAAGGAAAGCCGATGAAGACAGCTACAGTATACCTGTCTTCTAAAGTTTTTCAAAGTCTCCTGAAGTCTTCTGAAGTATTCTGAAGTTTCTCATGTTTTCGAAATCCTTCTGAAGACATCTGAAGTTTTCGGAATCATCGGAAATTTTCTGAAGTCTTCTGGAGTTCATCTATGCTCTAGGACAATAATCATTGACACATTCGTACTTTTGACTATTCTGACTTTAATCTCTTCGCTCCACTGATTCAAAAAGTCAGCAGATAATACTGACGTAAGCACCTCTTCTTCTTCTTGCCCTATTGCTCATTCTAGAGTATAAATCTTTCTATAGTCTTCAAATCCTACCTAGTTGCATTATACCATCCATGATCGAAACAAGTTTTGTCTTTTTGGATGATGGCCATTCCCATTGTGTGCTTAGCCAGACGACTCAAAATATTTGCTTAAATTCGACTTGAACAAACATGTTGCCTGTTTGGGAGGTGACAATGCGAGGATTGAGAATTAAAGGGTGCCAGGCGCGTCACCTCTCTTAAAAATAAAGGAAATTGTCTAGGATAAGCTCAGCAAAGTAAGAGCCATCAAACATCTATGAAGGTTTTGGAGGAAGGAAATGAGAATTTTTAGATTCTGAATTTTTCAATTTCCTTTTTTTCACCTGCTCTTTTAAACTCTGGTAGCCGCCGCTATACAACTTATGCCAACCATATTAGTGGCTACAGCTAGATTTTTCGATAAAAGTTAGTGTATTCATTTTCAGAGGACGGTTATTAGTTTTTTTTCCGACAAACAACTGAACCGATGCTCCATCTCCACGATGAGACTGTTCTTTTGCTCTATCAATCTCTAACCATCACATTGATTTCTCTGGTATCTCTCAGACTATCATATTCTTTCACCTCCTCTCCCAAATCAGCATTTTGCGCAGTGCGCTCTCGTCCAATGTCTGTGTGTCCGCAGTGTGTATCCCAGAAGCTTCAGTACATTTTCTATTCTCTTTCCTCAAAATTTTGTGTTGACTATCTCGTCGTCTCTGTCTCTCCGATCAGACACATTATGCATGTTGTCCTTCTCTTCCCAACGTTTAGTCTGCTTTTGTTTTCGTCTGCAATCCACCCACAGTCATCGATTGTCTTCCTTCTGATATAGGTCTTGAATTTCTAGATAATACTCGAAGACTCTGAGTTCAAACTGTTAGAATCTTTAATTCCCTTCCCTCCAGATAAACATTCTCTAGATTAGGGTAGCTATATTTATGTTCAAGAGACAGGGAACACCTATTGAGAAAATACGAAGTTTAGAATTCCAGGACTTTCCAGATCTAGATGCTAAGTACAAAAAGAAACTAAAAAGTGTCTCCACTCCACAAAAGTAAGAAGAGTATGCCTTGCCCCATCCCCAAACAGCGCACCAACGACCAAAGCTTTTTGACATTCTCCATTTCAATTTCTCTCATTACCTGAGTCTCACTGGCGCCGCAGTACTCTCTCGGCGCACTGCCTCTCTAGACTCTCGCAGCTTTCTGTGATGTACTGTTGCTCCAGTGTTCTCTACCAACGTCTCCTGTTTCTTCGGTACTCTCTCTCTCTCTCTCCCTCGCAGTGCGCGTTTATTGCCCCTTTCTGTCCCCCATCGGCGGGCGCGACAAAACAGAGACCGTCTTCGCAATGTCCGTATTTTAGGCCGAAAGTCTAAAATCTGACTTTCCTGCTTTTTGAACACTATTCGTGTGTTTTAGTTCGTTTAGTCTAAAAGGTTGGTTTTGTTTCCTCGGGGATACTGTACCTTGAATCATCATTAAAAATTGAAAATTGTTCGCAATTGTGCACCATACCCAATAAATGACGAGCATTCTCTATTCAAAAATTAATTTTTCAACCGAATTTTAAATTTTTGAGCCGAATGCTTTTCTATTTGAAGTTCCCTATTTTTTCAGATGAATCGCATGACGATGCTGGAGAAAGGATGTGAGCCAATAGCCGGGACGGCGCCGAAAAACTCCTACATGAAGTCACCAAAACCAGGTCAGTTTTTTTCGCTTTTTTTATTTTCTGGGTTATTGAAACTTCAAAAAAAAAATTGCGATGTATGCCAAAGTTCATTTCGCTATCAGCACCTGTAGATCGGTTTTTCATTTGTCGGCGGGCGAGATTCTTATCGTGAGAAGGACAGACGCTGTAACTTTTGAAAAAGTCAGCTGTTCAATCTGTACTTTTAAGTCTTAAAGGGAATAAGGTATTGAAGCAAGCCAAAATAGGTTGTATTAGGCTTTTACGAAGTTCGCTCCATTCCACTCAAGAATGACCGAGTTTAAATGCGCATGGGAAACCTGTTCCCTGGCTCAGAGAACCCCACCTACGTTTAGGCCTTGCCACGATTCTGAGAGACTTTTTTTTAAGCCGAATAGCAAATTCTAAAAAAACTGGTCATAAAAAGTCTAGGGGGACACTGGGCAGATGTTTTCATCTATTTGACTTGACCTTGTAAACTGCGGTTTTCTGTCGGAAGTTGTATTGAATTCAAACAATCTGGGGAGAATTCATTTGCTTAGAGAATCAAATCCCATAATTTGATGATTACTCTTCGTCCTTGGTAGTTTTTTGGAAGTTTGGGTGCATCCCGAGCGATTTCCGAAACTTCGATTCTTCAAAGGAAATTGAAAATAGGTGTTCCCCCCCTTCTCTTCGGATAAGAGTAGCCAGACCTATCAATCACAATGTGTTATATTATTGGCTCTGGCCACCACCACCACCATCAAAACAAAATTCGAAAGTGATGCACTTTCGAAAACGGATTCAATAAAAAGTGATAGTTTTGTTGACAGCTAGGTACACCTGCGACAAATGTCATTTTGAATGTGTATAGGGTGTTGTGAAAGAGTATTTGAAAAGGACATCGACAAGAAAAAATTACTGCCAAATATGTAAAAATGTTGAGAGATTCTTCGGAAACTCGGTCACGGCCCCCGGAGACCATTCCTGCGATTTCTGCCCATTTTCGAGAGTTTAGATCAATTTTGGAGCATTTTCGTTGTGGTTTTCGAGAGCTACACACTTCTTAATCCATTTCGATGGAAGAAAATATTTGACTGAAATCCTTCTTCAGGCCTATTTTGAGCTCAATAAGCTCATTTTCGATTCATGGTCCCCTTCAATCCAAAACAACGATTCCCATCCTTTTGTTCCCTGATGTAACAATTCCCATTCGAAAATTATTCGAAGCAAGTGACGAAGGGGACGAAAGGAAACAATAACAATTTGCAAGGTCATTTGTATTCCATTCGCTCGTTTTCTCCCTCTCTTTGTGTGCATACTGAGTATCACATCCGAAAGAGGAGGGTCTGAGAGAGTAAAGTGTTGGAGAATCAACATACATCTGAATCCCCACTGTCATCTGAATCAGCAACATCTGAAAGTCTCAACATTCTGGTCACCACAATCTTGAACTTTGAATTTCCGTCTTGAAAAACAACTACAGTATTCCCCGGCCATGCATCTTTGTTCCTCTTCCTCCTCGTGCTTTTACAATGCTGTTTACCAAGCCATATACCGAAATTTCCGAATTTCATCTCCATCTCGCACAAAAAATAAATTTGGGTCGAAGAAAAACGTGGAAAACAACATGTTGTTTATTCTGTCTGCTGCTTCAACATCTGCTTTCTCTGAGTGTCCTCCAAGCGTACGGATTTCTTCTTTACCAGATGTTTCTTGTTTTCGGTTTTCGGTCCGCCAGGACCCCATGAGACTCCGCCCACTCTCGACCACGCCTCCGTTTATCTCAATTTCTCTCTCGTCCTACTGACCTCATTCCTGATTCAGTTCCGGTTGATATAATGCGACGATTGTTTTTGAACAAAAACGGTGCAAAAACAGCTCAAAAGTCAGAGAGCCACGAGGAATCAGATGGTTCCATCCCATCAGATAGTGAACAGAAAGTCGCTCATTGTGGTAATCTTGAAACGGTTCGAGAAGAGACTGACTCATTAAAGGCTGAGAAAGTGGAAAAAATGGAAGTTCATGGTGAGTTTTATAAGGTTTTTGAAAAGTGGCGAAGTTCTCTCCACGGTACTTGAGAATGGTCGCGCAAGAAAAAGGTCTTGCCACGAACTCGAACACCCCTGACACCTTCAAATATATCTAAATTTTCAGAATCTCCAAATCCAGAACTTCAAAGACGCAACTCAACATCCGGCGGTCGTCGTCCATCGTTCCTCGCTCAAATGCGAGAATTAATTCATCCACGTACAGCGAGTCTCGGCGCGAGCATGTTCCGTCGTCCAGAAGCCACTCGTCGTGTTCAAGTCGCTGAATGCAACGTGGATGCCTACGATTTGAGAGGAAAAGAAGCGCACTTCTATGATGATGATGCCGGATTCAGAAGACCAAGATCGAATAGTTCGGAGTTGTTGATCTTGAGAAAAACATCACGCCCGATCTCGTTCAATGTGGTGGGGATTATTGGTAAGTCCATACTTTCAATGCTTTGGAATATTATGCAAAACAATCGGCAGCTTTTTGCTCATTTAGGTTCTCATGTTCAGGGTTTTGGACGATTTTTGAGCATTATGAATTTCGGGATATTTTCGATGTTACACCGCGCTCAATCGCAACACTGAATAATTCAAATTTTAGCGATCGAGCGCGTTGTAACATTGAAAATACCGCTAATACGTATTTCCAAGCAATAAACATTTTTTGACCAATGCCCTTATTAGAACCACTTTTTTTCAGACCAAAAAACCGATCCATATCATCAGTACATGTCAGTGGTGGATGTGTACGAATTGTGTCCGAACAACTCCAAAATCGTTATCATCGACTCAACGACTCCAGCCACTCGCGCATTCCGCATCATGCGTGATCACAATATCACAACTCTCATCGTTTGGGATACCAGTGACACTCAACATGTTCGAAGAAACATTCTCACTCTCACCGATTGTCTCTATGCGATTCGAAACGGAAAGAAGCCACTCGACGGTCCGGATCTTACCGCCTGGGATATTCTCTCTGGAAACCAATTAGTCAGTGTTTCAATCTCGTCTAAAATCATGGAACTTTGCGAGGAGTTGCATCAGAATCGTCTTCATCGTGTCGTCGTTTTGGATGATGCCAAGGAGGTCGTCAATATCATATCTGTACGACGTGTGCTCATGGCGATTCATAAGCAGAACAGATCGCTTCATTTTGCGCAATGGCTATCCAAATCAATCGGAATGTCGGCTATCGGAACTTGGGAAAGTGTCGCTGTCATTTCGAAAAACGATTCGGTGTACAGAGCGATGGAGGATATGCTGGGTTTCCATTATTCGGCTCTTCCAGTTGTCGATGAGAAACAAAACGTTAGTTATTCGCTGAAAATTTCTATACGATTCATTTAAAAATCTTGTTTCCAGGTCATCGGTGTGATCACTAAGACGGACATCTGCAAAGCTTTGCCACGTAACTTCATCGAACCGAAACGCTGGCTTCTGGAGACTACTGTATTCGATATGATGCACATTTGCAAAAGTGGAGTATTCATTAGCTCAGCGGATAGTGTTGGACAAGTTCTCGATACCTTGTTGATGGCGGATGCCCAGAGCGCTTTTGCTACTCATAATAATAAGGTTAGAATATCTTTGGTTCAGAATGTATTTTGGGAATTTCTGTTTTGAAGCATTAGAACGTTTATAATCAGAATTCTCTTCCACCTTTCAAATCAAACATGCTCCAGAATCTTCTAAATCTCCCTAGATCCATCTGAAATGGTTTTTAAAAATCCAAGAATTCAGGTGATCGGCGTTGTCTCCCTAACTGACTTCCTCGCCCACATTCTCCGCTCTCCACTGGCCACCACCGACGAGGAGCCACCACAACCCGCAATGCCACCAACTCCAGATTCCAAATCGAGCAGCACCGAGAATATGGCTCACAAGTTGTGAATTTTCCCCTGTCCATTGCATCCAACAACCCCCGTTTTATCCCATTTTTATCCAGTTTAATATATGTGAACCTCGGTAGTTTTTCATTTTCTGTTACTTGTTATTTTGACTATCTTTTCCATCTGCCCCGTTCTAGCAGTTTCCCCCTCCTGGTTTTTTTCTGTCATCATTCAATTCACTTTACCATTTTCGTTGTCTCTCCTGTAATAATCATGTTCTTGTTTTTCTCCCCAATCCTCTGTTTCTCTTTAAATCCCTCCTAGAGCTTTACTGCTACCTCCCACTCCCAATTTTCACTTTTCTTCCCATCATAATGTACTTATTGAATGAAATTGAAAAATCATTAGCTTTATCCAAAAAAAGGCTTGAGGAATCATCATAAATAAGGAGATTACAATTTACACATGATTTACTTCGTCTTGATGGAGAATTTCTCAATTGCAGCGTGAACTTCGTCAATGTTGGCTGCATCTCCCCATTCCTTCTCCAGATGAGTGTAGACGATGTCATTGTTGGAAATCAGGTAGACACCGCCCAACAATCTTCCCTCTCCTTCCATATTTCCCTGCACTTTTGCCTGCTTCGCTTTGTACACATTCGAGTAGGTTCCGATGCGAAGGAATCCGACCCAGAGTGGAAGCCAACGCTCATTCGGTCCGTAGAAAGTACGCTCGGTGTCCAGGTAGACTTCACCACCCGAGAAGTATGATTTGAATTCGTTTGCTCCGCGAGATTCGTGTACGACGGCCGCCTGAAAATTTCATGGATTTTTGAATCTCAAGGAGCCGAAATGCTTACCAATCCGATTCCTTTCTCTTTGAGCAATGGCAACAAAGTGTGCAGCTCGGCAGCTTCCCGACGACACAACATGCATCCAGGACGACGAACAGCCATCACCATAATCGGTCCTTTTTTGAACAATTCATCGGCCTGAGTTCAAAAATCTTAATGAAAGGGGCACATGACATCTCCCAATACCAAAGAAAATCAACTTACCGTAAACTGCTCACTCTTGTCTACAGTCTCGATCTCTCTGGGTCCTCCTTTGATTGGGATCAGTTTGGCAGATGCCAGATGCGCGAACTTCGGAGCGACGGCTCCGATAGTCAAGTAGGTTGGAAGGTTCGCATAGATGAATGCACCGCCCAATGCGGCAGCGGCTCCGTATCCAAGGAATGCCATTTCTGGAAGAAATGAAAAAATGTTGTTGGAATTCAAAAATGAAAATAATTAGAAGGGGAAAGTTGAAATTATCGTAGGTTCATATAAGTGGAGTATTTTGCTCTACGGAACTTGAATATGACTGAGTATATAAGCGCACGAAAAACCCTGCTTTTATTTAAGGTCTTGCTACAAACTTGAGAGGGACTAGGTTTCCCATACGTCGGTCATTTTCAAATGCCATGGAGCGATCGCTAAGTATCAAAATGGATATAGTCTTCAAAAATGTTAAATTTCCAAGTTTAGCTGTTCCTGGGTTTGGAAAAAGAGAGGATAACTCCACACAGAAACGAACTAATACTTGAAAAAGCCGAGTGGTGCAGCAGAAAAAAGTTGCAGTGAAGGAAAGTGGTAATCGTAAACAAGAGGGTGGCGTCAACGTAGTGTCTTAACTGGAGAAATAGTGTGAAGTGAAAGGAGAGCACCTAGAGAAAAGGGAAAACGAACAACAAAAAAGTGGGAGTGCTTGATCTTTGAGCCCTGAGAAATGAATAACATGTTGATTTTTTTCTTTTGGATGACCATCTGGTATTCTTTTTTTTTTGATAAATGAAATAAATCTTTAGTGGGACTTACAGTAGTTATCGGTAAATTGAAAAAGACAATCATTCATATTCATTAACATAATAACAGTAACGATTTTTGTAAAATTCTAATAAACCGGTATAAATGATAGACAGAAACAGAAGACAAAAAGAAAGCTAGGCACAATGATAGAACTGTGTTACCCAAGGAAAAGGTTGGAAAATATTTACAGCATGCAAATGGTACATTTTACTGATTCAACGGAGCCTGTCCCATTGGTTTCAAATTCTCGGACACTTTGAATGAGCATGCAGTTGATTTCTTGATATCCTCAACAGTCAGATCCTTTCGAACTTCGATCAATGTTAATCCGGATTTTGTGTCCACATCGAATACAGCCATATCGGTGATGATTCTAGAGATGACTCCTTTTCCGGTCAGTGGAAGTTCGCAAGATTCCAGAATCTTCGGCTCTCCATTTTTCGAGACATGCTCCATTACGACGATGACCCGGGCGCCGGGGGCTGACACCAAGTCCATTGCTCCGCCCATTCCTTTCACCAGTTTTCCCTGAAAACATGTATCTATTTAGTTTTCCGTTTTCAATTGGTTCTGTGATCAGTGAATTTGTTCTCTGTGTTTTAATGATAGCGTGATTGGTGTCTACGGGAAGAGAGAAGAGAAATAGAAGAGATAAAACACACAGTTCACAGATTATCAAAAATAGAAGAAAAAAACCTACAGGAATCATCCAGTTTGCCAAATCACCATACTGTGAGCACTGAAGTGCACCGAGAACTGTAATATCCATATGGGATCCGCGGATCATTGCAAATGATTCATCTGATCCGACGATTGAAGCTCCTTTCAGAAGAGTGATTGGCTCTTTTCCAGCATTAATCAAGTCAGCATCCTCGGTTCCTTTCTTCGGGTAAGGGCCCTGAAATTCAATAGATAGTTGATGTACAAACATTTTGTAACACTCACCACTCCAATAATACCGTTTTCACTTTGCAAATGAACAGTGATTCCCTTTGGAATATAGTTTGGCGACAAGGTTGGAATTCCAATTCCAAGGTTAGCGTACATTCCATCGGTGAACTCCAATGCAGCACGTGCTGCAATGATTTCTCTGGATTTTCCAGCTGACGATGTGGATGGTTTGATCGGTCCCTCTTGGGCAAACATGGGTCGTTCGATTGGTTTTTTGTAGTTCTTGCCAAGCACTAAACGATGGCAGTAGATGGATGGGATGTGCACGTCATTCGGAGCAATAACTCCAGGCTCTACAATTTCTTCAACTTCGACAATGGTGCATTTGGAGGCTTTACACATGGGATTGTTGAAGTTTCCGGCTGCGTGTCTAAAAGGAATTCGTAGGAATGTTTTATTATGCATTCAAAACCTGTCATTTTTAAAGTTGAACATGACACTACTTGGTTTTAAAACGTTTCGAAATGTCCGGTTTGGAAATGACCAAATTTGAAAAGTCTTTGTTTTGAATTGTCCAGGTTTCGAATAATCCAGTTTTAAAACATTTTAAAGTGGCTCCCGGACGTCTCAGAACCGGTCAATTCAAAACTAGAACATTTAAAAACCAGGATTTTTCCAAACTAGGACATTTCAAAATTTGAGCCAATAATGAAAAGTTACCTGAACTGAATGTTTCCAAGTGTATCAGCTCTCCATGCTTTGATCAATGCATAATCTCCCCAAATGGCCTCTTCCAAAACGTAATTGACTCCGTTGAACTGACGAGTCTCTTTTGGTTTACTAGCGATTTCGATTTTCATCTTCTCGGTCTTACTGTATTTGATTGGTGCACCACCTTCCTGAAAATCATATGCATACAATTTCACTCCGGAAATAAAAGATACCTGAATCTGTGTACCATAACCAGTTGGTGTGTAGAACGCGGGAACTCCAGCACCGGCGGCACGAATTCTCTCAGCAAGTGTTCCTTGTGGAGTGAATTCCAATTCCAGCTCTCCACTCAAGTATTGACGAGCAAATTCTCCATTTTCTCCCACATACGATGAGATCATTTTCTTGATTTGATGGGTTTGGAGAAGCAAACCGAGTCCCCATTTATCAACTCCTGCGTTGTTGGAGACACATGTGAGATCTTTTTGACCAGTTTTAGTGATGGCTTGAATCAAGTTTTCCGGGATTCCACACAAACCGAAACCTCCGACCAGCAACTTTGCTCCATTTGGAATATCCTTTACGGCTTCTTCGGGTGATTCGAAGATTTTCGCTTTCATTGAGGATGTCATGGAAATGAGTCGTAGCTGGTGGGACATTGGGACTCGGCCAAGGAAGCCTTGTGATGGGGATAAGACTTTGGAGAGAATCGTCATTGTGGAGAAGAGAAAAGGAAGTTACCTGAAATGAAATTTTTTGAAAATTATATCAGAAAGAGTACGATAAAGAAAAAAGATATTAGTGAAGTGGATTAGCGGTATTTTTAGTGTTAAAACGCGCTCAATTGCTAACATAATTGAAATTTGATTATTGGCTTTGTCGTTGCTTTTATAAGGTTTTGAGACTTCGGGAACTTCTAGTGACCTATTCCTCACACATGGAAAAAACGGTGGCAAAGACAAAAATTAGCATAAGAGCGCGGTTGCAACATAGCGAGAGCATTATACCTTCGTTTAATAGGTATTCAAATCCTAGTCCCAAAAGGAGTCATCATCCAGTACCAGAAACCCCAATTAAATTGCAAGAATCTAGGGAGAAACGTGTGAAAATGGAATTCAATGTGAAGTGACGAGACACACAATAACTAGCAGTTTGGTCAATTGGTCTTTATCAGTATTTTCTTCTTATCTGTTCAGAAGTAGTCAGCATCAATTCGACACATTTTTTTTTTGCTTGGCAATGATAAGAGAAATCACTGATCACTGAAGATTGTGTACATAGAAATAGATTTCCCGGAAGGCTTGGAGGAGAACTAAGGATTCGAATAGAGAAAGCTAACTTTGAAGTTTAGGCTTTGGCCAAAAAGAAAAAAGAAACGCCTGAAACCATGAGGTAGGAGAACTCACTGGGGTATGAACTATTACGCGATGAATTTGTAGGATTATCGAATTTCAGAAATCCACGTACGTACCACGTAGACTGTGCAGAAAAGCGCAATTGCATACCTCATAGTTCATACCCCAGTGAAAACTCAAGACAGCTCGGTCCTCGGAGGCATTCCTCAGTTATGTACATAAGATATAAGGTGGAAACTTGAGATTCTGAAGGAAAAACGCAAAAAATAGGATTTTTGAATATTTTTGCCTTCTGAAAGTTTTGATAACCAACGCAAGACTATAGACCAATATGCAGTAGTCTATGTACACACACACACACATAGAAATACGCACAAAACTTATTTCGTCTTCCTCTCGCCCGCTTCGTTTTTTTTTTCTCACCACTGTGTTTTATTTCGTCGATATAGAGATCGGGAGGACAAGATGCGCAGACATACGGAAGAGGAAGACAAGTGCCAGTGGGAAACACGTGGTTACGCTGTGACTGGAGAAAAGAAGAAACTTTTGCTTTCGGAGTGTGTGGAGAAATTGTAGGTAGTCCAAGTAGAAATCGAGAAGAGAGGGGCGGAGCCAGTGGGGAAGTTTGACGTTTGAAGTGTGATCTTAGTGATAGGAGGGTCTGGATGAGAACAGGCGGTCAGGACACAAAATGTGTCGTTTTTAGTTTAACAAATGACGTACAAAGATAACTGGTGCTTTTGAGAAAAATTGAAGTAGAAGTTTGAAACACAAAAGTATGTGCATGGAAAAGAAATGGAGCATATTCATGTTATTGAATGCAATTGAAGGAAGCTTCATATGTTCATAAAATTGGAAATATTTGAAAAAAGTGATTTCAAAAATATTTATGAGCCAAAAACAGGGACGACGAGAGAACAGCTCCAATGGAAATCCACACCATCCAATTCGCCTTCTTCTTCTCATCCGTTTTCTGATGAAGCTTTGGATCAATCAACTCTTCAAGATCCTTTATTTCCAACAACAACACTTCAGTGTTTGCACGAAGAGAAGTAGTCAAACGAAGGAGATTTTGAACATTCCATGAGTCTTCGAATCCCATATCGTGACGATTTTCTGGAGTTTGGCTGTTGATTACTCGCCTGGAAATGAGAAGATAAGAATGCGAAAGAGAAGAAAAATAGCGATCACTAACCCACAATTAATGATTTGCCTGCTCATCGTCTGAATACCCATCTCAGATTTTGAGAGAATATCGTGAAGGCGAAGCACACATACATTGTTTTCGCTGAAAAACATGTAAAATAAGATAAATTCTGCATTAAGAAAGTACTTGTTGCTCTCCGGACAAGCGAGATTTTTGAAGATTCTGCTAGCGTCCCAATCCAATCCGACGAACTCTTCTTTTGATTTATTCTCCTCATTATCCGACGTTGTTTGATCGCCGAACCCTCCGCTTTTCAAGTTCCTGAAAAGATTCGCTTCTAAAAACGATCCGGTGAATTTTGCTTCGAAGCTTCTCTCGTCAGTGGATGTACTTGAATCTCCATTGGCAACGAATGGCGAGGAGCTGCTGAAAAAAAGCTTTTAATGCTTGCGTATTGGAAAATTAGACTTACACTAGCCGTAGATTGTCGAATTCAGTGTCGGATTCTTCGAAATCTGACATTCTCTGCAGCAAATCGCTGAAAATTATTCAGTTTTCTCTTGGAATTCTGAAAAGGAAACGTTTCCTTTCGAAACCAAAAAAACTACAATTCAAACTCCCGCTCATTGTTGGTGGCCGCGGCCGTGCGTTCTTCGCGCGCGGCCGTAATTTCGGAGCATCGTTGCGAGTCATCATTATGTTTCGTTTTTGCATTTTTCTGCTTTTTGTCTCTGGTTTTCATTGTTCTTCGAAGTTTTTGTTGGAATTTATTAATAAAAAAATTATTTTTAGATCATGGCGGAGTCATCAGTAACCGACGATGCTATGGACACTTCACCACCAGCTGGTATTCAGAATGTGAGTATTTTTAGCTTCAAAACAACATCAACGCGGCGCAAGTTTCAGATTAAATCCTACGCGATCGGACAAGTTCTCGAAGCGCACAAATCAGATGCAAAGTCGTTGGCGCTCACGGAAAGCGGAGTTCTGATTTCGGGCGGTCGCGATGAGACAGTGCAGTGGTGGGGAAAGCGTGGAGGGAAATACTCGAAGACGTTGTCATTCACACAGCCGAAACACATGGTTGTCAACTCAATCGCTTACGCGGAGTTGGAAGATGGATGGAGACTTTTTGTCGGTCGAAAAGATGGAAGCATCGCAGTCTACGCTTCCGGGAATCAAGAACCTGTCACGATTTTCAGAGAGCACACTCAGAATGGTCAGTGTAGTTTATTAGAAATCATTACTGGAAATTTCAAGCAAATTATTTCAGTATGCTGCCTGCACATCAACCAGAAAGCGACACACATGCTCAGTGGCTCATGGGATGCAAACGTGATGATCTTTCCAATTGCAGAACTTGACAAGCCCAGCTTTACGGTAAGCTTGTTTTTTTTTCAAAGAACCTTCCAAAAATGAAGATTTCCAGGTTCGCAAATGTGTTGGTCACAGTCTATCTGTGTGGGCTCTCGCTTCCTTCCCAGAGCTTCCAGACACCTATCTCACCGCCAGTGCTGACAAGACAATCAGAATGTGGCACCAAACCACCACTACGGCTATTTTCAAGGGACACACAGATGTTGTCCGTGCTTTGGCTGTTCTATCTAGTGCACACTTCTTGTCTGCCGGAAATGACGGACATATTATTCATTGGGATGTTGCATCGGCATCAGTTCTTGGCAAGTTTGCCACTCATGCTCACGACTTCATATACAGTATGACACTGAGCGACTCTCATATTTTAACCACTGGAGAGGATGGAACTCTCGAATTCTGGGGAATGGGCGCCGAAAAAGACGGAACACTGACTATCCATTCGGAGGAAGTTCTTCAACTGCCGACTGCTACTTCATGGGATGCCAAAGTTCTTCCCAACTCTGACATCGCTGTGGCGGGAAGTGACGGACGTATCTATATTTTCTCCAATGAGCCAGAACGTCAGGCAACACACGAGATTCGTGAAGCTTTTGATGCTGAAGTCGTTGACAAAATAGCCACAAAGATGGATCGTGCTAAGGAAGAAGCTGCTGATGTGGTTACCATCAAAGTTGATGTGGACGATCGACCGACTCAGTTAGACCTTCACTACCGAAAAGGAACAGATCCAGCTTTATGCGCACAGGAGTTCATTCAGGAGAACCATCTGCCAATGCATCACTTGGATGAAATCATTAACTTCATTAAGGTTTGTTTGTGTTTTTGATTTCGGCTGAATTTCATCGTTCTTATTTTTCAGCAACGCATTCCCGAGGCGCGTGCATTCGACATCAAATCCGGCAAAAAAGTCCGAGTCGATGGCGAGGATTATGACTACGCATTGAGTGTCACGCTTGGAAGAGGTGCCCCCGAGATGAAGATGCCGTTTAATGTCAACGAAAGTCCCGAGTTTGCTGCTCAGCGCTTTGTTGAGCGTCATGGGCTTGCGATAAATGTAGTTCCATTGCTATCCAATATGATCAGTCAGGAAATGGACAAGTTGTCTAGAGGACAAAGCACTCAGCAAGCAGGATTTGAAGATCCGTTCACAGGACCGGGAAGATATGTTCCAGCAGCAGGTAAAGGTTTAAGATTTAGCGAATTCATCATTCTAAACATTACAGGATCTTCAAACAACACTCAAGCAGCTACCGACCCATTCACCGGTTCTGGTCGTTATGTGCCAGGAAGTTCCAGTTCAGAAGGGGTGAGCGGTTTCTCTGGTGATCCACTCACGGGCGATGGAGGTTATCGTGCAGCCAAAGAAAACAACGGCAATCATGCAGTCCCTCTTTCATCAATGCCACAGGACAAAAAGAGGCCAAGAGGTCCGCTGGTACCGGTTCCGGAGTACATGATTGTGAGATCAAAGTTGTCTTTCTATAAACAAAGAGAAATGGTTTACAGATCGGTCTCACCGGAAAGGGAGAGAAGGCTATCGCTAAGCTAAAGGAACTGAACGAGATTCAGGATGCGTTCCAACTGAACCCGGATCAAATCAACTGCCTAGAGGAACTTTTCGTGCTTCCCTCCTCGTCCAACTACTCATCAGACATTGCTCAGTCTGCGTTTGAAATTGCTCTACAATGGAATTTCGATCACTTGGTGCCAGTCTTGGACTTCTTCAGAGTTGCTCTCACACATCGATCGCTTAACTCCTATTTCTGTGATGGCCAGAGAGGAAGAGAACTAGTTGATAAAGTGATTGCTATTCTGGTGTCAGACCCGAAGGATCTTGCCCTGAGAATTATGGTCTGCCGGTGAGTATGCTGATAAAATAATTCTTTAAATTCAATTGTTTTTCAGATGCATTGGAAACGCATTTGCTCATCCTGCTGGTCAAAAGCTGTTCGCCTCTCGTGAACTCTCCACTCTCGCTCCCTTGCTAATGGAACAAGTTATCAGTGATAAAACAATTCTTCAAGTCTCCGCTGCCACCGCCCTCGCCAACTGGTCTTTGGCTCTTCTGAAACAGTCGGAAACTGTGCAGGAATTGGGACCACGAGAGGATTTGTTGAGAGCTGTCGTGGCTGTAAGATGCAATAATAGATTGTTTTCACATCAATTCCTTTTTCCAGAGAATCGAAAAAATCGACTCATTCGGATATATGTCCGAAGATGCACTCACACGTCTTCTCCAGGCCATCGTTACTGTGATGTGGGGCGATGCCGCCGTTATTCGAGTAAGAACTATATTACAAATCAAGTGAATAAGAATACCAAATTTCAGCTGGGTAAGAGCCGTAACTTGGCCGTCATCGCCGCTCGTCTCAAGGATGCTGCTCAAGGAGATCCATGCAAGAACATCGCTCGTGACGTTGTGGAAATGACCTATGCAGTTTGAACATCCGGCTTCACAGAATCGATTTTTTCTTCTGGAGCTTATTTATTTTAAATGTGTGTATATCCTTGTGAATGCCTTGAAACAAGTCATATTTTTTCCCGAATCGCCCCGTAATTTTTTTGTCCCTCCCGCCCTGCATCATCTCCAGTTTTGATTCGCTACTCGGTTTTCATAATTGTCGCTTTTTTCTAGCTCTCAATTTTCATATAAAGTAACACTTTTCTCATGTAGAAAGTTGGTTTGGTTGAATTCTAACAAACGAAAAGTTCTGGAGAAATAATATAATGGAAAAATGGAGAAGAAAGAAACTTCTGAGAGGTCACACTTTTTGACAGAAAAAGTTCAAACGAGGGAAACGAGTGTATATGGATACGGATATGGAAACGAAAGATTCGAGAGATGGATCGTGTTTCCTTTTTTGTAGTTTCGGTGAACGGTACTCAGACGGCGTTATCAATAAGATGGAAAACCACAACACGAGACTTGGTTTGCTAACAGTCCAGTTTCTTAGCGTCTTTTCTGAACTACTGAGTTAGACTGAATATGTATTTAATGTACACTAATAGTAAGTTACGTATCACTTTCGGAGATGCATTCCA
Source organism: Caenorhabditis sinica (assembly GCA_963932045.1). Lineage (NCBI taxonomy): Eukaryota > Metazoa > Nematoda > Chromadorea > Rhabditida > Rhabditidae > Caenorhabditis > Caenorhabditis sinica. Next base: position 21,796,915 of record OZ009941.1, read on the forward strand.
CACAAAAACTTCAGAGCCATCCAGCTAGTTTTGCCGTTTTCTTACATTTTCTCTATCGCTCCCAGTCACGAAAAAAGTATGATCATTGAAGCCCCCACAAACTATGGAGGAGTTTTTGAAACGTGAAACTTTCTGTGCATTTTGCCCATGACTCAGACTATGTTTTAGTAGTATATCACTTTTTCGTCTACCTACTCTCAAGGAAGATAGACATCCCAGAACACAGTGTGCTCATTAGAAGATGGGCAATGGTGCGCACTTTACTTTCTTTGACAACTTAGCTGAAATGTGTCCAATCGACTTGAAATTTAATGCAGGTGTTCCTCAAAACTGATAAAAAATAAATCAATGTTTTTCAACTATTACAGCTTTGCTTGGTTCTCAGACTTACCTCGAGTACCTAGATCATTTGGAAATCTTTGATCACCATACCTTACCAGACGACAAGTAACCTATCATAAGAACCCGTGATCCTTAACACACCAAAATTGCTGTCAATTATTATCACATTTCTGGCAACGTTTTCCATCAAGAATGGGTTCTCGAAAGTAAGCTCTGAAAAGTTATACCGATTTCCAAATGATCTAGGTACTCGAGGTAAGTCTGAGAACCAAGCAAAGCTGTAATAGTTGAAAAACATTGATTTATTTTTTATCAGTTTTGAGGAACACCTGCATTAAATTTCAAGTCGATTGGACACATTTCAGCTAAGTTGTCAAAGAAAGTAAAGTGCGCACCATTGCCCACCTTATAATGAGCACACTGTGTTCTGGGTTGTCTATCTTCTTTGAGAGTGCGTAGACGAAAAAGAGATGTACTACTAAAACATAGTCTGAGTCATGGGCAACATGCACAGAAAGTTTCACGTTGCTGCTACTCCCCTAGATTCCGTAAAATACATTTTATGTTACTCCGAACTTGGTGGATAACCCAATCCCGCATTTCACGCGTGGATCTAGAAAATCATAACGAATCATACTTTTTAGGCGAGAAGTGTATTATGCCATGTCGAAAGTTTGTTCTGGAAAAGTTCCGGAAAAGATTTGAACTATACGCAGTATTAGACAGCATATCTCAAGAGTATGCCAACTTTGTTCATTTCTGTTGCTGCATCCGAACTTTTAGGAAATTCCCTTTCATTAAAAGCACATAAAACAGCACTACAACCTTCAAATACACTCATTTTCCACCTTAGAATCAAGATGGAATGATTAGAAATGAAAAGGAAGTGACTACGACAGCTGCAGTTTCGGTGCTCCCAGTACAGTACTCCCACCGAAAATTTTTCAAACGCCTAAAACTTTCTTCGTTGTGAACCAAATCACACAGGCAAAAATGCAAAAGTACTGTGAAAAAAAACAAAAAAACTCCTCCATTTTCTTTTTTTGAAAAAAATCCTCACTTTTGAATGAGCGCCGAAAAGGACCCCAAAATCGACCAATTTTCCGATTTTTCAACTGAAATTTGAACATCCTAAAACTCGGCTCGTTCTTAACCAAATTGAGTAAACTAAACTGCAAAACGGCACACTCAGAGTTCTAAACGATCGCTCCGTTTTCGATTTTCGATTGCTAATGTCGTTAGCCAGAAAAAGAGAACCAAGTGGTAACGTGGATTACTATGTCCAGGATCTAATGGAAAATGATGACTCTGCTAATAACGAATAGTTGTAGAGTGTTTCTTGGACGTCGGAGAACGTTGTGACATTTATTTCGGTCCTCGAATAAGCTTAAATTTACCGGAATCTTCGAATAAAGGTGTTTCGTCTTCAACCGGCTCCTATGCTTCATCGGGTACATTTTCGACCTGGCTAAAAAATAGAGACCTAATACTTCCTCTATCTGTTCAATTCATTTGTTTGCAAAAAAAAGTCTTTGAGCATTTTGAGCCAATTTTCTATATATATCTATATACAAAACTTGTTGCCATCGCGCCCTATCGCCACGCTCTATAGATTGGAGACGGCTGAGAGGCGCATTTCTGGTGCGCCCTTGGTGCATTTTCCGTGTGGGAGACTGACAGGGAGACAGACCGTGTGGGAGACCGGGAGACATATATTTAAAGAAAACATGATAAATCAATATGATTGATTTCGTTTTCCTGTTTACATTTCATGCCTTTTGTCTAGTGGAACAGATTTGTTACCGAAGCTTCTTTTTCTTACTTTTCACGGTACCCTAGGATCGAAATAGGGACTGGTGATTCTGGATTCTCCAAAAGGTCAAATTAAAATTAAAAATGGAACATGTAGTAAATTTGTGCTGGATCCAAGAATTGCACTCTCTTTCCCTGGTGATTCACACACTTTTCATATGATGGATATTGTTTAAGAGCATTCCTTTCCGCCTTCATCTTATCATTTCTATTATTAAAACTCCTCCCTTTTTCTTAGTATAAAGGCTCTCTGTGAGTCTTATCTTTGTGTGTGTGTCTGTAAATCAATAAAGTCTAAGATGTAAACAAAATTGTGAACTGAGATCAAATTGGACTTAATTTTTTAGGGTTCCTGAGGCCTATTTCAAAATTTCGAAAAGATTAGATTGTTTAGAATACTTAGTTGTATATTCCTGTTTTTTTCGGCCATGTACGCCAAGTGCTCATTGATTTGTTTCCAGCAAAATTTTTAAATAGGCCTCAGGAACCCTGAACAATTAAGTCAAATTTGATCTCAGTTCACAATTTACTACACGTTCAATTTTTAATTTTGATTTGACTTTTTGTAGAATCCAGCATCACCAGTCCCTATTTCGATCCTAGGGCACCGTGCTTTTTAAGTTTTAACACTAGAAAAATAGCTTCAAAAAGATGCGCGCCGTCTTCAGAACAGCCAAACGAATGCCACATGGACACAGGAAAACTGCGGCGATTGTGGTGATCGGTGATGAAATTCTGAAGGGAACGACAAGAGATTCAAATTCGCATTTCCTATGTAAACGTCTTCACAAATTGGGTGTCAATATTAAAAAAGTGAGGGTTTGAATAATTTGGAATATTTAACAAAGTGATTGTTTTCCAGATTTCTGTTGTCGGCGACGATGTGTCTGAAATTTCTCGAGAAGTTCAAGCAGCATCTGGAGCGTATGATTATGTGATTACAAGTGGAGGTGTTGGGCCAACACATGATGATAAGACATATTTAGGTATGGAATTCGAGATGAAAATAAAAGCATACTGAAAGCAGTATAAGCGCGCTCAAATTCAGAAAAAGTTCGCTCCAGTGCACTGACACTGACTGTGCACCGAGCAAGTGAAAAAATGCACTGATTTTTTCTTTCAAAACTCATCCATTTGACCAAATCTTTATTTATTTATTTAGTGCAGTGGAGCGCTGGTTGTCTAATTTTTACCGCCCTAATAACTCTTCCATATTACAGGACTTGCCCACGCGTTCACTGATCAACTCCATTTCTCCGATGAGATCCGGCAGGCACTCGAACGATTCTTACCAACTTACATCGATAAGAAAAAGGCTGAGGGAGTTGAGCATGGGATTGAAGAAGTCGTGCGAGTGGTCACTGAGAAGTTGTGTACGGTAAGAAGCTATATCCTTAGTGTAACTTGAAATGGAAAGGTTATCAGAAGATCTGAAGTAGAAAGAAAGATGCGTCTTTAATAGATTCATCTAGTACAGATTCATAGTGATGTTTACATAACCTTCCGCGCGGAACACACTCACTCTGCGCGCACACGGATCTTTCCGTATGACACGTCTACTTACACGACTCCTTATTTCTGTTAAAAAGAATAAGAAATTGGGCTTCGCTATTTGAAATTGCCCTCATGCGTTGTACGATTGACTAACTTATAATCTTAGTTTCATTTCAGATTCCAAAAATGTCCCAACTCCTATGGGGAACACAGAAGTTTGATGGCCGTCTCAGCACATTCCCGGTCGTTCGTGTGGGTAACGTTGTCGCCCTTCCCGGTGTGCCGAAATTTTGCGAACGAGCTTTCGATGAGTTACAAGATCAACTGTTTCCTGTGGAAGAACGACAATCGATGTTTTTCGACACGATTTATACCGATTTGGATGAGTTCGATTTCTCGAGAAAACTGACTGAGCTAGCTGCTAAATTTGAAGAGAAGAATGTGCAAATCGGAAGTTATCCAGAGTTGAAGAACAAGTAAGTTTTCAAAGTTTCGAGCTTCAAAACAATCAGGGCTTTTCAGATTTTTCAAAACCAAACTGACAATCGAAACCGAATCTGCTGAATCCATGGAATCAGTGCTGGCTGCTCTCCGGAACCTTCTTGCTGGTCACATTGTCTACTACGACTTAGATGCATGGACTGATACTGTAGCAAAGTGGAGGTCATTCAAGAAGCGAGAACTAGTTGAGAATAAGAATATTGACTTTGTTCGTAAGCTAGAGGAGGCTGAACGAATCGTTGAGGATATTGTCGAGAAGTATCCACTGGAACAGATAGCTCTATCATTTAATGGCGGAAAAGATTGTACTGTTTTGTTGCATTTGCTGAGATTGAAAGTTGATGAGTGAGTTTTACTATGAAAAGTGGCTCCCCGACGTTTCGCAACCCCGACATTTTACAACCAGTTTGCGAAACGTCGGTGAGCTGGGAAAGTGACGAAATACAAATCAGTTTTCTCCAGGAAGTACGGACCAGCTAAATCTATACAAGGATTCCATATCATGGTCGAGGATCAATTCCCAGAAGCCACTCAATTCATCATAGATGCTGCCCAATTGTAAGTTACCTTAACTTTTCCTCTATTCACAAACCAATTTTCAGCTACAATATCCAAGTACTCGAATTCCCGGGACCGCTGAAAACTGGATTAGCTGCACTCAAAAAGCAACGACCATCTATCATCCCGGTGTTGATGGGAAGTCGTGCTACTGATCCGAATGGGAAGTATATGAAGACACCTGTTGAATGGACCGATTCAGACTGGCCACAAGTGTTGAGAGTTTGTCCGATACTCAACTGGACGTATACGGATGTTTGGCATATGCTCAGAGGACTATGCGTTCCGTATTGTAAACTTTATGATCAGGTAGGGATTCATTGAAGCCGGGATGCCCAAAATAATAGTTTTCTCAGGGTTACACATCACTTGGTGGACGCGACAATACTGTGAAACATCCTTCACTTCGAGTAGTTTCTTCAGATGGAAAAGAGCACTATCTGCCTGCATACAAGTTGCATGACGATGCAGAGGAACGGTGTAACAGGTCTAATTTATAAACGTGTTAATAGATGAATGTGATTCTTAAAAAAGTGATCAAATGACACCGACAAAAGCAATAAAGGTTATGAAACTGACTAACACAACGAACAGAATCGAAAAACTAGAGATATTTCCATTACACATATGCTTATTATTGCATGTATAACAACTGGAGACTCCACCCACTAGCTCACAGATTGATTGTGCTTGATGGCAGGATTCATTGGGAAGGCCAGCTGCTGATTTGAGAACTGATAATCCACATCCTCGTGCAACGAATGGTTCTGAAGGAAGGACTTCAGCATATTCTTATGAAATCGGGATCACCAACCTTCAATACCATTACAAGTAAACTTGAAACATTCCGTTGTTTCAGCAGGGCATTGCACTGGACTGAACACCTTCTTTTCTCCTTCTACACACCATAAGCTATCTGTAATTTTCACGAAAACTTTCAGATGCATACAGTTCTTCATTTTTGGGGCGGAAGAGATCTGCCACTTTAGAACTGGTCGAAATAGAACTGCCCAAAATAGAACTTTCCGGTAATCCAAAATAGAACTCTTCGGTAATTTCTGTTTTGCCAGTTCTACTTCTAATCGCTTTAAAGTGGAATACCCTAATTTTTTCATTTGGCGAAACCTTACTTGGAGCAACATCTTGTCCATTAGCTGTTGGCGTCGATGGTAAAAGAATAAGAAGTAGAATGTAGAAATTGATAGCATAAACTAGTACCATAACTACGGCGGCCGGGTTGAACGGAATTTTCGGGAGATAATAGAACTATTAACAGCTAACAGTAATCAGCGTGTGTTTAATGAAATTGAAACAAATTTGAAATTTGAAAGAATCAGATAACGATGAAGAAGAAGAAGCCCTGCTACAAATCGGCAAAGTCAACAGACTACCTAAAGGTATTAGTTCGTTTCTTTTCTTTACTCGTATCGTTTGTTTTGTTTGTGTGCACCTTTACTGTGCTCTCACACACATATATAACGACTCCTCCCACTTCATAATGAACAGAGAAATGGAGGAGACGGCGGGAGTTGTTAAGTGGAGACGAGGAGCAGCAATCCAATAGCCCCTTATGTTTTGACAGTTTTCGTTGTGTATGAGTAGGGCAAAGAGTGGAAAAATCTTGGTTCTGGGGTGATAAATGGAATATGAAACAAGTTCTATTATCAGCCCTGATCAAAGGCATCACTATTTCACTATCTAAAAAGCTACATTTCATTGTACTTCTTTGCTTATACGATGTTTTGTTCCAGAAATTCTTTTCACTCACTTACTTCGGAGATAGAGTAAATTGTACTTTCCTTATCTGTGTATCTCGGGAACGAAGAATTCCAGAATCAGTTCTGAAATAGTTATGGGCTTACGAATAAGATGTTACTCGAAAACTAAAAAAACTAGTTTGATGAAATCAACATGCATCAAACTTTGAACTCGACCTTCACTGTCTTGAGAATATTACAAAGAAGTCATGACATCTCTTCAGATTACACAACATTTTCTTCTTTCTTCTATTGATAAACTACTTTCTCCTTTTCTCTATTATCACAAGATGGTGTGGAAACACCGAAGTATTTCTTCAATTTGTATTTATTTGATATTTTTGTTATTCTTGATATCCTATTCAACTCCTATAACATCTGTTAGGAATAAACAATTAGTAGATGCCATCGCAGGTTTTTGCACCAGCTTTGATGGATATGACAGTGGATTTTGTGTGGATTATGCAAAACTGAGGAAAGGTAAATTTATATCAGGGAGAGACTCCATTTATGCACAATTTTCAGAACGAGCGTCCCCTAACGCCACAGTAACCACTCCAGAAGAAATAGCTAATAAAACAGCGGCAGCGGAGAGACCAGCTCCTTTGAAACCAGAACCCGGAGAAATCTTGTTAAAAGAAGGAAATCAGACTACGATTGTTAACCCAAATGACACGATAGAACCTGATGAGGAAATATCAGGATTGAGTGAGTTGTTCGATTTCCCATCTGGACTATTCCATTACTTTCAGCTCCCAAACAAATTCAGGATGAGCTAAGGAAAATTATTCAAGAAGAACTAGCGAAGAAGACTATTCAGAAAACGGCTCCTGATGATCCGGTAAGTGAAAAGATAACATATTGTCTAGATAACTCTTCTAGGCTTGTAAAAATCTACGCGATGAATATGATGAAGTTTGCTTTGCAACACCACCTCTTGCGGCGTTTCAAGAAACCAGAGAGTTCTGTTTGGCATTTGTCAAAAACTGTCAAGGCTCTCTGCTCACTAATATCTTTACCAATGTCAAGTGAGTTGAACTGGAGCTCGATTGCTTTTCAGATTTTGCTTTCAGAAATTTCAAAATTGACTTCACTGCCTACTGTAAAAAGCATCGGGAACGTTTCCGCTATGTCTGCCCAGACCCTTTGAGATTCCAAAGCTTTGCTGAAAATGTAGGTTTTTCCTTCGTTTCATTAAACAACAGTGAACATTCTAGGCTGTTGATTTTTGTGTTCGTTATCAAGACCGCTGTCCAAAAGAGCCCGTACCAGCTGAGCCAGTGAAGTTCCACCGAAAAGACGAAGGGCACATCTACACAAGAGAAATTGAGTTCTGGTGCACCCGAACAAAGCGAACTGCTTATAATTATTGCACTGAGCCAGATCTTCTCAGAGTGTACAAATACGCAATGTTTTGTGGAATGTATAAGTATGCATGTATCGATATCTATAAGAGAGTCATCTATGGATAAGAGAGTCATCAGTTTTATGCAAATAAAGTTTTATTTTTGTACATTTCTGCCAACGTGGTTCTCATTCTATCAAAAATCCACATAGACATCCCTATATTTCACAAGAGTCCCCCATTCCTGTGTTCTGGCAAGCGAAATGTCTACCGTTACTGTGACCACCACTCAGGAAGAAGTGCAAGAGCAACTTGTACTCCGTCTCAGAGCAGCACCACCCAGCCCTCCTCATGTGACATGGGCTGCTGATGTTGTTGGTGAGTTTCTAGTGATCTTGTAAGAATAACAAAATCTTTATTCAGACAACGAGCACATGGGTCGTCTGAAATCCAACTGCTGCTGCATCTACGTGGCTCCCCGTCGTTGGGATGATCCGTCGACATGGGAACCAGACGAGCACGAGACGGAACACTGTAGAGGACACACGCTGCCAGAGAAGAAGCCACAAAAAGAAGGAGGAGATGAAGAAAACGATGAGGATAAGGATGGTGGTGTGAAGAAAAAGGACGGAGCTACTGGATGTGGATGTGATAATTGCTAGAAGAACGCGAAAGAGAAACAAGAGAGAAACTTCATGCTGATTTGTATTGCAACTTGAATAAAACAATTATATTGGAACCGTACTCAGTAGATTTTATTTGTTTTAAAAACAGCAAAACAATTAAAAAATGCGATATCTCTAAACGAAAAATACAAAAATTGTACTTATCCAATGCCTAGACCACTAGAAACTCCAATGGGTCCAACACCTGGGACGCCTACACCTACTCCACTACTTATTCCAAATAGTCCTCCATTTCCCAGACCCAGCCCTCCAAGACCTCCGCTAGCTGCTGGAATCGGTCTGGCAGTTGTGGTTGTCTTCTGACTCACAAACTTCCGCTCCCACTTTTCATCGTCCTCCCAATCTTTGTCTTCCATTTTGGAGCTTTTTGCGGCTTCTTCAACTTCTTCCGAGTTTGGAGGAAGTGGGAACTCGTCATCGTCATCCTCGGATGGTTTTTTGATCTTTTTGTGGGATTCTGAATTTTTAGAATTGGAAGCGTTACTATGAACGTGGAATAACGACTTACCATTGTCAACAACAGTGTTTTCCTCTTCTTCTGAAAACTGAAACTTCTTCTTTTTGCTCTTCTTCTTCTTCTTTCGATGCTTACGTCTCTTTTTCATTCCACAGTCATCTGTTTCATCTTCTCCACAACCACTCATTCCTGAACAGTGGCCCTGGCAACCGTATCCTTGTTGATAGTACAAATCGTGAGGATTAGTGTAAGGTCTGAATTAGTTTGCTTCAAATAACTAAAATAGGTCTAGGAACTCACTGGCATAAAGATTGACAGTTACATCCTTGATATAAACTAGGCTGATTGCAAGCATATCCCGTCATCGAACCATAGAAACCTAAAGATACTGGCTGACAATGCATTATTAAAAACAACAAACTTACTGCTAACTACAGAAACGACAAGTAGGGAAAATCCGAAAATGGAATAACTCAGCATTTCTGATTTCTCATTTTCGATGGTCACTTCTTATATATAGCAATGTTTTGATGTCATTTAGTTTCATAATTAGTGAGAAGTTTATTGTTTTCATGAAGAACACTAGAACATAACACGAAAATACAAGAAGTAGAAACAATGAGAGATCAATCAAAATGTGTACGAGAGGCGAAGAGGAAACATAGAAAACAGAGAGAACGATTACTTTCCAATACCCAGACCACTGGAAATACCGATTGGGCCGACACCGGGAACACCGACACCAACTCCACTGCTGATTCCGAAAAGTCCACCGTTCCCAAGACCAAGTCCTCCGAGACCACCTCCAGCAGCTGGTTGCGGTTGAACGACTTGTGGTGGCATTGTAGATGTCCTTCTCCGATGTGCCTCCGCAATTTCTTCACTTGTAATCTCTGGGAATTCCTCTGAGTCAAGTTTCTCTTCAGCCTTTGTTCGAGTTCTGTCGGTTACAAACTTTTTTTCCCAGAGGTCCTGAAAGGGAGGATATAAAAGGACATAGATTCAGTTTCCTTATTTTACCTCATTTTCCCATCCATCCCCAGTCTCTCCAGCAGTACTTCCTCCTGGTGCAACCCTTGACGTCTCCTTCTCCTCTATGAAACCTTGCTCTTCACTTAAAACTCTGGAAACCTTTGAAGTCTTTCTTGGTGGTGGTGGTGGAATATCTTCATCTTCATCAGAATCGAAACGGAATTTGCGGCGTGGTTTCTTGTGATGTTTACGGTGAGGACGACGCCGTCTCGGATAATATCCACCGCCACCAGAGCATCCATTTGAATAACCACATGGACTGTATTGAGGTTGCTGCATGTAACTACTACAGAAAGATGGGCAGTTGCATTGGGAGTAGAGTTGAGGCTGGTTGCATGCGTATCCACTCATCGTCCATGCTAAATTTAGTTCAGTTGGGTGATTTTCCAGAAAGTATGCAAAAATTTCGGATTATTGTTCTATAATATCAGTAGGATCTTAAGATTAAAGCTGAGCCTTTTGTTAGATTTTCATTAACATTAGACCATAAAAACTATGAAAAAGACCCACTTGAAGAAACTACTCCAATAATAGAACAGACAAGTAATAACTTGCAAACAGACATTTCGACGAAATGAAGTAATCATCTAACTTCCATCTTCTTTTATGCGAAAATCAACTGTGTAAAAAAAATTCCGACCTCCATTGTGTTGAACTGACAAGGGTCATTTGTTGATGACACAGGGATACAAGAAGAAAAATCATTCATTACACTGATAAGATTTAGAGGTCAAGAAAGACAAGAAAGCAGAATGGACAATGGCAAAATTTGGATTGATCATTGGTTCCATTTATTGTTGACATAAATATAATATCTTTCTGTTATGTTTTTATTAATAGTTCAAAACTTTGATTTTTAATGAAAGGAAAAATAGAGTTATGAACGCTACGTGTAAAACTCCAACTTGATCGCCATCTCATTCGGTTGTAAATAGAAAAAAAAACGAACGAGAAGAGAAACGGACAGCAAGATCCACATTTATTTTCATATTTTTTAAACCAAAACCGCGTATATTTTGGTTACCAAAAAAGCAGAATTGCTACGCGGAGCTCAAATTAAAAACAGTAGACACACAGAAAATGGAGTCTGATAGCAAAGATATTGTAAAGAAAACGGACAACGACGGAGTACAGGAAAAGAAAGAGTAAGTATTTAGACAGAAAGGAAATTTTTGGAACCTCCAATTTCAGCGATTCGAAACCTGTTCCAAAAAGTAAAAAATCAACTCGGCGCCAATGTAGAGACTCAACTCGTGAGCGGAAGAAAAACGAGTTGCCCGCGGTTCTGATGCCGAAATTTCCATCTCAGAGACTTGTGAAAAAGAAAAAATCCAGTGTGGACCAACGAATATCGGAGAAAGAGGAAGATGAACGAACACCGATGTGTCCAACGGATAAACTATTGGAGGATGAAGAGGAGGTGGGAGAAAAGAGAAATGAAGATAGAGAAGAACAAGAAGAGGAGCAAGTGGATGTTACCCAAGAACCAGCGCCACCGGATCAGCTAGTCGTGGTATGTTTTTTAATTGTATATTCATAGAGATATAAAAGTCTTTGCTATAGGACGACAATCCCAAAAAATCAACTCCCGACAAGCCCCCACCGGTATTCGAACAACCAATACGTTCTGAAAAACCAAGTGCTAATTCGAAGACGAATGACGGAAAAAGTGGACGGAGCGATAATAGGAAAACGAAGAAGGGAGTCGTTACATCGGAAAACAAGAAACAGGAAAGTCGACGTCGCACATTGCAAAAGAAACCGTCGGCGGAGAATCTGTTTTCGGAAGAGGATGGGAAAAAGAGTTATAAAAAGTCGAAGAGGGTTCCGGCGAAGAGATTGCAAATCAAGGGAAATGTGGTATAGCAGTCTAATCTTTTTTGAACTCTACAATGCTATTTCAGAAATCTGTTAACCCTGTACCATCTGCATCCGATCTCCCTCCTGCTACAACTGCAGGATCGTCCCCTGACAACGCTGGTCCGGAAAAGTCAGCAGATGAGAAGGCCCGAAAACCGATTCCACCGATAACTCCACCTGCCCCAACACCGCCTCCTGTAACAGCACCACCTGCACAAGCCGGGATCAGTTCTTTGAAAAAAGACCAAGGTTCAGCTGGACAAAAATCAAAGATTGCAAACAGCGCACCGTCTTCTCAAAAGCTTGGGAAAAAAAGAAAGAAAGGATTTCTGAAGAATGTTTATAGAAAAACCAAGTTCTGGGGACGAAAATCCGATTGTGTTGCTGACCCGTAAGTTGCTCACGTTCACAAAATAAGATTCCGACACATTTCAGAACCACTGAAATGCTGGCCAAGTCGTACGTTCCCCCGGAATACGATAAGAAGAATCCACTGGACTTTCAACCAGATGTCAAAAAATGGTTTAGCAATTACAAGCAAGAAGACTACAGCAGTCGACTGTTAAACAAAGCTGCTGAAAAACCCGACGAGATTTTTCTCAATAACCGTCCGTTTTGGTTGACTCGTCTGCCAGGAGATGAACCCATTCCGAAAGTTCGAATTCAGTTACATCGACCGTTGTATCAGCTCTACACGAAAAGCCCAGCTGACATTCTTCCAAAACAGACTCGCCAAGTGCCGTTTCTAGATCCCAAAATTGGAAATTGGCAATTGCTGAAAAAAGTTGACAAGTCGATTGGAGTGGAGGAGGGGGACTCGGCTAGAGACAAGGAAAGAGATAGGATCGCAAAGGATAAAGCTAAAGAAGCCGAGTTGAAGAGAGTGACGGCTAACACTTTTCATGCGACAATGATGTTCGAGATGGAGAAGCAAGCATGGCAAGAGCAGCAGAAGAAGGTCAGTTTTTTTCTAACGAAGGGTTGGAACATAATATGAATTACTTTTTTAAGAAAAAGCAAAACACTGACCCGGCAGCAAAATCCATAGAAGAAACAGTGAAGAAGGTGTCGTGGCAGTTTCCACCAGCACCCTCTCAGGAGAAGTTGAGAAAACTGTTGAAGAAGATGGATATCGAGAAATGTTTAGAGACCACTTACGAGTATCCGCTTCAAAGCTACAGTCGGTTTGTTAGCTTATGAACACAAATAGTCTTTATTGAAAAATCCTGTTTCAGAAAAGATCGTCCGAATCCAGCAATGTTCAGCAAACGTGCTTTTGGAACTTTCGATTACATTGTCGGAGTTACGAAGATTCCACGAAAAGCTGTCGCACCGACTTCGTCTTCTTCTGCAACCTCGGCTTCTTCGAAATCGATCACCAAATCGACATCGGCTGAAGGGAAAAAATGAGAGGATCTGAACTTTGTGGTTGGAGAATAAACTGTTTTTGTCTTGTTGTGTCATTCGCTCATTTAACCTTTGGGAAAAAAAAAACCAATAAAAATATCATTCATTTAATCGAGAAACAAACAGTAATGGAAAGACTGCAAAAAACCTGACATGAAAAGTGGGGGCAAACCGTACGAGAATTGAGATAGAGATGGGAAAAAAACAGATTTGAAATCACTCATAATCGGAAATGGTCGAATATATGTGATTATCAGTTTCAAGACACACATGTAAAACTTGAGAAAGCTTTTGAGGGAGACGCTGTTGACATGTTTCTTCGTTTGAAGATAGCAGTTGAGATATTCGAATACCGTTCCCTCGAACCCAAGAGAGAAGCTCCGAGAGCGCCAGAGAAGATCCTTTGCATGTGGAGACGTCCTGAAAATTCAACCAAGATTTGTATGAAGGCCCCATCTGTTTCTTAATTGTAATGCTTACATTGGCCATGTTCACTAATTCGGCTCTCAACTCCTCGATTCCCAAAGGTGCACTATTCTTGATTCGTCTGAATAAGTCAACTGAAAGTGGGCGGAGCCTGGCGACATCTTTTGCAAAAAGAAGACGTGAGGATGGAGAGTGAGCTCCTAGTACAGGCTCAGAGAAGGAGAAACAATCCATCTGAAATTCACCTTTCTTATCATATAATAAACTAAATGATAGCATACCATTGTTTGTGCCACTGTACTCAAATTTGCATCCATCGAAACTGAATGGGGAACATCGAACACAAGCTGAGGGTTTCTCACAAAGTTTGCCCATACTCGCAGAACGTATCCATTAGCTTTCCACTGCTGACAAATGTTTTCCGAGACTCCGTTGATTGAAGCTTCTCTGTCGAGGATATCAAAGAAAAATTTCAGAATAGGAGGGTAATTTGAATCATGCATGTAGAGCACTGATTCCAGGAAATCCTCCACATAAGTCTCCACAGTTCCTTTACTTGTCAGAAGACGGGTCAGATAAACTTCTGGAATCGACTTTGGAATCTCCGATGGTGATGTCTTTTTCTTGAAGGTCATTGTTCCCGAACTCGGATTCGACAAATGGTAATATTTGGACGATGAATAGATTGGAGAAGATCGATCGAGAGATGACCAAGACGATTGACCAGAGTCTGCTAGTGAATCTGAAAAAGTTTATAACTTGTTATTCTGAAATAGAAAGAGCTAAACTCACGTCGATAGCTTTCAGAAGTATAAACTGCTGGTGTCATCGTGAGAGTTGATCCGTCCTGAATTCCATAGTCTGCTATTGTCAAAAGTTTCACTGGGAGTTTTTTCTGCGATAGAGTTTCTACGGCCGAAACATCTGTGAGTTTGATATCTCCTCGTCGGGGACATTTGAATTCTGGAAAAAACCCATAATATTTTCGTATTAAGTGCACCACTTACTCAAATCAAACTGTGTTATCCTCGGTCTTTGAGAGTACGGTGTTTCCTTATAAACCGCTGAGGCGACTTTTTGCTTGAGTTGACATATTGCATCACAAGCATGCACTTCCAGAGCAGTTGTCCCATCTATCTCAAACGGCACAATGTTGATTTTCTGAAAAAAAAAATAGTATAAAGATATGAACATAATATGAATCCAAACATATAACTCACGAGAGTCTTTGTTTCCACACTTTCTCGCAAAAGCTTTGCCTCGTTGATTGTATATCTAGCATCTCCCGTGACAGCATCAACAGGTCCTTTGTCTGTTTGGTACTGTAGAGCCTTATACAGATAGAAGTATGAGTTCATTTGAGGTGTTAGGTGAGAATACAAACAGATGCTCATCCATTTTGAAAACATCTTCTCAACAACCGAATCACTATTTCGGAAAAGTAGTTCAGCACGCTTCGATTGAACAGATTTTGCAATGTGTATTTTGAGAAGGTCCACAACGATTTCAGTGCAATATGGGAAATTCCGAAGTAAGACAGAAATCAGAAGAGACGCCAGAGTAGATTTTTCTGACGTAGAAATAGAGACATCTGATTCGGCGGCTTCGACAACTGTGAAAATAAATCCTTTGAAGCTCAGAAGTGCATGAAATTGAGCGAGAGTCACGGGAAGTGTTCGGGCTAAACTTGGAGCCGATGTCAGACTGTTATCAGCCCACAGCAGGTTTTCCACAAAATGAGAAAAGTTTATAAGCTCTGGAGAAGTCACGGAGCCTGTAGATTTTGGAGACATCACCAGGTTCGTTTGAAGTTCAGCGAACGCTTGTTTGCACTCTTTTCTCACATTATTCTCCAAGTTTTCCATTTGCAATTGTATTTTCCGGTACTCCTTTTCTCGTTCTTGACGTCGCCTCTTGAATATGAGACAAATGATGATAAGTGTTATGACTATGAATAGACACAGTCCTAGTATCAGCAACGATAGTCTTGAAGGTAGTGCATGATCCGAGTATTCAATCAAGCCCAGTTCCATTCTCAGAGTTCCAACAATCACCGTTACAAGTGGATTATCACCGTTGATAGGGATCCCTCTTTCATCAGTCGCTTTTGGTTGTTTGACTGGTCCAGAGCATACTAATTGTCTGACGTCAACCAGTGTCACATAGCACCTTTCACTTCCAATGAAGATTTTGAAGTCATTCGGTTCCGCTGCCAAATTCAAATTATGACCTTCCAAAATCAGTGATTGCTCTCCTTGATGGTATCGGATGCCTTTGAAAGGAGAAAGACTCGGGTTGGGATACACGGACATCTGAATCCTTCTGCCAAGATTTGCCACAGCAGTCACATTGTCCATGAGGAATCCTACGGGTTGTCTTGTATACTCCACGCGTCTAGTTATAGTGTCCAGTATCTTCGGCGTCATACAAGTCATCAACGTTGCATTGGTGATGTGACAAGGTGCTAGATCAGATATCATTTCGAATGGAGGAGTTGGGGAGGATATGAGAAACATTCTAGCCGATTGAACAGTGTTAAATGAGGCGCCTTGAACTGAGACGAGTCTTCCACCCGCTTTGAACGAAGCCAGTGGAAATATTGAGTGCACAGATGGATCTGATCTATATTCGAACGGCTGTTCCAATTGAATTAGAGAATGGTCCACATGTACAATCACTTTTGCTGATTTTCCAACTGTCGATCCTGGTGGAGTTAAGCAAGTGATAACTGTTGATGAGTTAGCTACGTCTATGGGGCAAGGCAATCCACCGATGGTAACACTTATTCGGGAGCCACTCGATAGATTTTGACCATATAGTGTGATTCGGGTTCCACCGGATATCGGTCCATAAAGCGGGTAGGCTGAGAAAATGGAGACACGAACGAACGAGAATAGATCAGAACTCTCTGCCACTGCCATTGTAGCACGTCCAACGGAAATCTTGATGGGTCCAGAGCTGGCTCCTTTCTCAACTTGACATGCAATCATGTTAGATACATGATAGTCAACAATGCTACATCTTGATCCAGCTACATACACCTTCCCACGTACATCTTCTACAGACATCCCAAGATCATTTCCAAAAATTTTGATGATGGTACCTCCTTCGATCGGACCACTGGATGGTTCGAACTGAAAAACATACCATTGTTTCAAAAAACATATTGACAGAAACAAACCCTATCAATCTTCGGCGGGTCGCATACCATTGTCGCTTTTGTCTCATGGCATTCGTGAGAGCATTTACGGTTGCACCAGCTACAGGACAACGATGGAGAAAGAGAGAGACAACTTGAACAGTCCGCTGCTAAGTTGGAACAGGAGTAGAGGGATACTGAAAAAGGTGTGGGTTCAGTACCGAAAAGTTTTACGTTTTTGTGGACCTGGTCACAAGAGAAATGTTTTGTTTTTCAAAAACAAAAATCTCACCATTTGCAATGTCGACAACCATATCCTTGGCTATCAAGCTCAACGGCACCACAATGTTTTCACTAGTTTGATTATCCGTTGACAATTGAACCTTCCCACATCTGATGCTATCACTTGCTATTTTTGCAGGCGCCATTTGTCCATTGACCTTACAAAAATGATCTGTCTTTTTGTCGAGTGTATCCAAATTCAACGCTTCCAGCACGATTTCTTGATGCGATCCAACTGCTATCGGAACCTTCATTGGTAGAATTTTGACGCACGCTTTCGCAGAAGATGATCCACAAGAAGCAGAGCATTTATGACTTCCTGAGCACCATTGACAGCCATATTCTGACGACATGCATGTGGAGCATGTCGCATGCTTTGAACAATCAAAAACAGTGAAATTATGACGACTGATTGGATTCTTTGATATCGAGGTCATCAGAAGTATTTCAAAGCTTTTTGGAGAACGGAAGACTTCTGAGGGGCAAGAAACACCAGATGATGTCCAATTGGCTTTGGTGAACTTTGAGTGTGACTCGGATCCGAATTGGCATTTATAAGTGAATCCATCAGGCGAAGGTAGGTGATGAATGTTGAATGAAATAGAAGTGGAAGTGTTGACAGAAATTGAAGAAGGAATAGGATCACCATCGACCATTGGGCATTGAGTAGTCTGAAACGATTCTTTGATAGGATTTTGAGGTGAATTGTGCGCAAGAACAGGGCAATGAAAATCAAGACTCACCAATGGCCCTGTACATCTTGATGATGTAGTGCATGACTGTGTCGGGTGACACCACTGACAGAGTGGATCGACAGAAACTAGGCATTCTGTGCAAGAATCATGATTGGAGCAAGTCGAGAGCTGTTCGCGGATTAGCTGAAAAACCTCATGTTAACTAAAATGAAAAATGCAATCTAATGGGAGATTATGTTGTGATGAACGGACTAGAGTGGTGTGTCGCTTGCTTGTTCGATTAACATGGGTCCATTAATCAAAAAGACACCGGCGCTTAGTTTCTATCCCGAATTGTTTTCTTTTCTTTTTTTTAGCATGGAACGCCATGAAAAATAACCGCAAAAAGTAATCTTCTTCATTGCCATTTTACATAATTCGAGGTTTCCAATGGTCAGCCAACTTTTAGCCAACTCCTCCCCTCTGAAAAATTGTGGGCGGAGCTTTCCCCATGCAAAGTATAGTGAACGGCGGAACCCGTGAGGTGTCGGCCGCTCAGTTGCTATAGGTCCGCAGGTGTGTTAAAGTTTTTGTTTTGTAGTTTACTCACAATTAATGTGCCTCAATGATGTTGTAAATGGCTTAGGCTTAAATAGATTGTACAGTGATTAAAGCTGCACTTCTGAGAGGCATTGAAAATAAAATTTTGGAATTGGCTGAAAATGCTACATATTTACTAGTCAGTTTTTGATCCCTATGAATAGATTATTATTATAAATGTGAACAAACGAAGACGCAAATTTGCTGCATGTTTGTACTCACCCCATACGACATCTGCACCAGCAAAAAATCCCCGAATCTTTGCATTTTGATGACTTCACTTCCGGTTCGTCCATCTCCAATTTCTTTCCGTCCGTATTCCTCTAGCTTGTTTAAATTCGCTTCATCCCATTTCATCTGGAAGGAAAATCGCAGTTTTGAAGATAATTACGAATATAAGCAATTTATCATAGTCAATACTTATTTTTTCACTTTCTCACGATACGAAATTCCATTTGATGCATGTTTGAGTGACATATATTTTCCCTTTCATAAACTAAGATTAGTTGGATGCTTCATTGTGACACTGATAGCTACATGGGAAAATGAAGTGTGTGACTTTTCTACATGATGAATTCATTGTTTTTTCTTATTTTTGAAGGAACCTCACCATTATAACTTGTGATGAGGACGTTCCTGCGAACACAGCTTTCTCATCAACAGCCATTAGACTTGTGATTTTTGCTGGCACTTCTTTTGTTGTCATTTCTACCAACTCGATTGATCCACCCACTCCTAACTCGCAACTATCTTCATCAAGAGGAATATGAGCTTTCTGAAAATTGCAAAGAATTTGAGTAAAGAGGTTTCGAAAACTCACATTAACACATTTCGTATCCCTTCCGATATGGGACAGCTTGATCGAGTCAGTGCCACTACGACATCTATCAACATTGTACCAAAAAGTCAATTTTACTTTTTGCATGGAAAAAATACATATTGAACTTTTTTGAGATGTTGGAGATGTAGCAAACGTGCCGATTAGCTTGTCTCCTACTTGGACCACTGCTGTTAGATATGGATAGTTTGTGTTGTCCTCTCCACGGCATTGCAGTTCAATTTCAGAATAGGAAACAAATCTGGAAATATCATATTTCTTCGCTTGATTAAAAGAAATTCTAGGTTGAAGAATGTTAACCTTATATCAACTCACTTTGTATCATTTTTACAAAATCGAATCAACCTTGTCACAACTGGAAATCTAACTTCTCGTGGTGTGACAGTAGCAATAACAAAAATAAAATGTTGGTGAGAGAAAGCGTTGACAAAGCGAAATGCACTTCTATAGGCAGCTCTCAAATAGACTGCAGCTTCTCCTTCTAAGTCGCCAGCATTTTCCACATACAATCCTGGTAAACTTCTTATTGCAACTGCTGGAAAAGGGTCTCGGTAAGGGGACTCCTTGGTCGGACTTGCTGCTACTATTAGCCTATTATCAATGATTAGAGAGACTGTAGAAGAGTCTTGGGAGTTAGCAGCAACTGGAATACTCGACTCGGTTAGCAGAGCCAATTTGGAGTTGTAAGTTGAACAAGAGCCAAGTTTTACGGATCCACATTGAAGGAGTTGACCTGATGGGAGAGCCTCCAGAATCTTAGTATGGACGTCGGTTGTGAATGGGCGATGATCTCTGAAACATTTCACTAGTCTGGTCCTATTTGACTCATTCTCACTTCAAGCATGATTTCCCGTCTGCGGAACACCATGGAGAATCTTCAACCGGACCAATAGTGATTTCATCCTTTATTGTAAAGTTAGATGCATATAAAGAGGTTATTCGATTGACTGAAGCCACGTAGATCTGAATTCAACAAAATCTCCTAACAATTTCAGTTAAAAAGTAGCATACCGTCTGTTGGTCCCTGGAGACTGTGAAGTCGTCAATGTGTCTCGCGAAATGAAATATTTTTTGTTTGATGTTTTCTGAAACTTCAAACGGCGATGCCGCTTCAGCGACGGCCCACGGAAAGATTAGGAGAAAGAACACCAAGAGCATAATCGCATTTCTGAAAAAATTTATTGGAATACTAGGGACAAGAAATGAGAGCGTGAGCGGGAAAGAAGAAGCACGCCCTATTGGTATCAGTTAAACAGTGTCAAGGTCGAGGGTATGATTATGAATTTCAATTTGTATTGGAACAGTGAATGTTGAAAAGGTTCTGACCGATGCGCATGACTAACCATTATGATTCGGTTCGCTTTTTTTACAATTTGCAATAGATGACGGGTGGTCATCTTTCCCACTATTGAATTAAAATTCATCGTTCGAACAATTCGTTCACGTTTCAAATGATTTATAGGTTATGTGGCCATTTGGCAGATGAAGAAAAAGGAAGCAGAGAGTACGAATTTGGACAATACTGACAGATTATAATGGAAGTTACACAAGAGAGCCGTATTTTCAGAAGAAGTTTTCAATATATGAGAGCTGTATGAAATTCTAGTGCTAGAAAGATTCAAACATTTGAAAACCCATCAAAGTAGAAAAATGAAAAAGGAATGAAAGCAAAACGAGTAAAACCACAATGAAGAAAAATGACATATATGTAATCCCCAAATGGGTTGTCTCCACGGTCCCCCTTCCGACTCAACACACTGGGTACAAGAGGAGAACATGAAATAACCAAAAAGGATTTTCTAACAAAAACGGGGCGAAAAAAGAAAGACGCAATGAAAATAGATGGATGGATAGAGGGCAAAAAATGGAGGGGCAAGGAAAAATAAATGTCCTAGAGGGTGTCGAGGAGAAGAAAGAAAGATGAAACATGCGGGGATGTTGAGTGTGAGAAGAACTGGTGAGCTTTCTGGGAACATCACAATGACCGTTCAGAAATTCAATGTCAGAGAAATATGATTTAACACTAATTTTTTTCGGAAATGTGTCACCAATGTCAAGCCTAAAAGTGAAATTCAAAGATAAAGAGAACAATCAAACACTTTACACCTGGCAGAGTGAACCAGAGAACTATAGAGCAGCTATGTGTCGAGTGCACCGTTTGATCGATCTCTATTCAACTTGACTCGGAATCAAAGTCATCTATCATTATTTGTGACATAGTTCTCGGGTGGGATGAAATAATCAAAAGGCTCTGACCTTTTAATTTTAGATAAAGCATTCATGAATAATAACGTAGCTAACGTAAGGCTCATAAACATTAAGTGAGGGGCTTACTATTAGGACAGGAAAATACATCATTATGAGCTAATACAGCTCTAGCAGGTGATGTACGAAAACGGAAAGAGAGGAAAGAAGGAGGCGTCAAAAGCAAACATAACGGGGTCCTGAATACATAATGTATTCACCTTCTAGATGGTTTTCTACAAAGCAGGATCTAGCAATTAGGTCTAAAGAAAATCTATAACTTCATTACAACTCAGAATTTTTTTCTAAGTGTCGGTTTTTCAACAAGGGTGCTGTAACATTCCGTATGTGAAAGTATAATACATGTGAGAGTTGTCAGAAGAACCAACGCGGTTCATGCAAATCAGTTTGAGTTGGCCAGCTGGCCTCATATGTTAACTAACAATACTGTTCGAAGTGGAAAATGGAAGTAATATTTTGAAGCTGTCTAGATGATATGAGTGCGTTGGTTTGGACTAAATTTTGTAATAAAGTACTGCAGCTTCTAAAACTTGAATTAGGTTGGCGACGCTTCCTGTTTTTCTTTGTCAAACAGCTTTCTAATGATGACACTTCTCTCGTAAATTTACTCCGGACGCGCGAGAACAATGAGATAATTGGTTATGAAGAAAAGCGGAGTAGAGCTCGAAGAGTCAGAAAAAGAGGAGACAATGATGATCGTATATATGCAAATAGCTGGATGGAACGGGAGTGGAATACAACTAGTATATAGAGACAGCTGGCAGGAGGAAGGGAGAGAGCGGATCGCCTAAACATTAGCTTTATGACATGAAGAGTAATTAGGAGGTGAGTTAACATAATCACGGCAAAGGGATGGAGCTAAATAAACTAATTTTTTTGTTCCAAGTTTTCAAATCGAACAATTTTTACCATTTTTCTACAAACTCACATCACAAAAAGTAAAAAGTAAAATTGAAATGTAAGAAGACAATAAGAACCTGATGACGATGATGCATTACTTTACTACGAGTATATGACGAGCAGGGAGGAAAGGGAACGAATGACATTTAGGTTTTTACGGTTTACAAAACATGCATAAGGAACTTAGTCACGGATTGAAGTTGCATAGTTTGAGGTAGTGGGATACTCATATTTCTATTTTAATGGACAATTGGAAAGTCACTCATAGTCCAGAAACAATATGTACAAACTGGTTTTCAATTGACACACTTTGAGAATCACTGAAATCTTGCCAGCTCTCACATAACACAAAAAAGGAAAGAGCAAGTCAGAAAAGTGAGTGTTTCTTCAATGCTCTCCAGGGGATAAGAAATTCAATTAACTGTTTTCTCCCTTTTTTGTTTTCTTTTCTTTTTTATTCCGCCCCGTAAGTGTGGTTGTAGATGGAGAGTAAATTGTGAAAGAAACTCTGTTTTAGTAGTAGTAGTAGCAGGAGAAGACTCTAATTTCATTCATACTCATTGTGTGCAAGGGACTTGTGCCAAGAAAAGGCACCAGGAAAAATGGAGCTGAGAGAGGAAGAAGTGGTGAAATTTAACGGAATCCTTCAAATTATAGAAACAGTAAAAAGTGGCTGCCGAAATGTGGAGAAACCACCTCCGTTTCTATTAACATATTCCCGGTTCCCCTTCTCCTATTCTAATTATAAAATACACATGTACATGTCAAAACCAATCTAATCCTTTTTGAAACTAAAGTAAGCTTACATACGAGATGAAATGAGAATTGAATTTGAAGGGACGGGTTGTTGCAGGAAAAGAAATAAGAGGGGGGGGGGGCACAATACTCATTAGGGGAACATCAAAAAGTCATGGAAGCATGAAGGACAGGAAGTGCCTTCTCTCTCACACAGAGAGATGATGATGTGAAGGGGAGACCAAAAAGGAGAATAGATTCACTTTTGTTTCATTTCTTTAATTGAGAGTTGAAACTTGATCCGAGACTAAAAACATTTCACAAGTTGGGTTTTAAGAATGTAGAGAGAGAGAGAGACAGAGAAAACTTGCTGAGATATGCTTCTATGCAACTCGAAAGAGTGTTGATTCGTCACATTTGCCTAAAAAGAACAAGTAGAAAAAATAAGAGAACCAAGGATTGATGGAGCAACCGAGAAGGAAATCGAAAACGAGATAAACGTATACATAAATTATAAGATATCGATTACGCAACTGACACAAAAGAGAGGACACACGTAGAGGTGAAGAAAAGGAGGAGGGGATTGAGTAGTAGTAAAAATGAATAGAAGAGCAGATAAATAACGTAGGTAAGAACTAGAATGAGATTATAGAGCCCCATACAAAGAGAAGCAAGGTCAAGAGTGTTTGGTGGAGATTATGGAAAGGATACGGGTGGGGTGGTCTGTTTGAAAAAAGAAGGAAATTTTTTGTAAAAATTGAAATGTACCACTTCACTGATTTGGTGCAAGTTCGCTGTGACAACAGCTTGAAAGTATACTATAATACTTTCACCATTATTTCTCTCTTTGTTCTTCTCATTGCGTGCAGCCAAAGAGAAGCGGACATCAGAAAAATATGAGTTTAGCAAGAACAATTTTTACTGGATGACAACATTTTTTACTTTTTTATTTAAGAGTAGTTTTGAAGTTTCAAGAGAAAACCAAGTTCTTGGCTAGCACTACTTGAATTTTCAAGAAAGTTAGAAACACTTTCTAGAAATCGAAAAATTGTAGGAGTAGTTCTAAACCTTCAAGCTTGAAGTGACATGATTATGGTGTTGAATATGACCTTTGGAGATGGAAAGTCTGGTATAAAAACAATATGCAAAATGTTGACTTCAAACAATTGAACATCAGTCGACACCCTTAGAAGCCGAAGTCTTCTTTGTTGCTCTGTGTGTCTCATCCAAATGCGCCAAATGTGTGTATCTCATCCGCTCAAGAAAGAGGACTACTACACTCGGTTCCCGCTCAATGGAATATATTACATAAACAATAGAAACCAACCCCTCAGCATTCGGGTGTAGGTTTAGTCACACCCAAGATGGCGGCGTTCTCACAATTGAAGAGTCTCAAGTGGGTCTTCCCGCTTCTTCTTCTTCTTGTGCAGTAGGAGTAGATTTTAACAGTTTAACTGAGAGTTTAGAGGAAACCAATGTATCCTGAATGTTCTGATAAGAACATGAGCATCAGCTCGAATCAAGTTGCATGTAAAGGAATGAGGGGAGGATTTAAAATAACTCGTATTCCAGGTGCTAAAAACCAAGGAATTCGAAAAAAGAAACATCAGTAAAAGAACAAGGATTCCGTGAGATTTGAATAAAGAGCTCTGGCTCTCCAACAATCAGTCATGTGTGCCTCTGGGTCCGCGCGTGTTCAATTTCATCCCGTATCCTTCTTCCAGAAATCCTTGATGATTCCGGTTTGGTTTACGATGACACATTAGAGGAAGAGGAGGTTTGTGCGTACGTCTTCAGCTCGAGAGAAGATATTAGGAAAAGAATGTGGCATATGGGCAGTAGAGCCGGGGGTGTCAAGAAGACCAATTGTAATTAAATGTGACACAATTCATGTCAACGGATGAAAACAAAGCGAAAAGCATATGATAGAAGATGTGGAAATAATTCTGATACTAGTGATGAGAATTGAATAAGACCCTGCAGCTAAGACTGCAAATCAAGTGAAAATCCATTCGTTGGAAATCATGACTCTCATGAAAGTAAATCCTAGATGACCATATTTTGAAAACAGTACGAAAATGATGTTAATCTTTCTAGGTTTATATTCGAGAAGAGATGCGAACCTTGTCGGCGCCACTTTTACGACCCCATCCTTCTATGTGTCTACAACGATCACACCAGGGTGTCAAATGTTATGTCAACGTATCATTCAATAGAAATTAGCTTGGAGAATGTGAGAAGGCATGTTCAAGTTTATATGATGTGTACTTAGAACATCTCGAACACGATGAGATGGTGTACGCCAATCAACTGGGAATCTTATTAGTTTCCTCATTCATTTGATTTTAATTGAACATTTGGAAATGAGAATTGCGATGCTTTTGCGAGCAGAGGAACAGCAGGGAGCGTGATAAAAAGAAGATTGGGAATTGCAGAATGTTCGTATGCTTATGTTTCACTTTTTATGAACACTGACTTGTTATTGATGCATGACTGTTATGTACACTAATGAACGCAATATACGTTGAAAATTGAAAAAAAAAACACTATCAAGAGTAGTCAGACGAAACAGAAAACTGCAATAGTTCTTAGTTGTTAAGCACAATTGAGTGAAAGAAGGCAAAAGATGAATCTAATTATGACTCGTTTCTATTTTTCGTCTTCTGTGCTCATGGCGGCACGCGCATGTAGATGGTGTACAGCGGAAACAGAATAAAAAAGAAAACGGAAAGACTTCAGAGCTCACTAAGATGATGATGGAAGATTGACAGGAAACAATAACGGAGGGTTCGACAAAAACAATATTCAAATGGATGTGTTTTTTAGAGAAAAATAGCAGTAGGTGATACATCTCCGTAATTCAAGAAATTAGTTTCATTGAAACTAGCAACAGAAAGAGGAAAAAGAGGGAAATCTAGCTAATAACTGTCAATGCCACAGTGAAACAGGAGGAAAGAAGAAGGCTTTTACTCAAAATACGCCAATTAAATAAGCAGGATAGGAAAGGGAAAATAAGTCTTCTTCCTCTCTTCATTCGAAACCAATCTGGCGCATTTTTCGGGATGAATTGTTTGTACCCTTCCGTTGGCTTCAGCAGCCTTCCAATATATCATTTTGGCCAATCTGGTCATTTGGTAAGGGCGACTGCTCTCATAAAGCGATTTGGATACTTCTGCAGACGACAATAGTCCGGGATGTGTCAGTTCTGTTTTCACAAATCATTGGTTGATGAACGGTTAGGTAAGAGAAAGATGAAATCAATGGACATAGGGGTCCTTGAGTGATAAGGGTGGTATGGAAAAGAAGAGGTGTCATCAAGGCGGAAAGTAGATTGAAGGATGGTCGAATTCTAGAACATATTTTGGGCATTGCTTTCGGCTCACACTTTGGTTTTCGATTTCGAATTTCGATCTGAATTTGTTTTGAACTGCATACCTTCAGAACCTGATAAAATGCCTCTGCGACTCAATGACGTATCCTGATATTCATTTTCTCAACTCTTTTCTCTTTTACTAGTGAAACGTTTTGTTGCAAACCATTTATTCATTACTGATCACTTTATCTGACTCATGTTCGAGATTCACCGCCATCAGTCCCTCAACTATCAAATAGAAAAACAGAGACAAAAGCGGTTCCAGGTAATGAAATAAAGTAATGAAATTCAAGAAGAGAGGGGATGATATTCAAATTATAGTTAATTTGAAATAAATTCAGAAGTTATATAAACGGAAGAGCATAACAGTACAGAAAAAACCGATGAATGTATTAGATGGAGAAAGATTTTTTGGGATTTTCACAGATTTTGAAGAGAAAATAACAGGGAAATAAACTTTTAAACGGACACAAAATAAGTGATTAAAATAAAAAATTGTTTAAAAACAAGCAGCAGATTTGACAAGGAAAATTAGGAGCAGATTCGACAAAGTAAACATTGTTTTTTTAGAATTTCTTTGAAATTAGAGGGTTTTTGTGTTCCAGGGGGACCTTTGAAATGAGTATAAAAATATGATGAGATGAAACTTGATTAAAAATAGGAATTTGTGAAGTTTAGTTGCCTGTGAACGGCAACCGACCGTACTTCTCGTCAATCGGTACTTTGTCCAGTTCGGAGAACAACTCCAGCTCTTGATGAGTTTTGTAACTATTGTCGAGATTTGCTGAAAACATAACTTCAATTTCATGCTATAGTTTTTTGTATGCTAAACCCAACAACATAATTGATGGAACTCTAAATAAAAACTCAAGAAACTCACAGTTAATTCGTCGCAGGAGGTCGTGAAGTAAGCTTTTCGGAACTACGTCCGATTGTCGAACCCGTTGAAGATAAGGACCAAAGACAAGGTCATCGAGTGGGAGAGGTGGAGTTGGGAGAAAGTACTCATGCATCACTGAAAATTACTTGTTTTCATAAATGGTTAAATACGTGTCTAGAAGATAGATCTGAAAGAAGGGGCTTCGTTTGAACCCGACTTACACTGCTCAACAATATCAGGATTTAAAAGCGGATCCTCTTCTTCTGTATCTTCAACTTCTTCTTCTACATCTGGAGTTTCTGGTATTAAACACTGATTTGGAACAATTGGTTGAACAAGTTTCCATTTGATGGGCGTTATCAACTCTATTCCATTCGCCGTTCTTTGTACTATCACTCTACAGTTGTCCGTTTCATTCAGTCTCTTCCGAACAAACTGTGGAAGGAATGGGCAGGACGCTGCTTGATATAGTCTCATATCACTACAGCATGGAGCCAGACAGAAAAATTCTTCATCTGTGAGGTTCTTTCCTTGAGGACGATTTTTGCATGAAATCTTTTTCTCATCAAATAGAGAACTGTCATATGTTGTTGGATGATCCCTCTCGATCATTTCTTCCAGTGACATTCTTGGAAATATATCTTGATCTGGTGTCATTTTGAGAGAAGCTCTGACGGGATCCGTAAACTGCTCTATACGAAAGTCAGTAATCTCGCCCGAATGAAGGCAAGTGATGAATTCCCATTTATTTGGGTAATGAGATTCGCTTTCCATGAGGATCGGATCCTGGAGGCTGGAACAAGAAGCTTCTTCACTTTCCGTAATCACGGAATTGGCTGGTTCTGCGCATGTTGATGATGCGTAAGATATTGTTTCTTCGGAATCTACTATGGATGAAGAGCCGGGTGATGATAGTGGTGATGAGGCAGATTTTGCTGTTGTCTCGAGAAGTGCTTGAACACGTTGGTCAATCAAATTTCTGATTGAATCGCTTTCCATGAAATCTTGCACGGCGGCAGCTACACGTTGTTCAACTTCTGCATTGATTCTTGATTCGATGCGTCGTAGTGTCTCATCAATAGCTTTGAAACGATTGTCCATCTGAAAGAATTCAAAATTTGCTTCTGCTAGGTAGAAGATAAGCATAAAGAACTTTGAAGGATATGACATTTCTGATGTTGTCAAATTATGAAAACTACAGAATGTAGAGTCAACAAAAGATAATAATTAATTTTAAATTGGATATCAATGCGCGGATCTGAAATTTGGAAATGCTAAAACTTTCAGGTTATGCAGAATTAGGTAGTAATTAAAAATGAAAACTGAGTCAAGAACTGTTCGAGTTTGAGAGTGAGAATTCAATAAAATACATAATTGCCTTTCTGGAACCATCGAAATATAAAAGGCTTAAAATGTAAATGTATCATTTCTGCGTTTTGCCTAACATTTTTTTGAGATGAACAAGTTGTGCAAGAAGTAGAGGTACTCAAGGGATCTATTTCTTAACTTTTGCATAAGCTTTTGTCTTAAAAAAGGACTAATCAAGGATGAAAAAAGATCGTTGAAAAAACTGGAAAGTGAGAAACAAAGAGGAGACAGAAGCATGTAAGGAATGCGGAATGTAAAGATGTCGCAATGGATGGAGATGATGGAGAAAAGATGGAAAATTTGATAGGAGAATTCGAAGTTTAGTTTCAAAAGAATAAACCTTACCATTCGTTCAAAGACATATGAACTACGGTTCCGATCATTTATCTCACGAGATTTCTGAATTGGACGTTGATACTTTTCTCTGCGACGACTTGTGTAAGAGTCTAGTTGCATGGTGATCTGAAAACTAATAACTGATGGAATTATGTTAAATTCGAGATTCAGGTCAATGAAGAGCTTATAAGGAGACGTGGCAAAGAGAACGGTGATTACGTAGAATAACGAGAGAAAACAAAAAAGCAAGAGAGGGAGCAAGCTCAAGAAGAGGCAAGCGCGTGTGTGTTGGATAGACTCGATGTGTATAGAGAGACGAGTGAAGCGGCCGTTTGTGGACACGCAGAGGGTCGGCGAGATGAGAGACTCGCGGAGGGTATGGTGAAGAAAGAGAGTGTAAGAGAGAAAAGCGGGAAGTGTAGAGATTGGTGTAGTCGATATAAATGAATGCAAATACCGATATGTTAGAAGAGATGCAGAAGTAGAAGAGAGGGAAAGAGATGCGGATGCGGCCGGACGGAAGTGTGATCGAGGAAAAGAAAAGAAGAAGAAGGAGACGGCACTGATAACAGGAGGGTAGTCCGGAGGAGAAGGGGGTACTTGTGTATATACGAATCGGTGGCCGTTTCTTTCATACGGAATGATGAGGGGAGGGGACAAATGAGTGAGGAGGCAAAACGGGATGAGGGAGAGACGAGTATTATGCCATGTGGAATTTGATGATCAATGGGTTTCACAGTGTCCGATAGACCTAATCCGAAACTTTAGAACGCAGAGATTAGAATAGCACAAGAAGAGAACAGTTAGTATGTGTTTGAATCTGTAATGACCCGTATGTTCGCATTACTTAGAACTCCTTTTTTGAGATGAAAAAGTTTATTTGTAGAAGATGCAAACGACTATGTTTTTGAGCTTTATTGGCTGTTGTTTGATGATATTCTACTTTATATCTGTTCAAATCAGATCGCCAACAAAACGGGATTCTCAACAAAAATTAACTGCTCATAATATACCCTTTACAGATTAGAACTCTGACAGGATCGAACTGGGAAATTGACTTGCCTAAAGCGTCCTCTAAACAAGGACTGTATACTATATGAAAACTTGGCGATTCTGTTTCAAGAAGTAAACTTTTGTCGCAGTTCAATTCCGGTAAATTCATATTTTAACGAACAGGTCTCCTCTAGGGGAACTCTACTTTGATAGAGTTTTATTTTGAGAAGTTCTAAAATGGGATATCCCTATATTTTTCTAGTCTAAATACAAATCCTTGTTTTGGAAGCTTTAAAAGCATTTTCTAAAAAACACAAAATCTCTTGAAACTCCAGGACCACAACACTCCAAACATATTTCTCCGGACACTCTTTCAATTATTTCTCGAAGCTCTGTTTTTTAGTAAAAAGTTGACGAAACGAGTCAGTATTCTTTTCTCAAAATTTGTGTTTCTCTCACCACACCGTTGCAAACTGTCTGGTCGAGAAAACGCGCTCAATCGCATTGGCGCTGGCACGGTGCCAAAAACGCGTCCAAAAGTTTGGCTGTGTGCCAATCCAAGCTTAAAATTCGGCTGCGTATCGCGTTTGTACTTGTTGAGTCGCTGCGCAGCAAAACGCGACCGCATTGCAACGAAAATTGGCGCGAAAAAAAATTTGAAAGCGACCAGACAGTTCGCCACCCTGTGTCTCACCATGTTCCCTCAAATTTGAACGACCGCGCATTTTCTCGTCATTTTCTCTGCGTCTCCTCTGTCTCGTGCGTGCAGGGGGAGCGCGTTTCCGATTTTCTCTCAATTTTGCATTTATTTTTCTTGCAAGTCGCATTTTTAAACGTTTTAGTCTTTCGGTCTGGAATGAACTTGGCAAAATGGATTGAACAATCACGAAGTGTTCACAAAAATGCGCTTGAAGCGAAAATCAAAGTTATTGGTGTGGTGAGTAACGAATTTATTTTCAACGATAACGAAAATTGTCTATTTTCAGATAGGAAAAGATTATCCGGATCACGGAAAAGGGGATAATATAAACTGTTATCTGCGAGAAAATGTGTTTCCTGTTGCAACATCGGAAAATGAGACTTGTTCGGTGAGAAAACTCAATAATCCTTGAATTCAAAGCGAATTTTCAGATTAGCACTCATTTCTCGGAAGACGAACAAATCCTTTTCCTTGTCATGAATGGAGTGGACGATGTCGCAAATCTGAAAAAGAATCTGAATTCTGAGAAGAGCAACTATTTCGAAGCTCTAGCGGAAAGTGAATCTCAACAAATGCGAATGCTTCATTTTCTGTTCATCTCGTGTCACTTTATTTTGATTTTTGAGCAGACTTCAAGAATCGATTTAGAGTTTATGCGATTTTTAAAGAAAGTAAATTTATCGAGGTTTGTGTCTTTTTTTCAAAAATCAGTCATAATTCCTATGAACAATTTTTTCAGATTACAACATCGCAAGAAAGTGAACCAACGTCTTGTTTCTTCTGGACTTCGAGAAGTTGCATTCAATAATCGTAAAATGCTACCGTTAGAAGCAGAAGGCCGAATGGTGATTCCGCGTCTCTTGATTGCATTTCAACGGAACAATATTCGAACTGACACAAATACAGGGAAAAAGGTAACTATCAATACAACTAAAACAGGATTTATACCGCTTTAAGTACTTCTTACAGCGCGAACTCTACGAAAAGCTGGAGAAAAATCTGGACAGTCAGTTTACGGATATTCTCACACAATATGATCTCATCGAGTCTGGACCTTCCTCATTGTGCCAACTGAACGAAACGATACAAATGGTGCATTTGTTGAATCCGAAAACTGTAAAAAGGGACATTGTTACGGAAATGTTTGATGTTTTTCTGGCGGAGGCTGAAAACGGAAATGTTGCGAGAGTCGCTGGAAATCACAAATTGGCTAGTAACAATGCGTTCGTCAAATTTCTCGAAGACAATTTTCGTTCGGAGAAAAACGAAATCACTCTGGAAAACGTTATTAAGCTCATGGAAACTCTTCAATGTGTACTCGATGGGTCACTTGAAGATAAGCCGGAAGCCATGATGACTCAAACACAGAATTTCATCAGACGGATCAAATCAGAGCACATCGATGAAGCCAGAAGATTGTATACAAATGAGAAGAGGCCAATGTCTGGAGAAAGAAGAGGATTCTTGAAAACGGAAAAAGAAACGCCGGATCCGTCAGTGAAGATTAGAAGTAGAGAGCAGCATTTGGTCAAGGTATGCATAATAATAATAATGGTTCCCGTCAAAAAATGTGCCTCAAAATATGTAAAAATGTAGGAAGATTCTGAAAATCATAACAAAAATGCTTGAAAATGATTTGTGGGCAGCCAATCACAGTGCTCACATGCGTAACGCTCATTAGCTGACTCCGTCCCCTTCTTTAAAAAATCGGGCAGAGACCACTCCCGCGAGTTTTAATATGTTCGGAGCGCATTTCGTGTTCGTAGAGCAATTTTAAAAATTTTCATTATCATTTTCGGAATCTAAACCCATTTTTGCGTATTTCAAAGAAACCAATAGAAGTTTTTTGATCAGAATCCTCATTCAAACTAATTTTTAAAGCTAAATCTCAATGTTTCAGTACCAAGAGGCAACGAACTACATTGAGACGGTCGTCGGTTTGAACCAAGAAGAAGTTCTATCACAAGTGCAGACCATGTGCAACGATATGTGGCAATCCGACCTGCGTGCATGCGAATCGATATCACTGTTGGGTCATCCGTGTGTGAAGAAAGTGCATCCGATATTTGGAGATCAGACAGTTCCGGAAGCACGATGGGCCGCCCATGATGCTTCGAACACGATAATTTCGACATGTGTCTGTGGTAGAAAGCAGTTGATTCGACAGGAGCCGTTCTCGGTGAAAGAGGCCAATTTCGATTTTTATGAGCATCCGGACTTCAAGTGTTGTAGACGCCTATGGAGATATCAGTTTCAGTTGTATCAGGAGGATACCGAGGATAAAGATGTTAGAGTTTTGAACCGGACACAGTTATTTAAAAATATTTGAATTTTAGGATATCATGTGGGCAGATCGAGAATCGAATTCACTACGCGCTGCGAAGAAAATGGCTCGACAAGAAGATGAACTAGAAGAAGAAATCGATGAACTTGACATTCCAGAAAGCCTTCAACAATCACCAACGTCGTCAGTGGAAACATCAGAAGACGATGATGACGACGATCTGGAGATTCAGTCAATGAATTCATTAGATTCGGTGTCTGACTCAGAGTCATATGCTCGTCCAAGCAGTCGTCGTGAAGAGCTTATGTCTTCTTCTCTAGCAAAATCCGAGCGAGATCTGGCCGTGGAGCATGCGAAACGCATTATGAAGTTAGAAAGAGCTGGAAAACTGGACGATTTCTTGATAGGTGTTCCGAATTCTCTGACCATCGGAAAACTGCCAATATTCCCTTCATTTTTCCTAACTGCTCTTGGAGAGTGCAGTCTTTACAAACATGGAGGAGGAATAAAAAATCAACCGAATTTCAAGATTGGTGGAGAGTACTTAACTCCAGCTGTTGTGTTCTTGGATGTAAGTCTTAATCCTCAAGACCTCGAAAGTTTGGAATTTCTTGGCATTCTTATTATAGACACATCTAATGCTATCTAAAAGCACTTGAAAGTTTTGGAGTCCGCTCGTAGCATTCAGCTGAAATTTTGCGGCTCAAAGCAAAAAATGCACTATTTCAGTACTAAGATGACCATCGACAGCTCTGAGCTCAGCTATCATTTCTAGGGAACTTACTTGAAATCATCTGTATTAATTGAATATTTGGGTTCTAAAGAAAAATTTCGAGTTTTTAGTGAAAGAGACAAGAATTCGAAATTTCGAAAATTAAACTTTTGCTCCAACGACAAAATTTTCTAAAAATACAGTCGATTTTAAGTATTACCCTAGAAATTGCAGGTCCGAAAGCGGCCTGGAAATGAAACCGTGTCTGAACATATACATTTTAGTACTGAAAAATTGCACTTTTCGCTTTAAACTTCAATATCTTGACTCAATGTAGAGTACTTTGAAATTTTCAAGTGTTACTAGATAGCCTCAGAGGTGTCCATGAGGAACATGTCAAGAAATGCCAAACTTACAAAGTCTGGCGGATTTCCTGTTACTCTTAAAAGTTGGACACAATGTATTTTATCATTTCAGGTCAATCATGACGTGTGGTGTCGTGATCTAAACAAAATGCGCTGCGAGGATCTCAGTCGAAAATACGGGAAAGATCTGAAAGACGATACTCCTCGTGTCAAACTGTTCGTCGGATTCGAGTACGAGTGTTCCAGAGGTCATCGCTTCTTCGTCGATCACAATGGCGAGCCACTGATCTATCCCAGAGGTACCAATGTCCTCAAAGAGTCGATAGCTCGTGCAGCACTAGGCTCTATTCTCAACGCCGATTTGCCCCTTCGTCGTCCGTGTACGTGTCGAAAGGCTCCTCTGAAGTCTGCTCAACTTCAGAAGATTCATGTGGTGACACCGAAAGCTCCGGTTCATATCACTATTAATCCGAAAATCCTTGTTCCGGGACACGAGGGAACGTATGAAACGGGACAAGAGGCTTTGGAGCTTCATCATTCAAAGTAAGCTTATTGGAAATTTCGGAACCAAAACTGTTAAAAATACTTCCAGATACTACGTTCTTCACCTTCCTGCCGTTTACAGCGGACCATCTGGAACTTGGGTGCCCGACGAACACAATTTGGAACGTCAAGGAATTTTCAAAGGGGGATCCATTAAAGTTTCTTATAAACCGGTTTTGTCTTTCAGGTGGTGATAGTGTTTTTATTGTTTATTATGATTTTGGTTATAACTGTTTTCCTGTGATTTTAAATGAATTATTTTTATTATTTTGGTATCGTTTTCAATCTTGCGAACCAGCAAACAAACATATCATCTTAAAAAACAAATTTTATTAGGCAACAGACAAACATTTCCAATTGGAATGTAATAGTTCTCCAGAGAGTCATTCGTCAGAGATTTGAAGAAGAAGTTTATCAAAAAGTTGATGTATGTCCTTGTGTGAAAAAATGCTCAATTTTTGGGGACCAGTTTTGAATTTTCTCTCACACAATGTTGGAAACGAACATTTTAATTTCCAATGGTTTTTCTCTGTACAAATAACTTTGCTCAAGTTCGACAAATACTGTTGCCGTTAAATTCGGAAGATGGATAAGATGGTTTACTAAAATTTGGTCAAAGTACATTTTTTAGTCCGAAACAACCCTGTTTCCACTTTGCCATTTTTATCAAATTTCGGTCAATGATCACCTTAAGATTTAGATTTGAAATTAGTTGACCAGAGAGGATTATTCTGTTTGGCTATCTGAATCACAAATTTAGCCTTTCAATACTAATTCACCTTCATTTCTAGAAAATACGTTACTCGTTCGAGAGGACTCAAAGAGAATGACAAGGTGTGCAATAGAATACTGTAATTTAAGTTTGAAACTCAGGTTTCCAGTAAACCAATTAATACGAAATTCGTTCACGACTCTGTTCGTCACTTCTCCACTAGCACACTTATAATAAAAACGAGTATTTATTTGCTCCCTGTTGGTAGCCTAAACGGATAGCAGTTACTAGAAAGGCTCAGATGTTCTATAATTGAAAACCCCCTCTTCTTCTCCTCGTTTCGCAGCTCCCTCTCGACATCACCACCACCGCATAGATTGATTAGGCAAATGCGCTTGTGTGTGGTATTTCTCGGCTTTCTTTAGTGAACCGAAAAAAAAAACACGGCACTAAACCAGTATTTTTTCTAGGTCATCAACCCTCTGCATTTTCATCAATTCAATCAGGTCCTCCTCCTCGTTTACTTTTTTAGGACCCACTCTCTTCGGAGTTGGCTGAAAAAAACAGATGACACGAAGAGAGCCTGGTTCTCTCTTCAGTCAGCTCTTATCCAGATTTGGTCGGTTAAACTGAAAGCTGATCCATTTTCTAGGGAAAACTGATCTTTCAGACTTTTCTGCGCAAACTTTCGCAAAATTTTTAAAAGGTTTTCTGTTCCTTATAAATCAAGGTTTTGGGTTTCTCTTACCTCAAGATCCCAAGAATTTTTTCATGCACGCTTCATGCAAGCACCTCATATTTTTTCGAAAAGTGTTAGTTCAAGATTCACCATGTCTGATTTATGTATACATGTTTGTTTCTCTTCCATTCCTTTTTCACTGCAAATCAAAGCAAATCAAAGCAGATATAAATAGGAAAAAGTGGGCATGTGTCAATCAAGCGCTCAATTACGTATTGGATTGCTCAGTGTCACTCAATCCGGCTTAAAGTCTAGACTTCAATATTGTTTAATGAGAAACTCTCGTTCGAAATTCGAACATTCTCGGTTTTCTGAAAAAAGGAAACGATGTCAAAGTGTTGGGATTGATGTCGGATTTTATAATCGAATCAGGCATCCTCATAAGGGATATGCTTTTTGATTCTCTTTTCTGTTGATGATCTCGTATTTACTTCTTTACGCTTTTTATATTTGAGGTTTTAGAAATTTTGAGCATGGTTTTTATGAAAGGCAACTAGGATTCAACATTTCATATAAAGCCGATTTTTTCATAGTCATCAGAATTCAACAATGAACTAAAATGAGTTTATTATCTTCTTTTCTTACTTATTGAGTATTGTTCCAATGTCTTATTATTCTACTCTAACCAAATTTTGGCTTTCCCATTAACTTTATTTTTAGTGTTCCCTTTACTCCCACTTTCTAGAAACTTACATGTTAGCACTAGACGCCAAACGTCGCGGGTCCGCTTGTCAATAAGAATTTCTAACACCTACTCAAATTTCGTTTTGTTTTTGAAAATT
The DNA here is from genome assembly GCA_963932045.1 of Caenorhabditis sinica. Classification (NCBI taxonomy): domain Eukaryota; kingdom Metazoa; phylum Nematoda; class Chromadorea; order Rhabditida; family Rhabditidae; genus Caenorhabditis; species Caenorhabditis sinica. The sequence goes on from OZ009941.1 coordinate 21,833,812, forward strand.
AGAAGACTTTTCTGTAATACTATCAGTTGATGGATCATGTTTCTCTTTTTTCTGAGAACATTTCGGCATCTTTCGGAGGGATTCGGTAACTTCTAATTTTTCTCTTAAATTATCTCTCCGTTCTGATAGGCATGACTATTTTGATGACGTTAATATGGGTGACCAGAAGTGAACACATGAAATTTGATCCAGTTGGAGGATTATGAATAGGAATAATAAATAGACAATAGGAAGAAATCGGGAGAGGAGCGTGGTCTATTTAACATAATTCAAAGCCAGGAGCACAAAAAAGCATGAAGGCAAGGCCTGAAAATTAGTTATGATCAGCCAGCCCTTTGAATATTTTTGGCATTCGTTAGACAAGTCATCATTCTCTTTTTTAGCTACTCTTAAGTATTCTGAAGTTACGAAACATTTCAGTGTATCTATGAAAATTTCGTCTAGAAAATGCGAGAGCCCCTTCCACTACCTCAACTACCAATTCATTCATGACTTCTCGTCTCTTCCTCCGTTTCTATTGTTCCCTTATTCTCCCAACTCTGGCGTGTCTATAAGTTGCTCAACAACCTTTGTTCCACAAAGAAACATTTATTACATTTCTAGAGAAAGAGAGACAGAGTTTGGCTCTTTTTGTTGATTTTTTGACCTGACAAGTTTCGAAATTTTTGTCTGGACACAAAATTTTTGTCTGGACATACATATTGTGTATTTGTGTGTGCGCGTAGTTCAAGGACCTAATAAGTCATGGGTGAGTTTTTCAAGAAAGAAAATTTTCTCGGAGTGAAATTTCTTCTTCCTCAAAATTGGATCAGAAGGCCCCACGACGAGTGAAGCACAATACAGGAGTATGAAGCAAAAATTTTTGAAAAAAAGTTTATGTTTACTTTTTGTGTTGTAGACCACAAGATCTTAGTGAGATTCACCAGTAAGATTCTTGAAACATGTTTATAAAATAGCGGTTAAGTGTGCTACATTCAACATAAACTATCTTCTTGGAGGCTACTCAAAAACTTGCAATTGGTGAGACGGAGCTATTATTCTGAATGATAAATGTCTCTAGTATTGATACATAGGGTCTTTTCTCTGTAGATGTGACTCGACAGCCGTTACATTTTCACACAAAACAATTATCAAGTTACCTCTGAAATGCAATACCTAACACTTTCTCCGTGAAGGTGACTTAGATAGACCGGGAAAACTAGCAAAACAAATTCTATCAACACGATTTTCTATTATACACAATGATGGATAAGTGTCCCAGCTTAAACCAGAACCTTTGTTCAGAGTTTAGAAGTCCATTATCTCCAACCCACCAACCAACTCTATCCATTGTGAATCACTTCCTTTTCTCCATTTCCACCTCCCCGTCAAGATCTTTTTTTATTCGTTTTCTTCTCACTGCCTAAGGCGACAATTTGTGCATCATTTGGTTGTGAGCTCTTGAAATATCAAGTTCAACGAGAAAATAGAAGCCCCTTGAGCCTTATGCTTAAGCTCAAGTTGAGCGTTTAGTCGAGCATTTTTTGAGTCCGAAAATAAGTGAACTGATACACCCACGTGATGAGTTAGTTTAGATCCTACTTGAATCCTTCATTTAGATTCCTCTTGAATTCTCCGGACACACATTTTTACTTAATTTCTTTTAAATTCTCCTGGATGCGGTTGCTTGAATTGTTCATGAACGCTTCGAAAAATCTTAAGAAAATTTTTCATGTTGAAACATATGTTTAACGCCAGAACACTAAATGTTCTCACTGCAAACATTTCGTGTATCATAAAAAACAAATAGTGTAACAACAAGAAGAAAGGTAGACATGGAAACTTTGATATTACAATGACATGAACCTTCGAAAATCTCAACTATAAAGTTTCGAGTTCAAAGCAGAAAGCGTAGAAAGGTCTGATGGATATCTCCAGAGAATAATAACAAATTGTCCCTATTTTTTCGAATTCGTGAGCCAGACAGAAAGTAGAAGGCTATCGGCAAGAAAAGCCAAAATTAGGATATTGACAATCACAACATTTGATAGAAAAAATTAATTGTTTTGTTTTCTGTTCTGTTGTTTGGATCTTCTAAAGCTCAGAAACTTGCTTTTTTCATTGAAATACTCGAGGATGCATGGACTTTTGCTTGAAAGCCAGACTCCGTTTTTCTATTTTTCCAAAGAACATGCCTCTCCTATTTCTAATCAATTTCGAATGCTCAAAATTGAACGCATTGCCTCTTGTTAGTTATAGATTTTGTTGGTGACTTGCTGACCTAAAATATAAAGGTGTTTGATTTTGAAGTTTTTTCTACCGTAGTTTTTTCCATCTCTCACTCTCATCAAACTTCTTCCTGTCTTTCCCTTCTATTTTTATGACTTTTTCCGGCCTGTCTTTCGTTATCTCTTTTTCTTCTTTTTTTTGTGCCTGCTCCTAACTTTTTGGCTGTTTTACGAGTGCCCAATATCCGGTCCATGTTATCCCTTTTCCTAGCCTTTCCTTTTTCTCTTCGAGCTGTCCATTTTTCAGCGTTTAGATTAACGAATAACAGAAGAAGTACAAATGTGGGCCATGGTATTACTTAAAAATTTTCACATCATCTGAAAATACATGTTTACCTAACGTCTTTTTTCTTTTCCACGAAATCTTAAAGAAGCACACTGTTTGTTCAAGCATCATCGACTTAGAAGAGCTTCTCCTTGGAGGACCACTTCCTGTTTCGAATTCTCACAGTGATTTGAAATTCGACACTTCCTTTTGGTGTCCTCAGACATTTTCGGTGCATTTCGCACGCCTTCTTTACCTCTCCAAAATCAACATACATATGTACGAGTTTTTGACTTTTTCTTTGAAATGTTCCGTTTTGTTTCTGTTTTCAAACTACAAGTTTGTATCTGTTCTAAGTTTAAACTAAAGTTTTTTGAATGTTCATTTCTAGCTTGTAATGATGTAGTTGAAAAATCCCTTTAACATGTATCAACTTCTCTCAATCGTGGTGAAAGGAATTCAAATTCAGGAATATAGAGGCGACCAATCAGCCGTTTTTTCATACTTTCCATGTGTTCTCTCAAGAACAAAAGTAACATCTTACTCTCTCCTACGCATTCTAATTGTAAATTGAATTAAAGATTTCGGGGAGAGCCATCGAAAAAATAAGAAAGCCAAAAAACGACCACCACTCAAAAAGGAAGTGAAGTGTGTCTGGCAAGCGACTCTTCAATTCTTTGGAAGTTGAAATATTAGAACGAGAACGAAAGTGAAAAATATTACAATCTAAGTATTCCAATAGCACCTATTTATCTTCTCTCCCAACTAGGTGATCTTTTTGTCTTGCGTTTCTCAAATGTCTCCTTAAACTAACTAGACATAATTTTCATGTCAAACTGAAATGTCGTTCTGTGTATAAACTTCTCAAGTGGAAAAGAGCTCACTTGGAAATAGAAGGCGCATGGCTCTTTTTCAATCCATAGGAACACACTCTTTTACATTTTTTCCAGTTGCGTTCTCAAGAACAAAGTGTGAATAAAACAAGAAGCTTTTATAGTATTCACCACATGACTCATTCAATATTTTTGAAATATTTCCGGAAGCCCGGAACAAATTGAAGCGTACCTAACAGGACTACCCAGTCAGTTGTGTCTAACATTCCTTTTACTTGTCCCTAGAAGTTAAATTCAGTAGTTTGCAACACTTTGAAGGTAAACCAAAAATATGATGAACTTGAAAAATAGTTTTTCTGTCACTAAGCAGTTTCTTGGAATCATGATTTTTCTCCCTCCCACTTCCTCCCTCTTCCTACATGGAAAAGGCAGACGCATGTCCTTTTTGCTCCAATTATTATTAGAAAACAAATACATGTACAAGTCTCTCCCTCAGACACTCGCAACTACATATCTATATCCTATGAAAAACATGCGTTTATTGAATATATAGGCACACAAGTACCCTTTTCTTCAATTCCGCTTGTCTTCATTTCTCCACTATGAACATTTTTTTGCAGGCACACTTTTTATCGCTATTTTTTGACATACGAAGTTGTTAATGTATTCTAAGTTCTTTTCTGCAGAACCTGCCACTCTCTTGCTGGTCATCTTGAATCAAAAGTTCGGTGTGAGATCCTTTTAATTTAGCAAAGTCACGTATAAGTGCACACCCGGACTTTAATCAAACTTGAACTATATTTTTCGAATAACAGAACTCCCTTATTAACTCAATGCTATATGCTAACTGACTAGAAAGTTCTAGAAAGTTGTCTAATAATAAGCTGGAAAATTTTCATACTTTGTAGTCATTGATGATTGAGTATTCTGCGTTATTTTTGTTAAGCTCTAAAAGTTCTATCAGGACAAGAATGGCTTCCCCAATATGTCGTCTGAGCATGACTGTCCCTAGTGATGGTTCAAGTTCCAGCAGCGTTGGTTTGAAAACAAACACAAAATATTGCTCGCAGGGGCAAGCAGCCGCCGTCTGATATTATCAAAGTCATTTTTATTTTAGAAAAAAACTTCCACTTCTCATACTTTTCTTTTAGAGTCGAATAACGATAAATTATCAGTGTGAGAACCACATAAAATCTTTGCGTCTATGCAACTTCTCATTCTATCACTCTTTTTTCGTCCACGGGCGTCTGTTGTTTTTGTTTCCAGTCACTGGATGAGGACTGGGGGAAAAATTCGTTTCTAGATTCCCGCCAGTTTGCCCCCTTCATTATCGTTTCGAGTTTGAAACGAAAACAGGGCTTACAAAAGATCACTTCAGTTGGTTTTTCAACATTTGGAACTAAGTCATTAGGATAAACACTTACTCAGGATCGATGTGTGACTAGTGAGCATTCAGCATTTATTTTTATCTTTTCTGATTCTTCATACAGGGCACTTCACATTTTCAAACATCGTATTTGATCTCTCTATCAGAGTTGGAATATTCTTATTGCATAATGTTCTTTAAGCCATCCAATAATCCTTCCAAGTCTTTATGTGACGTACTTGACTTACTCTCCATGCCTTACTCTTGTAATGATCTGCATGAGTGTACAGAAAGATACTATTCTCATCGAGTTTTGTAAATTCCATGTGAGTTTTATTTTAAAACTGGGTCAAAACGGGTAAACTCTCAATGAATTCGAGAAAAAACATCCATCTCCCAGATTGTCTTACAAGTTCCCGTTTTGTTCGTTCTCCATCCAAACACTCACACTTGAAGACGTCACAGTTGCCCTCTGATATTATTATCTCGGTCTTATCTATCTTAAAAATGCACGGATTTCAAAAAAATATAGGCATTCACTACATAGATTGCATCTTACTAATTTTTTTTGGTTCGAATCTGTTGTGGGAGCCGCTTCAAATCTTCATTGAGGCTCCCTTAGTTTCTTTATTTCCGTGTTCTCTGTGTATGGTGCATGTGGAATCGCAACTATTTGATTTCACACATCATGTTTCAATCCACTTGTCTACTGCTGTTATCCCACATACACTATGTAGACAAAACCTGCTATTTACCTTCTCGAAGACTCCCCCGCACAGGTCATTCCCATCAAATCTACTGCGGAGAATCTAAGCTTTTTTAAGTTTGAAATTTTTTCAACAGATCCTTTTTGGCTTCTGCTCAGATCCCCGTTATTTTACAGACCCACCGGGACAGAATTTCAGTTTGGAACAAAAACATTTCACCAAAAAGCAAATATTTTCCTTCTTCTTTCGAACCCCATTTTTCTCATCCCATTACCACACTGCGTTCCCTTTTCCCTTCATTAGTCCGTTTTTTTTTCTGTTTTTGTTTGAAAAATTTGTAACACATTCTTAGGAAAATCTTGTTTCACAAATTATCTAAAAATCTGAATATGGTGCTTTGTTCTCCTTTTTGCAGTGGCATATTTGTACTTTTCTGCTCTAACCCACCATTCTGAACAACATGACTCACTCCTTCATTTTCTGTTAGATCATTCCATCAGGATGTCTCTTTTTTCCTCCCATTCATCTGTGAAAAGAGATGTACGACGTAATGATGGATTAACCAAAAGATGTTCCATTAAGTAGAATTATTGAGACTATTTAAAAATTTGTGCAGACTAAACTTGTTTTTTTTTCCCGAAAAACGCTCTTTGTTTTTGAGTCAAAGACTTGTAGCACAGGATTACTGTTATATCCATCATATCCGTCGACATCTCTTTTTAAATTTGTCCAGTTGAATATCTCGGTCCCAAAACTTCTCCTTCATTCTGTCTCGTGACCTTACACATACCAAATCCTTAGTCTGAAAAAGAGAAAAGAATATTTCATATTTTCCACTTGGAATTATTCAACAACTTTGGCTGTCGCGGAGACCATGTGGAGTTTTTCCTTTGTTGCTTCACTTCTTCTAGCTTTGTAAAAATGACGCCTACAGATGTTTCTTTGGCTGCTCACTTCGTTTCTAGGAATTTCTTGCATCAAAATATCCGTATACTCTCACTTTTCCCCTGTTGGCAGATTTCGACACAGAATGTTTGATAGTTTGGAACACCCTGGAATATGTTCGTGTTTGATAGTACTTTCAAGTTTTGATGAATATTTTTTGTTCAAACAAATGCTTTATTATTTTAGCTTCGTCCATCGGTAAAATCAGTTTGTCTACTTTTTTGTCAAATTGAATACACACCGTTCGCCACCCACACAAAAATTCCTTTTCGTCGCATTTTTCTTCATATGTTCATATTTTTGTTATGATTTTTGTCTGTCAGTGTCACATCATTCGAAAAATGTGTCGAAAACACACACCATCTGAAATTCTGGTCGTGACAGTTTTTCACTTCTTTCTAATAATTGGGAAAATGGAGAAAAACCTTACACTAGCTTTTATAAACTACATCCGCTATTCGAATTTTTCACTTTTTTTTTTCGAAATCTGCTTCCTTCCCTTTCCTTTTTGGCTCTAATTGGCTGTTATTATATTCCACTTCTTTCTGTAGAATTGCACTTTTTCTTCTCACTTTTTCTTTACATTCAATATATTTTTACAGATATGGAATGCAACGATTCGCGATTATTTGACACAACGAACAATGTGACTTATTTTGTCATTGAGCAGTTTTACCGATTTCGATAGTAAGCAGTGGAATATTGATCCAAATATTAGCCTTACTCATTTTCAGCCTCTACTCCAATGTCCATCCGTTCCTTTCCTTTGTTCTCTGTGTTCTTGGACTTGCTGCGAATGCTATTCACATCTTAGTACTGACTCGTCCCAGAATGCGTCATTCATCTGTACATACGGTACTTGTCTGTATCGCCATCTCTGATATGGGAACAATGACTTCTTACTTAGTGAGTACACTAACACTTGTCTTCAAGTAAACATACATTTTCAGACTTACATCAGTCGATTTGAGTTTCTCTCTGATAAAGAAGGATACTCATATTTTTGGGCTCTCTTCCTTAAATGTCATGCAATGTTGTCAATTGCTCTACATGCCATCACATTGTATTTGGTAGTTTTGATGGCATTCATAAGACTCTCGGCAATGAAGTTAACGACTTCTCGATGGTTGGACCATACTAGAGCACTGTAAGTTTTCCAGAAGTTACGGTTGTTTCATACTCAAATTACTAATTAGACTGTGCCTATATTCATTTTTCTAATAAAATTTGAATATTTCAGAACGTCTGCAATATTCATAGCTCTGTTTGTCTTTATCATGTGTGTACCCACCCTTTTGGCTCATCAAATCGACGAAACAACAAGAGGTGTGACTATACACGGAATGTATTACAAATACAGTGTAGGATTCTCCACTTTGATGATGCAGAATGGTTGCTTCCTTATGAAAGCCAACTTATGGTTGACTGGAATTTTCTTGAAGGTAAATATCGCGTTTTTCACTTGATCAATTTCCTAACTTTCTAGGCGATTCCTTGCCTTCTTCTACTCACATTCACAATTGCTCTCATTCATCGACTCCGAGAAAACAATGAGAAACGGAAAATTTTGATAAAAGAGGAACGCGCCAAAAAGCGGGGAGACTTCACAACTTATATGCTGCTTCTAATGGTTACAGTATTTTTGTTCACGGAACTTCCACAGGGAATAATGGCTATCTTGAATGGTACGATATTGGATGTTGCTATTGAACTATTTTTTCTAAAAGCTGTGTTTTCAGCACTCTTCACCACCCAGTTTCATCAAATGGTATACTTGAATCTTGCCGACGTGTTGGATTTATTGTCACTCATTAACTGCTACGTTGCATTCTTGGTGTACAGCTTCACATCTTCCCGATATCGGCAGACATTGTTCAGCTTATTACCATTGACAAGGTGCGTAGTTTTCACTCCCACCAATCAAAATGGAGATGTGAGCACAACATATCTCTGAAACAATCAATCATTTTACTACAATTAGTCTCATTTCAGAGTATCCTACTCCGGAATCTCAACTCGTCAAGGAACACTAAAATCTCATCCCAATCCTGGCGCGAAAACACTCGTCCAGCGTGCGAACTCCGTAGAGGTTGCTTCTGTACGGTCACCGTTAGTCGACAAGTCTGCTGCAACAACCAGACCAAACTCTGCACAACCTACTGATTTCTAATATTCTTATCCCAGCAAGATCTGCCATTATAGTTCTCAGACAGTTTTATTTCTTACCTTACCATGCAACGGGCAGTTTTTGATTTTTTTATAATTCATTGTATCAATAAAGACCAATAGTATAATTTATTTCAGAGATTAATGATGAATACAGATGCTTCAAAAAGCGAGGGTATCTCCCAAAAAAAATGTAATAGATTTTATATTTTGAAGAAGCTTTCTTGAAGAAAGAGGAATCTGGACTTCATTCAACCGTCCATTATTTGAAAACTGCAATTTCTTCTTGAAGTATTGTGAGATTTAAAAAAGTGATGCTCGGCGTTTGCGTACAATTCGAAATTTCATGCCAATTTTGCCTGAACATCGGAAAAGTACGCAAACACCGAGTCTCACTTTTTGAATCCGACAATAGCGTAGACCGAAGTGGATCTTTGCGATTCTGAAATTCGTTCTTACCATGTTTTTCTGAAATGTCAATATAGGAAAATGAAAAAAAAATGACACAAGTGCTTGTCAAGGGGTATTCTCGAGCAATAATACAATGCTTATCATATTTATTATTAACCCTAGAATACCGTTTGAACCCGTTTGTGTTCTTTTTTGAGGAAAACTTACTTTGAGAGTAGAAGTAGACAAAACATTTAGTTGAATATAATACAATACTTTCACCAAATTTTTGCTAATAAACTAGCCTGATCGCGGCTTCGCCGCGATTTGCTTCCTATGTTATCCGTTGGCTCGAAGAGTTTCATAACACTTTTTGAAAAAAAGAAATCTTCAAAAACGCGTTTTAACGTCAAAATGAAACGATTAACATATTTTAAGGAACATGTTTCTAGGGTTCTAAGTTTTTCTTTGCACGTATCAATCACATTTTCAGTGAGCATATAATGCTCATAGAATCCTATCAATTTTCAAAATTTGAAAAGGAAACATCAAAAATTCACCGAGTTATGAATTAATTTCAGAAAATTCTCCGAAATTTTCATTCTTTTCTGAATTGTTAACACTTTTTCACTTGCATTTGCCGAGCTATAACTCAGTTCATAGTGCTTTGATTGATCTGTTCATAAGTGTTTCAGAAGGCCAGCAAGGTATTCTATATGTTTAACAAAACTCAGCTTGTTTGCTTTAAAACCAGAAGATACCAAAAAGTGGTCTATCAGAAGAAAATTGGAGACCCTCTTATTTTTGAGATATAAATTGTTCATTCGAGTAAAGTTATATGGCTCATAAAACTAGCTTATTTCAAAATTCCCTTCTATTATTGCTGTACAACTGGGTTATTCTTTTGAGTTAGAAAAAGTTCAAGAAAACATAGGATAATGCTTTGAGATAGAAATCTTATAGTGGAAAAGTCGCTATATTAGACGTTCTGAGTTGGTGTTAGACTAGGAAAATAAAGAAAAGAGTGAAGAAAAACCGAGAGCAGCGACGCCATAATTTAATGAGACTATTGCATGCAATAAAATATGGATGGTGACACCATCTTGTTATTTTTGCTCATCTTCTATTAACAACAGAAACTTTGGATTGTTTCAAACACTTCTTCCTCTTAATCCTGAACAAGATCTCGAAGCCGAGATTATCTGGAAATAAACGGCCACGAGACTAAAACTCAGAAGAAAGGAAGTTTTCCTAAATCTCACTGGCGGTTGAAATTTCCATACCAAAATCAGGCGTAATTTGACCTCTCTCATGTGCACTACTCTGTTTCTTGTTTGCATTTGTTTTACATCTTTCAGTAAGAGACGTCTCATCGACAGGACTTGTATTTGGTGGAAATCTTTGGAGAAAACTTTTAGGGGAAATTAGGGAAACATAACCTCGGATGAACAAGAAGTGAGTAGATTTCATCGTGGGGTGGGAGGGTAAGCTTGCTGCAGGTGAAAATATGAGAACACACCCACTATGAGCATCTAGTTATTATACCGAACATTATGGTTAACATAGAAAGTCAAAGCAAGACACAGCTCCTACGAGAATCGTATGAATGAGAAATTCTGTTTGCTTTTCGTCAACTTCATTGCAACTTGGATTTTCAATTTTCACCCTCTCCGATAATAAATCATAAAGCAGCTGAAACCTAGAAATCAAATAAAGCTTGGTGAGAGTTGGAATCTTGAGGAGTGAGCAGTCATAAATGCCTAGCCTGATGAAAAATGAATGGAGTAGGTTTAACAGAAGTTACTAGAATATCGGAATGTTAGTGATTTCCAAGTTATGACTCCCTTAAGCTAAACGAAAAACAAGTATATCTCAAAACTATTGGAAGATAACTTAATAAATTGATAGATAAGATAAGTAGTCGGCGTTTAAAAAAAAGAGGAAATCCAGAGAGACAGCAATAGGAATAAAATGACAATTTCATTAAACTTGTTGTCTGTGCGTTGCATCTTCTGCTCTTGCTCCCCTGCCTATTTCTCTCATTCTACATAAACATCATCATCATCGCCCAATGAAGGGGGCGTGGTCTGATTCTAACTCCTTCATTACGAAAAGGGCGGGGACTAGAAGGGACCCATTACTACTCCTATCAAAATGTTAATTCGATTCTCTTGCCCTCCGTTTTTCTATCTGTCCTTCTCGTCGTCTCTTCATTTCTAATTATCCCTTCGTTGTCTATCAATTTGGAGCCACCACGGAAATTGCACCCCCTCCCTTTTTTCATCTCTTCCAATTTTGCTCGCCAATTCTCTATCTATTCATTTATTTTTAACCGCTCTTCGTTTTCTTCCTTCTCTTCATTCAGTTTGATGGACCAAAGTCAAGAGATGGATAAAATATGGATATTTGGGAGGGGATGGTATTAAGACTTCCATTTTATTGGATTCTTTCTGAAGAAAATGCGGGAAAACGTCAGAAAAATATTTAGAGCTAATATGACAATGGGTTCAAGGCAGATGAAAATAGGCTTGTCGACGCAAAACATGTTATGAAGGAAAACTAATGAAGTCTAGAATTCAACATGTTTGAAAATTAAAATAGGGTTCAATGGGATCTCGATTACGTAATGATAAAGCAGAGAAAGTAACGTAGGTATCAGAAAGTGGTACAGAGGGCTCAAACCGAGAAGAAATCAAAAGGAACCTTTGGAGCTCATAAAAATGTGGTATGTCCTGTGAACTAGCTCTCGAGTAATTCTGAAGGCCCACCATACATCCGCTTATCGTCTCCACTGCTTTTGCCGTCAGTAATCCGTTTAGGGAAACGGCAATATGGTGCCCCTTCCCCTCTTCTGGGCGTACATACACCAATTGCATTATTTCGTTCTCTTTCAGCTCTTCTGAATGCTTTCAATGGAAATGAATGTGCTCTTTCTGAACGAGATAATTGTTTTATTTCTTTACTACGCCCTCTCTTTATTATTTGTTCTTTTCCTTAGCTTGTATAGGCGATGTCATACAGTCTAACAATAAATTGTTGTTAATCACATTTATTTCACAGAGGATCCGAGTTAAAGCTATACACCATGAAATAGTGGAAGTGTTAAAAAAGAGAAAACATGCATAATAAAACACACCGGTAGAAAAAACATTTGACAAGACTTTTTAAATGCAATATGGACATGTTTTAAAATTTTTCCTTTTCATGTTTGTGTTCATGACGAAAGTCCAAGGGCGAAGAATACAGATAGGATTGTTCCAATTGCCACAAAAACCAGAACAGCACCGTAGACGACGAATTCCCGGAATCGGTTTACCTGGAAAAATGGGCGTTTCAATAAAGTTGATTTATCACGTGCAGGTGCCATATTAGGTCAAAGAACAATAGGAAAGAGTGCATACATACCCATAATTTCTTCTTCTCTGGTGGCACTTCGCGATTACTGCTATCATTCTCTGTGGTCTGACTTTGTGGTGATCTTATCGACCATGTTGTTTCTGAACCCGACTTCGACGTAGGTCGCATTGGAATATCTTCAGTTCGAGCCGAATTGCCATTCTGCTGAAAATTGGAACAAGTGAGGACAATGGAAGAACAAAGGGAAGGTTTGTGCAAACTTTAAACACTAGCACAGAAAGGGTCGGCTGAGTTTTGGATGTTCTGATCGTTACCTTTGCAAACGATTTAGTGTCGACATCCACGATGTTATTGAAAATGATAAAGAACAGGGAGAGGGCGAAGATAACCGAGATAGGAATGAGAGCAAGAACCAGTTGAGGGATGTTTCTTTGTGGAGTGAAGTGGTATCCAGCAATGCAGATGGCGGTTGCTGGAAATCTCTTATTTTGGAACTGCCATTATTGCTAAAGAAACTCACTGGCCAAAATCATAGCAATCACGCCGATTCCTCTGTGAATATAGTTGAAAATTGGTCGTCTTGGATCATTTGGAGAGCATCGGAGAGTACTGATGAATGGTTGTAACCATGCCAAACACAAAGCAATAATGCCAATGATAGCATGCTTTCCACCCCATCCAGCAGTCACAAATTTCCAATCTTTATGAACCAAGATCAAAACGAAACCGGCAACCATGAGAGCGATTCCGATGAGATTAGCGCCACGGTGAATCTGAAAATCGGCTAGTGTTTTTCGTCGTTATCATTTTAACTACTCACATGGAACCATATCAACAATCCTCCTGGTTTCAATGTTGGCCATGATGATCTCAATACACGAGCAAAAATAACGGCAGTCGGAACCATTGTCATCCAAGCGACAGTCATAAAAACTGCATGAATAATGACAAGTGTAACTTTGGATCCCGATCCGTTTCCGGCATTGATATCGGTCAGCTGTCTTTGTGAAGAGATGAATCTGTCGGCAGCCCCGTGGTATGATAGTCCACCAGCACCTGCGGTTCCTTTGGCGACGACCAAATAGTATTTCTCATCAGGAGTATACTTGAATATCTACAAATGGAATCAGCATTGGAAGCGAAAATGAGCATCTCAAAAAATAACCTGTGAATTAGCGTTTCCATCCGATTTAACTGTTCCCTTACAATATATTTTTCCATCGGTGTATGACGTTTCGGTGTTCGTAATGTATTGTGATCGGATGGCCTCCTCTCCTGTGATTCTTCCGTTCGAACGCTCAGCATTTGAAGAGAATTTCATGGAAAGTGGTTCGGAGCCGAGGGAGGAACATTCAATCACACTAGCCGGTCCCATTTTTCCGTTCGGTGAGAAACCAAGAGCCAGATATACTCCAGAAGATGATGATTGGGCGGAGGAGAACTCGAATTCAATGGAGGAGTCACTGATGACACTGAAAGAAAAATGATAATAACAAGGCAGTGATTTCTAAAATTCCTAAATTATCGAAAAGAAAAAAATAGATCTTAACTTTTTAAACGAAAATTACAATGTGAAAAAAATAGAGAAGAAATAACTCACCGGTAAGAAACAGCATCGTTATTATTCGGCTGGTAGCAACCCTTAGTTTTTCCACATGTAGATGAATCGAACGATCCCTGAAACCGAACACATATTAGGCGATTTGGAGGAAGAACATAAAACTCAAGATTTAGGTTTGGAGAATTGGAAAACTGTATGAATTGGTTTTAAAAAGGAAACGAGTTGATAAGTGAGGAGTCCGGGATTCGTGCAGAAATAGAGAAAGTTCTCGAGCGTAGAAGTGGGAAAAAAGTAAATAGCATTAAAACGAACTTGAGATGCAGATGGTGATTGTCTTTTCTCTCTGATGAACGAGGCTTCCTATGAGATGAAAAATGGACGTTTTTTTCCGTCTTTTTGTTTACAACAAAATCTAGTCCTGATAAACGATACTTACCGTTCCACTTGGTGGAGATGCCGTCGGTGTGGGATACGGGGTATAATCGTTGAGCATCTGCGCGACCGGAGCAACACTTCTTTTTGAGTGATGATATGCCAATCCCTGTTCAGTTCCATTGGTTCGTGTAGCCCCCGTTGCAAGAATCATACTGTAGTTTGTTGATGGTACGTACTTGAATACAGAAGGATCGTTTGAATTTCCGTCGACGGTTACATCTGCGGAACAGTACAAAACTCCGTCGACGAACTGAACACGTCGATTTTCGAACAAGTTGGAGACGTCGCTGGCTGGGCGAAGATTTTGATAGTGCTCCGTAACGTAGTTATAGGAGAAAGTCATTGAAAAATCAGAGTTGTTGAAGCTGGAACACTCGATAACACTGGTGTTTCCCATTTTGCTATTCGTTGAGAATCCCATCGCCACGTAAGTATTCTGTGTGCCCACCTTGCCAGTGATTTCTACATGGATCTTATTTGGGCTTAGCACTTCCCACGATCCTTGAATATCCGAACACCCATCTGTGCAATCGGTCGGCTTGAAGCATCCTTTCTTCGTTCCACATTCAGCATCATCAAGGCCGATATTATTCAATTGGTCCAAGAATGTGAGGATGGAGACACAGGATCCCCAATGCTGCGTGAGCCCAGTATCACCTAGAAAATATTAATGTAAAAACGATCATTTTCAAAGATGACTTGCCTGTGAAACCGGCAGCAAACAACAAATGATATCCTTTTGATTGATCCCATTTGAATATCTGCGGATGGTTGGAGTCTCCTCCTACATTTACGACTCCTTTACAGTACACCGATCCATCGCTAACTTTTCCAATCGATTGTTGAATGTAATTGGCCCGGATAGCTTCTTCTCCGTCGATTCTAGCATTATAAAACTCTGGGTTGTAGCTGAACTTCATAGTCGGAGCATTTTCGCCAGGGAGTTGCGAGCATTCGATAACACTGGAGGCGTTCTGAAAATCAGTAATTTAGTAAATTCTAAAGCTTTGATGTTCATTTTTATGTCTGCCTCCTATTCCTCACTTTTCGAATTCAGAGTTCTCTCGTTTTACACCTACCATGAATTCATCATCTGAGAAACCCAACGCGACGTAGACATTCTGTGTAACTGTCGTGTTTGCCGGACCAAAGATTTCGAATTCAATTTGGTTCGTGCCAGCAATTGGACGATAGGAAGCTCCGATGCCGCCATCTACTTGGTAACACGAATCTGCTGGTGGCATTGTGCATCCCTTCGATTTTCCGCATTGCGAATCGTCAAATCCAGAATTCTGAAAGTACTGTTTTAGTCATACTTTGTAAGTACTCCCCCCCCCCTTTCAAGTGTTTTGCTATACAATAAAGTTCTAAAGTCACCCAAATTTTTTTATGTGCGTGCAATTTCTCATCTTCGGCAGTTTGAAACATCATACATTCGTTTTGTCATTATTTGAGGAGGAGAGGTGTGTCTAATCTTTCAACTTACACCGATTCAAGACTATTGATAAGAGTGTTCTATGTGGCATGTGGGCATAGTTCATTGACTAGGAGCGAAAAGTGAACCGAACAAAAACTATTCAAGAACTGCTTTGATGATTTTTGAATTAGCAAAACCTCACCTCTGCCAACCGGATTTTTCTCGAAACCGATGACTGCGTGTTGTGAAAACCCAATCCTTTTGCCGTCGTTTTTCCATTTGCCAAGAGAAGATAATAGTCGTTCGATGGATTATATTTGAAAACGCTCGAGTCGTTTGCGGATCCTGACACTTTCACATTCGCCTTACAATACAGTTGTCCGTCTTGGAATGAGGTGGAAACGTCGGAAAAGTGAGCAGAGTAGTCCTGAAAATGATATTGTGTTAGTGAATGAGTTGTTGATAAAGAATAGTCTTACGCCTGGAATTCTCTGATTTCCTTTCCCGGTAGCCTTATCGAATGAAAACTTCATGCTTGGAGGCTGATTTCCTATCGCAGAACACTCGATTACTGGCTCATTTCCCTGGAAATTTTTGATGAAAATTGAACTTTTCAAAGTGATTTTTTAACTCACCATCTTGTCATCATCAGAGAACCCAACAGCTACATATCGTCCACTCTTCTCATCTGTATTCACAAACAACTCTAGCTCGAGAGTCTCATCATTCAATAAATTCCAAGCAACACCCATTCCGATCGAATCTGATATATGGCATCCCTTTGTGATTTCACATTGAGAGGCGTCGAAATTCAGAGAGACGATCCCGGGTTGAATTAACGCAAAGAGGAGGAGAAATGAGATTATCATCCTGAAAATAGCTATATGGAAACTTCGAAAGGGAAAAAGTTTGAAGTTAATCATGTAAGCACCGAAACAAGAGTGTCTGTGGGCAAAAGAGAGTGGGCGGAGTTCAGAAAGATGATAAATACGAAAGAGACAGAAGTGCAACAAGTGAGTGTTCCTACAAACATTACTGCAACGTGTGCCGGGATTCTCATTGTTTTGTTTTTTACACTAATCGAAAGTTGAGTACAAAGCGCCCCCGATTTTAATCTCATTTAAAATTAGCAGAAGAAACGTGTTGAAAATTACAAAAAAAAACAATGAAAATTTCTGATGGCCGATTTTGTGAACATTGCCACGATTTGATCTACTGCCACGTCAAAAAGTCTAATCTCAAACTCGCGCATCTTTTCTCACGTGACAGTAGATCAATTCGTGGCGACATATTTTCGAAAAAAACATGCTCCTTTAAAATGTACCCACAGACGGGAAATATATAATACCAAGGATGAGGACTGGGGGGGGGGGGGGGGGGGATAAGAACTTCTACAAATGAGAACTATGAAAACTTTTTACCGTTGGAAAAGTCCTTATACGTTCTCATGACCCATCCTCCGGGGGTAAATTAAGTTTAGGGGGAGGTACATTTCAGGAGTAGTCTTAGATGGTACATTTCTGATGTTCTCAGGGAATGCATCCGTCAAATACTCTAGGGATACATATCACATATTCTCGAGAGGGTACATCCAGAAGTAGTATATTATTGACCCAGTTAATTTATGAGGCCAATCTAGGCCTGATTCCTATGTTTGGTTTCAAGAGTTTCTAATTTTTTTAAATTAAAGAAAAGAATGAAAAATCCTTTTAAAAACCTATAATTTTCGGAAAGCATGAGAAATACCCGAATAGAGATTGTTTTTCACCGCTTATGCCGAAGAAAAACGAATTCATCAAGTCTGTCTCCTCAATTTTCTCTTGAATTGCACGCTTAATTGACGGTGTTTGATTGCCATTTTGAGTGGAAAATAGCGAGGAAATTGGGCAAGAAGAGTGACGGTCAGAATGGTTAGAAAAGAAGACGAACACATACAGGTGCTTTATGTGGTTATGAAGGACGTTTTCTAATCAGAACTTGAGAAGGAAGAAGTGCATGTGTTCTCTGAAACTGAATTCTTTAAAAATCTACAGTAGGCAGAGAGAATTAAATAATAAATAACATTTGGAAGAAGAAGAAGGAAACAGGTTTGTTGTAAAAAACTAATAAAAATATTGACAGTAGTTATACTACAGTTGGAGAAAGAAAGTAACCAAAAAAAATGAAAGAGGTCTTGCGATATACACATTATTGTCTTGAAGAGAAGTTGGGGAGGTACGATTTTTTCAAATTCAGAGCAGCTAATCTACTTAGCCATAACGGTTTATATAATTTTATAATAGAAAAGAAATCAGAACGTTCAAGTCTCTGAACCACGAAGATCTTTACAAAGTCACAGAAACCCTCCAAAACGTTAAAGCAAACGATGATCTGGTTCATAATGATGAATGTTGCGTTGATTCACCACAATTTACTAGATATATTTACAACAGTCACTTTTCTATTTTATTGTTGAAACTGGCTTATTGGCATATGCCATCCCTCTCTGCCCTTTGGATAGAAGGGAAACGCGGCAAAGAGAAACAATGTCCCCCTACGAGAAGTTCTTCTCGACGGACGACGACAATAGAGATGTTATAGAGAGGAGGAAAAAGAAGAAGAGGAAGACGTAAAAAAGGTGTCGCGCTTTCTTCATTTCTAGATGGCAGAAGGTACCGGAAACCGGTTGATTTTTCGGTCAGAGAACGAAAGATACGTAAGAAGAAGAAGAAAAAGCCGTGTGTACGTTGGCATGTGTTTAGTTTGAAGGTCCAGTGTAATGGAAATTCGAAACAGATACTATTCTGTGTTCCTCTTCTTATGGATTTGAAATTATTATTACAGTAGTCCACAACTTAAAAATGATCTTCTGGTTCATTTTGTATATCTACTACCTTCAAAATACTGAACCGAATGATCAATTGCTAGAGGGCAAATAGTAAACTCTTACCTCTCTGGCTGACTATTTGTTCTCTGTCGGGGGAAAATTTGTCCTAACTTTTCCTTGAAGATCAAAACCAAAAAGTATGACAAAACGGTTATATGAGGCGGTAGTGAGTCACTGGAAAAATATTATCGGTGACAGTGGGCAACGGACACGGTGTTTTGGGAAAAAATAAACTGCCCAAACATTTGTACAGCTGCAAATTTAGGGTACGGATATCAGAAGGGGGATGTCATATAACAAACTTGCAGACTCATAAACTATGTGACCCACAGTTTTGAAATGAATACACCGAAAATTTCATAGAACTATTTAACGCTACAGGTGACGAATTCTTAGTCATCGAAGGTGGAACGGAATGACATGTGTTGAAACTGAAAATTTTTACAAGGAGAAGTTTAATTCGCCTTCCAGGTGAAACAGAGGGAAAGTAAAATGAAATTCGATTAGGAGAAGATTAATTCAGAGAAAAAGGAATAGAATCTCCAAGGTAAATTCATCTGTTCTATTGAATACTTCATACTCTAGTCTATGAGGAAATTTCACGACAGCAAGAGAGCAAGGTAGAGTCAAAAGGGTTTCTCATTCCAGGATGTACATCGGAAATTGGATAGAGATATGATTTTTTCAACCATAGAAAATAGATAACTTTGACGTACAGAATTTTTGGAAGAATAGAGATAGCTCACAAAACTTGGTGGGAGAATGAAAAAATGTCTCAAAAACTAAAAAAAATACTTAGAAATAGGAAAGAGTAGGAACTTGAAAACTTGAGAAAGAATTTGGTTTTCCCATAGCCAAACTTCGATGTGTCTTTTTGTTTTTAATCAGAATGAGCCTTGTATGAAAATTTTCGTTCATTTGTCAGACTAATCGAGATATCCAGAATAAACAGAAAGGGGTTTGCTCACCACCACTGGCTGTGCCACTTGACTCTTTTCTCTTCTGCAACCAACATCACTCTTTCTTTTTCTTTCAAATTCCAATTCGTTTGGCTCTAAAAGATGAAGGTTGGCAAATAAATAACCGCCAACTTCATTTCAAACTCTTTTATTGACAAGCGGAAAAACCGAAGAACATATAGTAAGAATATAGTTTAGTCATGAGAAATACTAGAATGTTCTTCTGAAATTGTGCTGCCGAATTAGATAAGTACGAATAAAGTGCTCCGGAGAATAAGAGTATGTGTTTATCCACTCCTCTCTTATTTTAAGCAGTACTACATAGAAGACAGAATTGAAGAAGTAAAAGATGGAAGATTGATTGATTGATTCTTTGGGAGTACAGTCAATTATTATGGATTGAAGCATTTCTATGAGACGAGTAGTCCTATAATGGTGTGCTATAAATCATCATCAGTTTCTTTCGAAACTTGAAATACGAGTGTACATGAAATAGGTAGAATTCTTCGAAGTGTTCCATTGCTTCGTTCCGAAAATGCTGACAAATCAGTAGACGCTTGAAATCTTGTATCTTGTAGTCGTCCCCATTTCTGTTTAGTTTTGAGCAAAGAACACACAAAAGCTTTTCTCGGAAGGAATGCACTCGGTGCGGTCCTATTAAGAACAACTATCTATGATTACTGTATTTATAAATTGTACCTTCCTATGGGAAGCACCAAAGCTTGAAGCCCATCATATTCATTTACAGACATTTTCGGGAAGAGGCAATCATACAATTAACGAATTGGTGATGACAGAATTCAATGTCAATAATAATTTAAAGAGAGATGGTGAAACTGGAGAACACTTGAACATGAAACCACGAATGAGGGAAACTATTTCGAGTTTCCTTGAAAATGTTAACCGGAGAGGGATGATAATAAAAAAGAAAATGTAATGAAAGAATGATTTTAGAATTATGGATTGGATGCAACTTCCATTGGCTCATCAACTGCATTCTCCTCGGCCGATGGAACGGGTGCTGGTGGCAGCTCTGGATACTGTTTGATGACACGAGCCTCATAGAGAAGCACGTAAGCACTGTGCCAATCGCCTCCACCGGATGTTTTCAGAATCGCTTCCTCGTCGACAAGCGTAACGTTCTCGTCGTCGAACAATCGCCATTTGTTGTCTTCGGAGGATCTGAGCCAAGCGACGTAATGTCCATCTTGAGATGAACGTCCTTTGTGGGTAATGATTCCCTGAAAGAATGAATATTTTAAAATATCGAACAGTTGAAAAATAATACCTTCAACTCGTAAAATCCTGAATTGTTGGATCCCGAGTCGTTTTCGAATTCGGTTGGGAGAGCAACTCCGTCATCGTAAATCTTATCAGCCAGCTCTTTATCCAGCACCTTCTTTCTCAATTCTCTCTCTAGCTTCGCATCTTCTTCCAGCTTGATATCAGCACGACGAACTGTTAGCTTGTCTTTCAATTCTTGAGTGCACATATCGTAAGTGTCCAGTGACATTGGAAATTGAACTGATTTCAGAATTTTCGCATTCGTTTTTGAAGACTCTTTGTAGAAAAATCTGTTGATGTTGACTGTCAGGTATTTGGGAAGGCGACAAATTTGAGTGTGATTTTGCCATTTCGCATCGCGTCCTAGCTGAGCACTGTGTCGTTCAACCTCTTGCTCAAATCCAGCCTTGATTCCAGTTTGCAAGAATCGCACGTCTTGGTTCACATAACACGTCAGCTGATTCGCGGTCTCAACCTTCTTGTCAGCAATCTCATCGGTCTCCAAACATTTGCATGTGGCTTCTGTTTGAATTTTGAAAAGTTTTTCAATCGGATAACCAGCCATTCCATAATATCTAGTGATGTTGTTCATGATGGCGACAAAACACTCATTTGCGTCTTGCTGTTTGAACTTTTCGAACTGTGGGAACGACTCGGAGAGGCTCTGAAAAACTATATTTCAAAGCTGAAACAAGCATCAAACAATTACCATAATCGCAGCGAATGGCTTGATTGGATCCCCTTTGCTGCGAAGTGCACTATCCTTATCCCGGAGTTGGTTGAGAAGAGTGGCTAAGTTGTGGCAGAGACGGTCATTTTGCTCACGAATTCTGATTTCTTCGGCGGGCTTGAGAATCAATTCATTGACATCTTTGAGCATTTGCATACAGGAATTGAAGTAGCATGTATTTCCAAGATTGGCGAGCCCACATGGATATAGACTTGCAATCTCTTCGGCTTGTTGATCTCTATTCTGTTTCTTCGTTTCCAGAACCGAAGGAGCCTTGGGAATCTCGCCAACACTGAAAAAAACAAAATTTTAAAATTTTTCACCACAGACGAAATTTTATCCGACAAAGAGAGTTAAGTTTTACGCTTAACACCTCGTTTTTTCAGGGAATTTTAATTTTTCACTTACGATCCCATCATCATAATCGTCATGTTTTCCTTCAGTGAGATTCCTTCCCAGCTTTCATCTCCCAGTGTTCTTCCCATGATTACAACTTTCTGTCGCTCGGGAACAACTTGAGTGAGGGCGAACAGTTGAGCTTTGAAGACGAGTGGGGGCGCGGAAGTGTCAATTTCCACTACATACTTTTCTTTTTGCCACTTGACGTTCACAATTGGCATATTTCTGTAAAAAAATAACAGTTTTTGGCAAAAAAAATGATTGAGAAAGAGTGATGAACGGCAAAAATAAAATTTGAACGATGACAAAACCTTGGCGCCTTTGTCGACGCACGCGAAACGGGTCAGCATCGCAGTTGGCGCCGCAGCGGTTTTTCGAAAAAAATTGTCTTGAATTAATGAATTTGGAAGCTTGTTCAGCGAATATGATCGAATTGGGAGGGGAAAAACGAACATTTGAAAGAGCAAATTCACGGAAATCTGGTAAATACTCGAACTCACAGAAATTGTCGTTTCTTTCAGAATTTTTCAACATCTCGCTGAGCAATTTCGCGCAGTTTTTGGCATTTTGATAATGTGTATCGCATGTTTTCATTCCCATAAAAAGGCACCTTGGCGGAAAATCAAAAAGAAAGAGATATTCAAGGTTTTGAATCTTATCTGCATCTTGCATCTCTCCTGCTTACGCCGCTTTCGCTGTCTTCTAGCAGTCGATGCCCAAACAAAATCAGCGCATTGATCATTGTCAGAACATTCTCATTTTCTTCTCGACTTCTTAAAGTATATTTTGTTGCCCCAGAGCATGACCGTGTGAACCTAATGCCTGGTAAAGAGAAACGAGCAAAAACTCTAATATTGCTTTCAACAAAATTGTTTTCAAAATTCTATGGAATGCATGGAACGAGCAACATTGTTGAGTATTTAAAATTATTTATTTTTTGCCAGACACAAACACCATGTTCAGTATTCAAAGGGTGATCGCCAGCGCTTCCAACATCCCCACGCTCTTATGTTCTTGCGCCACGTTTATGTGTGTTTTTGTATGTCTCGTTTCTCTGTCTCTCTCGTTCCCTCGTTCCCTCTCGCTCCCTTATATTGCTTTTCAAAAGCTTTTCTCGTTATGATTTCTGAATTCTCGATTAAAATACACTTTTTTTCAGGCACAAAGATGTTGAAAAGGCCTGGGGAATATGAGCCACCACTAGGCAAAATATGGACAAGGTAAACCGAGTTTTTCAGCAGATTTTTCAATTTAAAATTTGATTTCAGAGCAGAATCACGGATGTGGACGATAACAATGTTCAGTGGAACATGTGTATTATACGCCGCTCGAGCAAGTCTTCCCATTTGTGCAGCAGCTGTTGCGAAGGAGTTTGCGTGGAACAAGACAGATTCAGTAAGAATCAAATTTCTGAATGCCTAATTTTGAATCACAAAATTTTCAGGGAACTGTGCTCTCTTGCTTCTTTTGGGGATACGCACTCACACAAGTGTTCGCTGGAAGGATAGCTGACAAATATGGCGCAGAAAAAGTAGGGATTACTTTCCTTTCAAATATCTAACAGTCACTTGTTTTTCAGATTCTTCCTTACTCGAGTCTCGCATGGACAATGATCACGTTTTTCACTCCACATTTATTCGATTTTGCATACTGGACTAACTATCCACTCGTTGTTCTTTTGACAATTCGTATTCTGACAGGTGTTTGTCAAGCATTTCATATTCCGTCATTGGCATCAATAGTTTCGAAACATTTGGCAGCAGCTGACAAAGGACGTGTTTTCGGAATAGTTCTAGCAGGTGAGTAGAGTATTACAAATTCAATAAATCATTTCGTTTTCAGGCTCTCACTGGGGGACTGTGTTGGCGGGCGCGATTGGAAGTATTCTTATTGAATGGATTGGATGGAGATCACTATTTCAATTTGTGGGAATCCTCTCGCTCGTTTGGTGCTGGATCTTCCGATGGGTTCTCGATAGAAACAAAGGAATAGGCGGCGGACGGAGTTCTCCACAACCCGATGAAGATGTGCTGTTGGATAAGAAACATGTGAGTTGCTGAAAATCTGTTCCACGAAATGAATTTTGTTTTCAGGATACGATTGAATCACATCTATCAGCAAACACACCTTCTCCTTCAGTTCCTTGGGGAACATTATTCCGTCACCCGGCATTCTGGGCTGCTGCCGTTGCTCAATACACCGGAGGAAACTCGTACTCGATTCTTTTCAATTGGCTTCCCTCTTACTTTCACGAAACATTCCCAACTGCAAAAGGTGTCGTCTACAATGTTGTCCCTTCACTGGCTATCGTTGTCACTTCTCTTGTTGCACCAGTTATGGCGTCAAGAGCACTTGCCGAAGGAAAGACTGTAACATATACGAGAAAATTGATGGAAGGCGCTAGTCTTATCGGAATTGCTTTTTGCTTAATGCTGGTCCCCATAACTTCCTCTTTTTGGCTATCCTTGCTCATATTCACAATGGCTATGGCTGCTAGAGGGCTACATCACGGTGGTGTATCAGTTAATCCTCACGACTTTGCCCCAAATCATGCTGGCTCCGTTTTTGGTAAGTTTCTTTGTGAGATTGGATGCGTAATATTCCGTAATTTGCAGGAGTATTCAATGCTTGCGGAGCCATCACAGGGTTCGTTGGAGTTTATATCGCTGGTCATATTTTGGAGGCAACGAACAATAACTGGTCATATGTGTTCATCGTGACCGCGGCGCAATGTGTGGTTGGAGCAATGGTTTATACACTTCTGGGTACCGGTCAAAAGATAATTTGATTCTGAAATCGTTTCTTATGCTATTCCTGTTCCATGATGTACACGTGTAACTAGTGACTGATTCTCTCTCTCATTCTCTCTTTCCTTCTCTCGGTTGTTAAGTTTTGTCTATTCTTTCCAACCACAATGCTTGCCTCGCTATTTTCGAAGCCGTTAGATTTCTAAAGCACCATTGCCACATATTTCTATTTAGTATGAGTTACTTGCTTATTATTTCATCGCGACCCTTTTGAAAATGTTCACTTTCCTGCCGGGTGTTCTTGTCTTTTCTGTGATATGTATTTATTGTGTTTTAATATAAATGCCTTCATGCTCCACTTGAATTTGATTATTTATGGACTGAAAAAAAATCACCAAATTAAAGGAGGAAAAAGGTGGCAGAAAATGTTGTTAAATTCCTAGGTAGGCCTTTGCGATCTTGACGGAATCGGCGAGATCCAACTGTTTCATGTTCGCAGCATGCTCACGGAGTTCGGAATAAAGGGCGGTAGAGCTGAAATTGAAAATAGAAGAAATAAGTTCGAAATGCGAATAACCTACAGATAACGTTCTCCGAAGCTGTTGACTGTGGTCACAATCAATTTCCCTTTGTTTTCTGGTCTCTTGGCTAGTTGAACAGCAGCACACACGTTTGCACCGGAGGAGATTCCTCCGAGAATCGATTCCTCATCTGCCAGTCTTTTCGCCATTGCGATGGCGTCGTCCGAATGAACACGAAGTGCTTCGGTGAAGAGATTCAGGTCCAGGATATCGGGGATCATTCCAGTGCCCATTCCTATAAAGTTTGGAAATTTGTCATTTTTCAATTTAATGAACCTCAATGTGTCATGTAACTAATAAGGATTTCACTCTGCTTACCTTGGATCTTGTGTGGACTATGTGGCAAGCCATTGATAACCGAACTCTCAAAGGGCTCCACCGGATACACCTTGATATTTGGGTTCTTTTCCTTCAAAAACCGCCCGACACCAGTGCATGTGCCACCGGATCCAACACCGAAACAGACGATATCGACTTTTCCTTGCGTTTGTCTCCAGATTTCAGGTCCAGTCGTTTTATAATGAGCTTCTGGGTTTGCGGGGTTGCCGAATTGGTTCAAGATGTAGGCGTTTGGAATGACGTCTCGGAGTTGCTCAGCCCTCTCAACGGCCCCCTTCACTGCTGTTGCGGGATCTGTGAGAATCACCTCGGCTCCGTAGGCTTTCAGCAGACACCGACGTTCGATACTCATGGATGCTGGCATCGTAAGGATCACTTTGTATCCACGGAGTTTACCGCAATAGGCCAATGCAATGCCCATATTTCCACTGGTTGGCTCGATGAGCACAGTTTTTCCGGGATGAATCAATCCAGCTTTCTCTGCTGAGTCGATCATGTTGAAAGCGATTCTATCCTTAACTGAGCATGCAGGATTCATGTATTCCACTTTGACTGCAATCGATGCGTCCAGATCCTTGCCGATCTTGTTAAGCTTCAACAGCGGAGTGTTTCCAATGAGCTCACCGCCCGTCTCAACCATCAAATCGCGAGACATTGTTTGAAACTTTGTTCCTGAAAAATATAAAAATTGAAAATAACGGAGTCATTCAAAATAAGGGGTTAGGGGGAGAATAATTGGGTCAAGATAGAGGAACGGTGGTGATATTTGGAAATGTTTTTTGATACATCACATAATTCCAATAACAAAGATAATGGAATAATAAATGTTTTTTTTGAAGATTATCGCTTTCTTATCAATTGATGTATTAACTCTCAAAACGTTAATCAGATTCTCAAAATATAAATAATGCCAATGAGGTTTTGAACTCTCTAAAAAACGGTTTGATAAAGAAGTGGCTGTGGAGGTTCTTGATTAGAATGGTAAACCAACGCAACCACATTTTAGAAACACAGAAATCGATGAATTTGGAAACACAAAAATCGATGAGGTGGCTATCGGAAAACCTTCTATATTTATACAAATGTCCTACGTGCATTCTGACAACACCATCGAACTCCGCCCATCTACAAATTGCTCGTGGGATGATGTTTTTGTTCTTATAGTCATCATTCTAAAGATAGTGTACGTCTTCTGCAGATGTCTGTGTCTCTTCTCCTAATGATCTACGGCGATTTTTGGAACAGAGACGAGATAAGATACAAAAATGCGTACGTGCAGTTTAGAAGACTTTTGGAAGTGTTTTATTCGTTTTCAAGAAAAAGAAATTTGAAGGTCATTATAATGATTGAAGGATTATGATGTAGAAAACACTGAAACAGGAATGAGAATAGTTGTTTTCTGATAACTCATCTGAACATTATCGTAGCTCATCGAGACGAAATGTTGGATAAGTAAGGTTCTAATTTAGGTGATAGCAAATCAGAAAACGATGATACCTTTTTTCATAAAAGTCTTTGAGACATAATGAGGGTGTCTAAAGAATATTCCTCTGTTCGACCATAACAGTCATCATTTGATCTCGAGAATTGATTCTAATTGAAAGAACACAAAGTACAAAACGGCCTACGTGACAATATGCAGACATCTATTAATTAGATACCGCCTCGAACGTGCCTACTGAATTGTCATCATTTCCTTTCTTTTGTCGTCTAACTCGTACACCGCTCCCTTTTCTCTATTCGCCCCGCTGCACATCTCAGCGCCTCTTCTTCGTACGCACTCGTATATCTATACGTGGTTAGACACAAACAGAATTGTTGGCCGCGTGGAGTAGTGGCAGTGGTGCGGGTGCCTGCGCGCTCGTTCCCTGGTTCGACTTCGCGCGCGGGCAGTTGGTAACAGTGATCGAAAGTCGGGTACTAGACTGTAAGTGAGGAATATATCACCTGACAATGCTGCCTTCCTTCTGAGTTACTTTTGATTTTATGAAATGGCGCAGAAAAAATGTTCACTGAAAGCAATTTTGAAGTAGAATTCGTTTTTGGTATTTTCTTTCAAAAACGTGTTTAAGTCATACACCACTCCCTTTTCTCTCTCTAATCGCATCGCTAGCATTGAGTATTTTGAAAAAACTTCAGTGTTTTTTCGATAAGTTTCAAAAATTTTCTGAAAATGTCTTTTCTAGCTCAAATTTTCCCCACTCGGGCCGATTTTGTTAAAGTATGACTTAAATGACTAGAGCGCGGCCCCCTGGTGCCGCAGGCATTTGGTTATCTGGAGTCTATCTCCCTCTATATGGCTTATCTATATGCAACAAGTAACTTGCCGAAAGCTTATATCTGAAAAATGCTCTATCTGAAATTTGTGAACATTTTAGAAGTTAACCGACCTTTTAGAACTTAGCGGACATTTCAGGACATTTCAGAACTTATGGTGAGGCCATTGAAAATTTTGTTAAACAAAACCATATTTTGAATTTTTAATTTCGAGCAAATTTTTTTTGATCCATGTACAGCGCCTTTGGTGCAGTATGGTCAATACATCGAGAAATTTTTTTTTGCTCGAAATTGGAATTTCAAAATATGAGTTTGTTTAAAAATCAAAGATACACATCTTCCCAAATTTTTAACTTGATCCAATTGATTTTGACCAAGTTATGAGCCAAGAACCAAACAAAGCATTTTGTGCTCCGAGCTCCATATCTCCGGAGCCGACCTTCCAAATTGGACCAAAATTGTTTTGGTGTATACTTGAACACTTCTGATTGTTATACTCAAAAATTAGATTGATTCATCAGTTTTTGGAGAAGTTATTTTTTTCAGTTTTGAGTGACGCCTACATCTGGCACTATTCTGGAGCACTGAGTGAAATTTGATTTTCAGAAAACTAGGTGCTTATTTCAGAATGTTTTCTCATTACACATGCAAAATTTCAAATAGAATGGACAACTATCGTCTAAGTTATGAAACGGAAAGTAAAGTGACACTCACCATTTTCCGCCACTGTGGCGGGAAAAGTGGGTTCATTTCTAGATGGTTCCTCGAGGTTTGAACGGATTCCAATCGGTACATCTTCATGTAGGCATCAAAATATTCGACTTCATGGAGGAAAATCAAAAAAATACAGAAATATGTCTTTTCTCACCTAACCTCCCGTTTCCCGGAATCCATGGTGAGGCCTCTGAAAACCGGGAATGAGCGACGTCGCTTCCAGAATTCCGCGGCGGGAATAATTGCTTAATTTGTGATTTTTAACATTCTCACATGTAAGCACGACTATTCACGGAAAAAACTCAGAGGGGTATTTTCAATTTTTGCTCTCGACCGAATCCTCGAAATTCTCACTAGTAACGGGAGGCCAGTGAAAATTTTGAATAGTGAAAATCGTTCCTAAAAATTGCAAGTGGATTTTTGGCTGAAACTTTGACAACTTCATCACAGCAGTACAAAGTATGTTTCCAACAGATGATGTGTGGTTCCTGACGTCATGTGTCAAAAGTGGTCCCCCAGGCCATCTGACGGAAGTCAATTTTCTGAAAAATTTCCACTCATTTTACTAAAATCGCCGAATTTTTGCTCTCAGACAAGATACGACAAATCTGAGCATAGATTCGGAATTCACATGAAATTTCGCATCTTTTGAGCTTAAAATCAAGCCAAACGGATAACATTGACTTTTCTTAGGAAAGCCCCAAAACGCGCCGAAAAAGAGCTCACTTTTGATGGGGAAAATGACATATTACAGATGGTTATTGATTATTTGAACGTGTTCCACTTATCGACTCGTGACCTAGTCATAAAAATGAACAACTTTGTGGAATAAAACCTAAAACATACAGCAATAGGGTCATACCTCATTGATGTCCAAAATTCCAAAAATCAACGGAAGGACGTCGAATATAGCGGGAAAAGTGGGTTCATTTCTAGATGGTTCCTCGAGGTTTGAACGGATTCCAATCGGTACATCTTCATGTAGGCATCAAAATATTCGACTTCATGGAGGAAAATCAAAAAAATACAGAAATATGTCTTTTCTCACCTAACCTCCCGTTTCCCGGAATCCATGGTGAGGCCTCTGAAAACCGGGAATGAGCGACGTCGCTTCCAGAATTCCGCGGCGGGAATAATTGCTTAATTTGTGATTTTTAACATTCTCACATGTAAGCACGACTATTCACGGAAAAAACTCAGAGGGGTATTTTCAATTTTTGCTCTCGACCGAATCCTCGAAATTCTCACTAGTAACGGGAGGCCAGTGAAAATGTTGAATAGTGAAAATCGTTCCTAAAAATTGCAAGTGGATTTTTGGCTGAAACTTTGACAACTTCATCACAGCAGTACAAAGTATGTTTCCAACAGATGATGTGTGGTTCCTGACGTCATGTGTCAAAAGTGGTCCCCCAGGCCATCTGACAGAAGTCGATTTTTCAAAAATTATCCACCAAAATCACTAAAATTGCCGCAATTTTGCTCCCAGACAAGATACAGCGAATCTGAGCATAGATTCGGAATCCTCATAAAATTTCGCATCTTTTGAGCCTAAAATCATGCGTTTTGGACAACATTGACCTTTCTTAGAAAAGCCTCAAAACGCGCCGAAAAAACACTCATTTTTGAAGGAGGAAAATGACCTATTTCAGATGGTTTTTGATTATTTGAACGTGTTCCACTTATCGACTCGTGATCTAGACATAAAATTGAAAAACTTTGTGGAAGAAAAACCGCAATATACTCCAATAGGTGAAACCTCAAAACTTTCCCAAATTCCAAAAATCAACGGGAGATCGTTGAGTATGCCGGAAAAAGTGGGTTCAGTTCTGATATGTTCCTGGAAGATTGAACAAATTCTAATCGGTAATACTTCGTCTAGACACGAAATAAAAAGACTTCATGGAGAAAAAACACAACTATACAAGAATATGTGATACCTCACCCGTACCTCCCGTTATGCCGGCTTTCCTTTGATGAATCGAGAACAACGATGTTAGTTCCAAAATTTCCCTGGAGCAGAATTCGATCAATTAGCGATTTTCGACATTATCACATGTGCACACGACTATTCATGGAAGAAACTCAGACCCGTGTTTTCAATTTTCACACTTTGCTGAAACCCCCATTTCACCGGAATCCATGGTGAGGCCTCTCAAAAACCGGGTATGAGCGACGTCGATTCCAGAATCGCGCAACAGTAGGAATTCATGAATTTTGGTTTTTCGTCATGCTCAGATGATGTGTCAAGTGTCTATGGAAAGACATTCAAGGGTATATGTCATTTACCATTTCAACCCCGCATCTCAATATCGCCAAAATCAACGGGAGGCCTTTGAAAAATTGAAGAAACTAAGCTCAGTTCCAAAAAATTGCGAGTTGATTTTTGGCTCAAACTAGGACAACTTTATCAAAACAGTATGATGATTGTTTCCAACGGATGATATGTGGGGCCGGACGTCATGTGTCAAAAGTGGTCCCCCAGGCCATCTGACGGAAGTCAATTTTCTGAAAAATTTCCACTCATTTTACTAAAATCGCCGAATTTTTGCTCTCAGACAAGATACGACAAATCTGAGCATAGATTCGGAATCCACATGAAATTTCGCATCTTTTGAGCTTAAAATCAAGCCAAACGGATAACATTGACTTTTCTTAGGAAAGCCCCAAAACGCGCCGAAAAAGAGCTCACTTTTGATGGGGAAAATGACATATTACAGATGGTTATTGATTATTTGAACGTGTTCCACTTATCGACTCGTGACCTAGTCATAAAAATGAACAACTTTGTGGAATAAAACCTAAAACATACAGCAATAGGGTCATACCTCATTGATGTCCAAAATTCCAAAAATCAACGGAAGGACGTCGAATATAGCGGGAAAAGTGGGTTCATTTCTAGATGGTTCCTCGAGGTTTGAACGGATTCCAATCGGTACATCTTCATGTAGGCATCAAAATATTCGACTTCATGGAGGAAAATCAAAAAAATACAGAAATATGTCTTTTCTCACCTAACCTCCCGTTTCCCGGAATCCATGGTGAGGCCTCTGAAAACCGGGAATGAGCGACGTCGCTTCCAGAATTCCGCGGCGGGAATAATTGCTTAATTTGTGATTTTTAACATTCTCACATGTAAGCACGACTATTCACGGAAAAAACTCAGAGGGGTATTTTCAATTTTTGCTCTCGACCGAATCCTCGAAATTCTCACTAGTAACGGGAGGCCAGTGAAAATGTTGAATAGTGAAAATCGTTCCTAAAAATTGCAAGTGGATTTTTGGCTGAAACTTTGACAACTTCATCACAGCAGTACAAAGTATGTTTCCAACAGATGATGTGTGGTTCCTGACGTCATGTGTCAAAAGTGGTCCCCCAGGCCATCTGACAGAAGTCGATTTTTCAAAAATTATCCACCAAAATCACTAAAATTGCCGCAATTTTGCTCCCAGACAAGATACAGCGAATCTGAGCATAGATTCGGAATCCTCATAAAATTTCGCATCTTTTGAGCTTAAAATCATGCGTTTTGGACAACATTGACCTTTCTTAGAAAAGCCTCAAAACGCGCCGAAAAAACACTCATTTTTGAAGGAGGAAAATGACCTATTTCAGATGGTTTTTGATTATTTGAACGTGTTCCACTTATCGACTCGTGATCTAGACATAAAATTGAAAAACTTTGTGGAAGAAAAACCGCAATATACTCCAATAGGTGAAACCTCAAAACTTTCCCAAATTCCAAAAATCAACGGGAGATCGTTGAGTATGCCGGAAAAAGTGGGTTCAGTTCTGATATGTTCCTGGAAGATTGAACAAATTCTAATCGGTAATACTTCGTCTAGACACGAAATAAAAAGACTTCATGGAGAAAAAACACAACTATACAAGAATATGTGATACCTCACCCGTACCTCCCGTTATGCCGGCTTTCCTTTGATGAATCGAGAACAACGATGTTAGTTCCAAAATTTCCCTGGAGCAGAATTCGATCAATTAGCGATTTTCGACATTATCACATGTGCACACGACTATTCATGGAAGAAACTCAGACCCGTGTTTTCAATTTTCACACTTTGCTGAAACCCCCATTTCACCGGAATCCATGGTGAGGCCTCTCAAAAACCGGGTATGAGCGACGTCGATTCCAGAATCGCGCAACAGTAGGAATTCATGAATTTTGGTTTTTCGTCATGCTCAGATGATGTGTCAAGTGTCTATGGAAAGACATTCAAGGGTATATGTCATTTACCATTTCAACCCCGCATCTCAATATCGCCAAAATCAACGGGAGGCCTTTGAAAAATTGAAGAAACTAAGCTCAGTTCCAAAAAATTGCGAGTTGATTTTTGGCTCAAACTAGGACAACTTTATCAAAACAGTATGATGATTGTTTCCAACGGATGATATGTGGGGCCGGACGTCATGTGTCAAAAGTGGTCCCCCAGGCCATCTGACGGAAGTCAATTTTCTGAAAAATTTCCACTCATTTTACTAAAATCGCCGAATTTTTGCTCTCAGACAAGATACGACAAATCTGAGCATAGATTCGGAATCCACATGAAATTTCGCATCTTTTGAGCTTAAAATCAAGCCAAACGGATAACATTGACTTTTCTTAGGAAAGCCCCAAAACGCGCCGAAAAAGAGCTCACTTTTGATGGGGAAAATGACATATTACAGATGGTTATTGATTATTTGAACGTGTTCCACTTATCGACTCGTGACCTAGTCATAAAAATGAACAACTTTGTGGAATAAAACCTAAAACATACAGCAATAGGGTCATACCTCATTGATGTCCAAAATTCCAAAAATCAACGGAAGGACGTCGAATATAGCGGGAAAAGTGGGTTCATTTCTAGATGGTTCCTCGAGGTTTGAACGGATTCCAATCGGTACATCTTCATGTAGGCATCAAAATATTCGACTTCATGGAGGAAAATCAAAAAAATACAGAAATATGTCTTTTCTCACCTAACCTCCCGTTTCCCGGAATCCATGGTGAGGCCTCTGAAAACCGGGAATGAGCGACGTCGCTTCCAGAATTCCGCGGCGGGAATAATTGCTTAATTTGTGATTTTTAACATTCTCACATGTAAGCACGACTATTCACGGAAAAAACTCAGAGGGGTATTTTCAATTTTTGCTCTCGACCGAATCCTCGAAATTCTCACTAGTAACGGGAGGCCAGTGAAAATTTTGAATAGTGAAAATCGTTCCTAAAAATTGCAAGTGGATTTTTGGCTGAAACTTTGACAACTTCATCACAGCAGTACAAAGTATGTTTCCAACAGATGATGTGTGGTTCCTGACGTCATGTGTCAAAAGTGGTCCCCCAGGCCATCTGACAGAAGTCGATTTTTCAAAAATTATCCACCAAAATCACTAAAATTGCCGCAATTTTGCTCCCAGACAAGATACAGCGAATCTGAGCATAGATTCGGAATCCTCATAAAATTTCGCATCTTTTGAGCCTAAAATCATGCGTTTTGGACAACATTGACCTTTCTTAGAAAAGCCTCAAAACGCGCCGAAAAAACACTCATTTTTGAAGGAGGAAAATGACCTATTTCAGATGGTTTTTGATTATTTGAACGTGTTCCACTTATCGACTCGTGATCTAGACATAAAATTGAAAAACTTTGTGGAAGAAAAACCGCAATATACTCCAATAGGTGAAACCTCAAAACTTTCCCAAATTCCAAAAATCAACGGGAGATCGTTGAGTATGCCGGAAAAAGTGGGTTCAGTTCTGATATGTTCCTGGAAGATTGAACAAATTCTAATCGGTAATACTTCGTCTAGACACGAAATAAAAAGACTTCATGGAGAAAAAACACAACTATACAAGAATATGTGATACCTCACCCGTACCTCCCGTTATGCCGGCTTTCCTTTGATGAATCGAGAACAACGATGTTAGTTCCAAAATTTCCCTGGAGCAGAATTCGATCAATTAGCGATTTTCGACATTATCACATGTGCACACGACTATTCATGGAAGAAACTCAGACCCGTGTTTTCAATTTTCACACTTTGCTGAAACCCCCATTTCACCGGAATCCATGGTGAGGCCTCTCAAAAACCGGGTATGAGCGACGTCGATTCCAGAATCGCGCAACAGTAGGAATTCATGAATTTTGGTTTTTCGTCATGCTCAGATGATGTGTCAAGTGTCTATGGAAAGACATTCAAGGGTATATGTCATTTACCATTTCAACCCCGCATCTCAATATCGCCAAAATCAACGGGAGGCCTTTGAAAAATTGAAGAAACTAAGCTCAGTTCCAAAAAATTGCGAGTTGATTTTTGGCTCAAACTAGGACAACTTTATCAAAACAGTATGATGATTGTTTCCAACGGATGATATGTGGGGCCGGACGTCATGTGTCAAAAGTGGTCCCCCAGGCCATCTGACGGAAGTCAATTTTCTGAAAAATTTCCACTCATTTTACTAAAATCGCCGAATTTTTGCTCTCAGACAAGATACGACAAATCTGAGCATAGATTCGGAATCCACATGAAATTTCGCATCTTTTGAGCTTAAAATCAAGCCAAACGGATAACATTGACTTTTCTTAGGAAAGCCCCAAAACGCGCCGAAAAAGAGCTCACTTTTGATGGGGAAAATGACATATTACAGATGGTTATTGATTATTTGAACGTGTTCCACTTATCGACTCGTGACCTAGTCATAAAAATGAACAACTTTGTGGAATAAAACCTAAAACATACAGCAATAGGGTCATACCTCATTGATGTCCAAAATTCCAAAAATCAACGGAAGGACGTCGAATATAGCGGGAAAAGTGGGTTCATTTCTAGATGGTTCCTCGAGGTTTGAACGGATTCCAATCGGTACATCTTCATGTAGGCATCAAAATATTCGACTTCATGGAGGAAAATCAAAAAAATACAGAAATATGTCTTTTCTCACCTAACCTCCCGTTTCCCGGAATCCATGGTGAGGCCTCTGAAAACCGGGAATGAGCGACGTCGCTTCCAGAATTCCGCGGCGGGAATAATTGCTTAATTTGTGATTTTTAACATTCTCACATGTAAGCACGACTATTCACGGAAAAAACTCAGAGGGGTATTTTCAATTTTTGCTCTCGACCGAATCCTCGAAATTCTCACTAGTAACGGGAGGCCAGTGAAAATTTTGAATAGTGAAAATCGTTCCTAAAAATTGCAAGTGGATTTTTGGCTGAAACTTTGACAACTTCATCACAGCAGTACAAAGTATGTTTCCAACAGATGATGTGTGGTTCCTGACGTCATGTGTCAAAAGTGGTCCCCCAGGCCATCTGACAGAAGTCGATTTTTCAAAAATTATCCACCAAAATCACTAAAATTGCCGCAATTTTGCTCCCAGACAAGATACAGCGAATCTGAGCATAGATTCGGAATCCTCATAAAATTTCGCATCTTTTGAGCCTAAAATCATGCGTTTTGGACAACATTGACCTTTCTTAGAAAAGCCTCAAAACGCGCCGAAAAAACACTCATTTTTGAAGGAGGAAAATGACCTATTTCAGATGGTTTTTGATTATTTGAACGTGTTCCACTTATCGACTCGTGATCTAGACATAAAATTGAAAAACTTTGTGGAAGAAAAACCGCAATATACTCCAATAGGTGAAACCTCAAAACTTTCCCAAATTCCAAAAATCAACGGGAGATCGTTGAGTATGCCGGAAAAAGTGGGTTCAGTTCTGATATGTTCCTGGAAGATTGAACAAATTCTAATCGGTAATACTTCGTCTAGACACGAAATAAAAAGACTTCATGGAGAAAAAACACAACTATACAAGAATATGTGATACCTCACCCGTACCTCCCGTTATGCCGGCTTTCCTTTGATGAATCGAGAACAACGATGTTAGTTCCAAAATTTCCCTGGAGCAGAATTCGATCAATTAGCGATTTTCGACATTATCACATGTGCACACGACTATTCATGGAAGAAACTCAGACCCGTGTTTTCAATTTTCACACTTTGCTGAAACCCCCATTTCACCGGAATCCATGGTGAGGCCTCTCAAAAACCGGGTATGAGCGACGTCGATTCCAGAATCGCGCAACAGTAGGAATTCATGAATTTTGGTTTTTCGTCATGCTCAGATGATGTGTCAAGTGTCTATGGAAAGACATTCAAGGGTATATGTCATTTACCATTTCAACCCCGCATCTCAATATCGCCAAAATCAACGGGAGGCCTTTGAAAAATTGAAGAAACTAAGCTCAGTTCCAAAAAATTGCGAGTTGATTTTTGGCTCAAACTAGGACAACTTTATCAAAACAGTATGATGATTGTTTCCAACGGATGATATGTGGGGCCGGACGTCATGTGTCAAAAGTGGTCCCCCAGGCCATCTGACGGAAGTCAATTTTCTGAAAAATTTCCACTCATTTTACTGAAATCGCCGAATTTTTGCTCTCAGACAAGATACGACAAATCTGAGCATAGATTCGGAATCCACATGAAATTTCGCATCTTTTGAGCTTAAAATCAAGCCAAACGGATAACATTGACTTTTCTTAGGAAAGCCCCAAAACGCGCCGAAAAAGAGCTCACTTTTGATGGGGAAAATGACATATTACAGATGGTTATTGATTATTTGAACGTGTTCCACTTATCGACTCGTGACCTAGTCATAAAAATGAACAACTTTGTGGAATAAAACCTAAAACATACAGCAATAGGGTCATACCTCATTGATGTCCAAAATTCCAAAAATCAACGGAAGGACGTCGAATATAGCGGGAAAAGTGGGTTCATTTCTAGATGGTTCCTCGAGGTTTGAACGGATTCCAATCGGTACATCTTCATGTAGGCATCAAAATATTCGACTTCATGGAGGAAAATCAAAAAAATACAGAAATATGTCTTTTCTCACCTAACCTCCCGTTTCCCGGAATCCATGGTGAGGCCTCTGAAAACCGGGAATGAGCGACGTCGCTTCCAGAATTCCGCGGCGGGAATAATTGCTTAATTTGTGATTTTTAACATTCTCACATGTAAGCACGACTATTCACGGAAAAAACTCAGAGGGGTATTTTCAATTTTTGCTCTCGACCGAATCCTCGAAATTCTCACTAGTAACGGGAGGCCAGTGAAAATTTTGAATAGTGAAAATCGTTCCTAAAAATTGCAAGTGGATTTTTGGCTGAAACTTTGACAACTTCATCACAGCAGTACAAAGTATGTTTCCAACAGATGATGTGTGGTTCCTGACGTCATGTGTCAAAAGTGGTCCCCCAGGCCATCTGACAGAAGTCGATTTTTCAAAAATTATCCACCAAAATCACTAAAATTGCCGCAATTTTGCTCCCAGACAAGATACAGCGAATCTGAGCATAGATTCGGAATCCTCATAAAATTTCGCATCTTTTGAGCCTAAAATCATGCGTTTTGGACAACATTGACCTTTCTTAGAAAAGCCTCAAAACGCGCCGAAAAAACACTCATTTTTGAAGGAGGAAAATGACCTATTTCAGATGGTTTTTGATTATTTGAACGTGTTCCACTTATCGACTCGTGATCTAGACATAAAATTGAAAAACTTTGTGGAAGAAAAACCGCAATATACTCCAATAGGTGAAACCTCAAAACTTTCCCAAATTCCAAAAATCAACGGGAGATCGTTGAGTATGCCGGAAAAAGTGGGTTCAGTTCTGATATGTTCCTGGAAGATTGAACAAATTCTAATCGGTAATACTTCGTCTAGACACGAAATAAAAAGACTTCATGGAGAAAAAACACAACTATACAAGAATATGTGATACCTCACCCGTACCTCCCGTTATGCCGGCTTTCCTTTGATGAATCGAGAACAACGATGTTAGTTCCAAAATTTCCCTGGAGCAGAATTCGATCAATTAGCGATTTTCGACATTATCACATGTGCACACGACTATTCATGGAAGAAACTCAGACCCGTGTTTTCAATTTTCACACTTTGCTGAAACCCCCATTTCACCGGAATCCATGGTGAGGCCTCTCAAAAACCGGGTATGAGCGACGTCGATTCCAGAATCGCGCAACAGTAGGAATTCATGAATTTTGGTTTTTCGTCATGCTCAGATGATGTGTCAAGTGTCTATGGAAAGACATTCAAGGGTATATGTCATTTACCATTTCAACCCCGCATCTCAATATCGCCAAAATCAACGGGAGGCCTTTGAAAAATTGAAGAAACTAAGCTCAGTTCCAAAAAATTGCGAGTTGATTTTTGGCTCAAACTAGGACAACTTTATCAAAACAGTATGATGATTGTTTCCAACGGATGATATGTGGGGCCGGACGTCATGTGTCAAAAGTGGTCCCCCAGGCCATCTGACGGAAGTCAATTTTCTGAAAAATTTCCACTCATTTTA
The DNA here is from genome assembly GCA_963932045.1 of Caenorhabditis sinica. Classification (NCBI taxonomy): domain Eukaryota; kingdom Metazoa; phylum Nematoda; class Chromadorea; order Rhabditida; family Rhabditidae; genus Caenorhabditis; species Caenorhabditis sinica. The sequence goes on from OZ009941.1 coordinate 21,872,797, forward strand.
CTAAAATCGCCGAATTTTTGCTCTCAGACAAGATACGACAAATCTGAGCATAGATTCGGAATCCACATGAAATTTCGCATCTTTTGAGCTTAAAATCAAGCCAAACGGATAACATTGACTTTTCTTAGGAAAGCCCCAAAACGCGCCGAAAAAGAGCTCACTTTTGATGGGGAAAATGACATATTACAGATGGTTATTGATTATTTGAACGTGTTCCACTTATCGACTCGTGACCTAGTCATAAAAATGAACAACTTTGTGGAATAAAACCTAAAACATACAGCAATAGGGTCATACCTCATTGATGTCCAAAATTCCAAAAATCAACGGAAGGACGTCGAATATAGCGGGAAAAGTGGGTTCATTTCTAGATGGTTCCTCGAGGTTTGAACGGATTCCAATCGGTACATCTTCATGTAGGCATCAAAATATTCGACTTCATGGAGGAAAATCAAAAAAATACAGAAATATGTCTTTTCTCACCTAACCTCCCGTTTCCCGGAATCCATGGTGAGGCCTCTGAAAACCGGGAATGAGCGACGTCGCTTCCAGAATTCCGCGGCGGGAATAATTGCTTAATTTGTGATTTTTAACATTCTCACATGTAAGCACGACTATTCACGGAAAAAACTCAGAGGGGTATTTTCAATTTTTGCTCTCGACCGAATCCTCGAAATTCTCACTAGTAACGGGAGGCCAGTGAAAATGTTGAATAGTGAAAATCGTTCCTAAAAATTGCAAGTGGATTTTTGGCTGAAACTTTGACAACTTCATCACAGCAGTACAAAGTATGTTTCCAACAGATGATGTGTGGTTCCTGACGTCATGTGTCAAAAGTGGTCCCCCAGGCCATCTGACAGAAGTCGATTTTTCAAAAATTATCCACCAAAATCACTAAAATTGCCGCAATTTTGCTCCCAGACAAGATACAGCGAATCTGAGCATAGATTCGGAATCCTCATAAAATTTCGCATCTTTTGAGCTTAAAATCATGCGTTTTGGACAACATTGACCTTTCTTAGAAAAGCCTCAAAACGCGCCGAAAAAACACTCATTTTTGAAGGAGGAAAATGACCTATTTCAGATGGTTTTTGATTATTTGAACGTGTTCCACTTATCGACTCGTGACCTAGTCATAAAAATGAACAACTTTGTGGAATAAAACCTAAAACATACAGCAATAGGGTCATACCTCATTGATGTCCAAAATTCCAAAAATCAACGGAAGGACGTCGAATATAGCGGGAAAAGTGGGTTCATTTCTAGATGGTTCCTCGAGGTTTGAACGGATTCCAATCGGTACATCTTCATGTAGGCATCAAAATATTCGACTTCATGGAGGAAAATCAAAAAAATACAGAAATATGTCTTTTCTCACCTAACCTCCCGTTTCCCGGAATCCATGGTGAGGCCTCTGAAAACCGGGAATGAGCGACGTCGCTTCCAGAATTCCGCGGCGGGAATAATTGCTTAATTTGTGATTTTTAACATTCTCACATGTAAGCACGACTATTCACGGAAAAAACTCAGAGGGGTATTTTCAATTTTTGCTCTCGACCGAATCCTCGAAACTCTCACTAGTAACGGGAGGCCAGTGAAAATGTTGAATAGTGAAAATCGTTCCTAAAAATTGCAAGTGGATTTTTGGCTGAAACTTTGACAACTTCATCACAGCAGTACAAAGTATGTTTCCAACAGATGATGTGTGGTTCCTGACGTCATGTGTCAAAAGTGGTCCCCCAGGCCATCTGACAGAAGTCGATTTTTCAAAAATTATCCACCAAAATCACTAAAATTGCCGCAATTTTGCTCCCAGACAAGATACAGCGAATCTGAGCATAGATTCGGAATCCTCATAAAATTTCGCATCTTTTGAGCTTAAAATCATGCGTTTTGGACAACATTGACCTTTCTTAGAAAAGCCTCAAAACGCGCCGAAAAAACACTCATTTTTGAAGGAGGAAAATGACCTATTTCAGATGGTTTTTGATTATTTGAACGTGTTCCACTTATCGACTCGTGATCTAGACATAAAATTGAAAAACTTTGTGGAAGAAAAACCGCAATATACTCCAATAGGTGAAACCTCAAAACTTTCCCAAATTCCAAAAATCAACGGGAGATCGTTGAGTATGCCGGAAAAAGTGGGTTCAGTTCTGATATGTTCCTGGAAGATTGAACAAATTCTAATCGGTAATACTTCGTCTAGACACGAAATAAAAAGACTTCATGGAGAAAAAACACAACTATACAAGAATATGTGATACCTCACCCGTACCTCCCGTTATGCCGGCTTTCCTTTGATGAATCGAGAACAACGATGTTAGTTCCAAAATTTCCCTGGAGCAGAATTCGATCAATTAGCGATTTTCGACATTATCACATGTGCACACGACTATTCATGGAAGAAACTCAGACCCGTGTTTTCAATTTTCACACTTTGCTGAAACCCCCATTTCACCGGAATCCATGGTGAGGCCTCTCAAAAACCGGGTATGAGCGACGTCGATTCCAGAATCGCGCAACAGTAGGAATTCATGAATTTTGGTTTTTCGTCATGCTCAGATGATGTGTCAAGTGTCTATGGAAAGACATTCAAGGGTATATGTCATTTACCATTTCAACCCCGCATCTCAATATCGCCAAAATCAACGGGAGGCCTTTGAAAAATTGAAGAAACTAAGCTCAGTTCCAAAAAATTGCGAGTTGATTTTTGGCTCAAACTAGGACAACTTTATCAAAACAGTATGATGATTGTTTCCAACGGATGATATGTGGGGCCGGACGTCATGTGTCAAAAGTGGTCCCCCAGGCCATCTGACGGAAGTCAATTTTCTGAAAAATTTCCACTCATTTTACTAAAATCGCCGAATTTTTGCTCTCAGACAAGATACGACAAATCTGAGCATAGATTCGGAATCCACATGAAATTTCGCATCTTTTGAGCTTAAAATCAAGCCAAACGGATAACATTGACTTTTCTTAGGAAAGCCCCAAAACGCGCCGAAAAAGAGCTCACTTTTGATGGGGAAAATGACATATTACAGATGGTTATTGATTATTTGAACGTGTTCCACTTATCGACTCGTGACCTAGTCATAAAAATGAACAACTTTGTGGAATAAAACCTAAAACATACAGCAATAGGGTCATACCTCATTGATGTCCAAAATTCCAAAAATCAACGGAAGGACGTCGAATATAGCGGGAAAAGTGGGTTCATTTCTAGATGGTTCCTCGAGGTTTGAACGGATTCCAATCGGTACATCTTCATGTAGGCATCAAAATATTCGACTTCATGGAGGAAAATCAAAAAAATACAGAAATATGTCTTTTCTCACCTAACCTCCCGTTTCCCGGAATCCATGGTGAGGCCTCTGAAAACCGGGAATGAGCGACGTCGCTTCCAGAATTCCGCGGCGGGAATAATTGCTTAATTTGTGATTTTTAACATTCTCACATGTAAGCACGACTATTCACGGAAAAAACTCAGAGGGGTATTTTCAATTTTTGCTCTCGACCGAATCCTCGAAATTCTCACTAGTAACGGGAGGCCAGTGAAAATGTTGAATAGTGAAAATCGTTCCTAAAAATTGCAAGTGGATTTTTGGCTGAAACTTTGACAACTTCATCACAGCAGTACAAAGTATGTTTCCAACAGATGATGTGTGGTTCCTGACGTCATGTGTCAAAAGTGGTCCCCCAGGCCATCTGACAGAAGTCGATTTTTCAAAAATTATCCACCAAAATCACTAAAATTGCCGCAATTTTGCTCCCAGACAAGATACAGCGAATCTGAGCATAGATTCGGAATCCTCATAAAATTTCGCATCTTTTGAGCCTAAAATCATGCGTTTTGGACAACATTGACCTTTCTTAGAAAAGCCTCAAAACGCGCCGAAAAAACACTCATTTTTGAAGGAGGAAAATGACCTATTTCAGATGGTTTTTGATTATTTGAACGTGTTCCACTTATCGACTCGTGATCTAGACATAAAATTGAAAAACTTTGTGGAAGAAAAACCGCAATATACTCCAATAGGTGAAACCTCAAAACTTTCCCAAATTCCAAAAATCAACGGGAGATCGTTGAGTATGCCGGAAAAAGTGGGTTCAGTTCTGATATGTTCCTGGAAGATTGAACAAATTCTAATCGGTAATACTTCGTCTAGACACGAAATAAAAAGACTTCATGGAGAAAAAACACAACTATACAAGAATATGTGATACCTCACCCGTACCTCCCGTTATGCCGGCTTTCCTTTGATGAATCGAGAACAACGATGTTAGTTCCAAAATTTCCCTGGAGCAGAATTCGATCAATTAGCGATTTTCGACATTATCACATGTGCACACGACTATTCATGGAAGAAACTCAGACCCGTGTTTTCAATTTTCACACTTTGCTGAAACCCCCATTTCACCGGAATCCATGGTGAGGCCTCTCAAAAACCGGGTATGAGCGACGTCGATTCCAGAATCGCGCAACAGTAGGAATTCATGAATTTTGGTTTTTCGTCATGCTCAGATGATGTGTCAAGTGTCTATGGAAAGACATTCAAGGGTATATGTCATTTACCATTTCAACCCCGCATCTCAATATCGCCAAAATCAACGGGAGGCCTTTGAAAAATTGAAGAAACTAAGCTCAGTTCCAAAAAATTGCGAGTTGATTTTTGGCTCAAACTAGGACAACTTTATCAAAACAGTATGATGATTGTTTCCAACGGATGATATGTGGGGCCGGACGTCATGTGTCAAAAGTGGTCCCCCAGGCCATCTGACGGAAGTCAATTTTCTGAAAAATTTCCACTCATTTTACTAAAATCGCCGAATTTTTGCTCTCAGACAAGATACGACAAATCTGAGCATAGATTCGGAATCCACATGAAATTTCGCATCTTTTGAGCTTAAAATCAAGCCAAACGGATAACATTGACTTTTCTTAGGAAAGCCCCAAAACGCGCCGAAAAAGAGCTCACTTTTGATGGGGAAAATGACATATTACAGATGGTTATTGATTATTTGAACGTGTTCCACTTATCGACTCGTGACCTAGTCATAAAAATGAACAACTTTGTGGAATAAAACCTAAAACATACAGCAATAGGGTCATACCTCATTGATGTCCAAAATTCCAAAAATCAACGGAAGGACGTCGAATATAGCGGGAAAAGTGGGTTCATTTCTAGATGGTTCCTCGAGGTTTGAACGGATTCCAATCGGTACATCTTCATGTAGGCATCAAAATATTCGACTTCATGGAGGAAAATCAAAAAAATACAGAAATATGTCTTTTCTCACCTAACCTCCCGTTTCCCGGAATCCATGGTGAGGCCTCTGAAAACCGGGAATGAGCGACGTCGCTTCCAGAATTCCGCGGCGGGAATAATTGCTTAATTTGTGATTTTTAACATTCTCACATGTAAGCACGACTATTCACGGAAAAAACTCAGAGGGGTATTTTCAATTTTTGCTCTCGACCGAATCCTCGAAATTCTCACTAGTAACGGGAGGCCAGTGAAAATGTTGAATAGTGAAAATCGTTCCTAAAAATTGCAAGTGGATTTTTGGCTGAAACTTTGACAACTTCATCACAGCAGTACAAAGTATGTTTCCAACAGATGATGTGTGGTTCCTGACGTCATGTGTCAAAAGTGGTCCCCCAGGCCATCTGACAGAAGTCGATTTTTCAAAAATTATCCACCAAAATCACTAAAATTGCCGCAATTTTGCTCCCAGACAAGATACAGCGAATCTGAGCATAGATTCGGAATCCTCATAAAATTTCGCATCTTTTGAGCCTAAAATCATGCGTTTTGGACAACATTGACCTTTCTTAGAAAAGCCTCAAAACGCGCCGAAAAAACACTCATTTTTGAAGGAGGAAAATGACCTATTTCAGATGGTTTTTGATTATTTGAACGTGTTCCACTTATCGACTCGTGATCTAGACATAAAATTGAAAAACTTTGTGGAAGAAAAACCGCAATATACTCCAATAGGTGAAACCTCAAAACTTTCCCAAATTCCAAAAATCAACGGGAGATCGTTGAGTATGCCGGAAAAAGTGGGTTCAGTTCTGATATGTTCCTGGAAGATTGAACAAATTCTAATCGGTAATACTTCGTCTAGACACGAAATAAAAAGACTTCATGGAGAAAAAACACAACTATACAAGAATATGTGATACCTCACCCGTACCTCCCGTTATGCCGGCTTTCCTTTGATGAATCGAGAACAACGATGTTAGTTCCAAAATTTCCCTGGAGCAGAATTCGATCAATTAGCGATTTTCGACATTATCACATGTGCACACGACTATTCATGGAAGAAACTCAGACCCGTGTTTTCAATTTTCACACTTTGCTGAAACCCCCATTTCACCGGAATCCATGGTGAGGCCTCTCAAAAACCGGGTATGAGCGACGTCGATTCCAGAATCGCGCAACAGTAGGAATTCATGAATTTTGGTTTTTCGTCATGCTCAGATGATGTGTCAAGTGTCTATGGAAAGACATTCAAGGGTATATGTCATTTACCATTTCAACCCCGCATCTCAATATCGCCAAAATCAACGGGAGGCCTTTGAAAAATTGAAGAAACTAAGCTCAGTTCCAAAAAATTGCGAGTTGATTTTTGGCTCAAACTAGGACAACTTTATCAAAACAGTATGATGATTGTTTCCAACGGATGATATGTGGGGCCGGACGTCATGTGTCAAAAGTGGTCCCCCAGGCCATCTGACGGAAGTCAATTTTCTGAAAAATTTCCACTCATTTTACTAAAATCGCCGAATTTTTGCTCTCAGACAAGATACGACAAATCTGAGCATAGATTCGGAATCCACATGAAATTTCGCATCTTTTGAGCTTAAAATCAAGCCAAACGGATAACATTGACTTTTCTTAGGAAAGCCCCAAAACGCGCCGAAAAAGAGCTCACTTTTGATGGGGAAAATGACATATTACAGATGGTTATTGATTATTTGAACGTGTTCCACTTATCGACTCGTGACCTAGTCATAAAAATGAACAACTTTGTGGAATAAAACCTAAAACATACAGCAATAGGGTCATACCTCATTGATGTCCAAAATTCCAAAAATCAACGGAAGGACGTCGAATATAGCGGGAAAAGTGGGTTCATTTCTAGATGGTTCCTCGAGGTTTGAACGGATTCCAATCGGTACATCTTCATGTAGGCATCAAAATATTCGACTTCATGGAGGAAAATCAAAAAAATACAGAAATATGTCTTTTCTCACCTAACCTCCCGTTTCCCGGAATCCATGGTGAGGCCTCTGAAAACCGGGAATGAGCGACGTCGCTTCCAGAATTCCGCGGCGGGAATAATTGCTTAATTTGTGATTTTTAACATTCTCACATGTAAGCACGACTATTCACGGAAAAAACTCAGAGGGGTATTTTCAATTTTTGCTCTCGACCGAATCCTCGAAATTCTCACTAGTAACGGGAGGCCAGTGAAAATGTTGAATAGTGAAAATCGTTCCTAAAAATTGCAAGTGGATTTTTGGCTGAAACTTTGACAACTTCATCACAGCAGTACAAAGTATGTTTCCAACAGATGATGTGTGGTTCCTGACGTCATGTGTCAAAAGTGGTCCCCCAGGCCATCTGACAGAAGTCGATTTTTCAAAAATTATCCACCAAAATCACTAAAATTGCCGCAATTTTGCTCCCAGACAAGATACAGCGAATCTGAGCATAGATTCGGAATCCTCATAAAATTTCGCATCTTTTGAGCCTAAAATCATGCGTTTTGGACAACATTGACCTTTCTTAGAAAAGCCTCAAAACGCGCCGAAAAAACACTCATTTTTGAAGGAGGAAAATGACCTATTTCAGATGGTTTTTGATTATTTGAACGTGTTCCACTTATCGACTCGTGATCTAGACATAAAATTGAAAAACTTTGTGGAAGAAAAACCGCAATATACTCCAATAGGTGAAACCTCAAAACTTTCCCAAATTCCAAAAATCAACGGGAGATCGTTGAGTATGCCGGAAAAAGTGGGTTCAGTTCTGATATGTTCCTGGAAGATTGAACAAATTCTAATCGGTAATACTTCGTCTAGACACGAAATAAAAAGACTTCATGGAGAAAAAACACAACTATACAAGAATATGTGATACCTCACCCGTACCTCCCGTTATGCCGGCTTTCCTTTGATGAATCGAGAACAACGATGTTAGTTCCAAAATTTCCCTGGAGCAGAATTCGATCAATTAGCGATTTTCGACATTATCACATGTGCACACGACTATTCATGGAAGAAACTCAGACCCGTGTTTTCAATTTTCACACTTTGCTGAAACCCCCATTTCACCGGAATCCATGGTGAGGCCTCTCAAAAACCGGGTATGAGCGACGTCGATTCCAGAATCGCGCAACAGTAGGAATTCATGAATTTTGGTTTTTCGTCATGCTCAGATGATGTGTCAAGTGTCTATGGAAAGACATTCAAGGGTATATGTCATTTACCATTTCAACCCCGCATCTCAATATCGCCAAAATCAACGGGAGGCCTTTGAAAAATTGAAGAAACTAAGCTCAGTTCCAAAAAATTGCGAGTTGATTTTTGGCTCAAACTAGGACAACTTTATCAAAACAGTATGATGATTGTTTCCAACGGATGATATGTGGGGCCGGACGTCATGTGTCAAAAGTGGTCCCCCAGGCCATCTGACGGAAGTCAATTTTCTGAAAAATTTCCACTCATTTTACTAAAATCGCCGAATTTTTGCTCTCAGACAAGATACGACAAATCTGAGCATAGATTCGGAATCCACATGAAATTTCGCATCTTTTGAGCTTAAAATCAAGCCAAACGGATAACATTGACTTTTCTTAGGAAAGCCCCAAAACGCGCCGAAAAAGAGCTCACTTTTGATGGGGAAAATGACATATTACAGATGGTTATTGATTATTTGAACGTGTTCCACTTATCGACTCGTGACCTAGTCATAAAAATGAACAACTTTGTGGAATAAAACCTAAAACATACAGCAATAGGGTCATACCTCATTGATGTCCAAAATTCCAAAAATCAACGGAAGGACGTCGAATATAGCGGGAAAAGTGGGTTCATTTCTAGATGGTTCCTCGAGGTTTGAACGGATTCCAATCGGTACATCTTCATGTAGGCATCAAAATATTCGACTTCATGGAGGAAAATCAAAAAAATACAGAAATATGTCTTTTCTCACCTAACCTCCCGTTTCCCGGAATCCATGGTGAGGCCTCTGAAAACCGGGAATGAGCGACGTCGCTTCCAGAATTCCGCGGCGGGAATAATTGCTTAATTTGTGATTTTTAACATTCTCACATGTAAGCACGACTATTCACGGAAAAAACTCAGAGGGGTATTTTCAATTTTTGCTCTCGACCGAATCCTCGAAATTCTCACTAGTAACGGGAGGCCAGTGAAAATTTTGAATAGTGAAAATCGTTCCTAAAAATTGCAAGTGGATTTTTGGCTGAAACTTTGACAACTTCATCACAGCAGTACAAAGTATGTTTCCAACAGATGATGTGTGGTTCCTGACGTCATGTGTCAAAAGTGGTCCCCCAGGCCATCTGACAGAAGTCGATTTTTCAAAAATTATCCACCAAAATCACTAAAATTGCCGCAATTTTGCTCCCAGACAAGATACAGCAAATCTGAGCATAGATTCGGAATCCTCATAAAATTTCGCATCTTTTGAGCCTAAAATCATGCGTTTTGGACAACATTGACCTTTCTTAGAAAAGCCTCAAAACGCGCCGAAAAAACACTCATTTTTGAAGGAGGAAAATGACCTATTTCAGATGGTTTTTGATTATTTGAACGTGTTCCACTTATCGACTCGTGATCTAGACATAAAATTGAAAAACTTTGTGGAAGAAAAACCGCAATATACTCCAATAGGTGAAACCTCAAAACTTTCCCAAATTCCAAAAATCAACGGGAGATCGTTGAGTATGCCGGAAAAAGTGGGTTCAGTTCTGATATGTTCCTGGAAGATTGAACAAATTCTAATCGGTAATACTTCGTCTAGACACGAAATAAAAAGACTTCATGGAGAAAAAACACAACTATACAAGAATATGTGATACCTCACCCGTACCTCCCGTTATGCCGGCTTTCCTTTGATGAATCGAGAACAACGATGTTAGTTCCAAAATTTCCCTGGAGCAGAATTCGATCAATTAGCGATTTTCGACATTATCACATGTGCACACGACTATTCATGGAAGAAACTCAGACCCGTGTTTTCAATTTTCACACTTTGCTGAAACCCCCATTTCACCGGAATCCATGGTGAGGCCTCTCAAAAACCGGGTATGAGCGACGTCGATTCCAGAATCGCGCAACAGTAGGAATTCATGAATTTTGGTTTTTCGTCATGCTCAGATGATGTGTCAAGTGTCTATGGAAAGACATTCAAGGGTATATGTCATTTACCATTTCAACCCCGCATCTCAATATCGCCAAAATCAACGGGAGGCCTTTGAAAAATTGAAGAAACTAAGCTCAGTTCCAAAAAATTGCGAGTTGATTTTTGGCTCAAACTAGGACAACTTTATCAAAACAGTATGATGATTGTTTCCAACGGATGATATGTGGGGCCGGACGTCATGTGTCAAAAGTGGTCCCCCAGGCCATCTGACGGAAGTCAATTTTCTGAAAAATTTCCACTCATTTTACTAAAATCGCCGAATTTTTGCTCTCAGACAAGATACGACAAATCTGAGCATAGATTCGGAATCCACATGAAATTTCGCATCTTTTGAGCTTAAAATCAAGCCAAACGGATAACATTGACTTTTCTTAGGAAAGCCCCAAAACGCGCCGAAAAAGAGCTCACTTTTGATGGGGAAAATGACATATTACAGATGGTTATTGATTATTTGAACGTGTTCCACTTATCGACTCGTGACCTAGTCATAAAAATGAACAACTTTGTGGAATAAAACCTAAAACATACAGCAATAGGGTCATACCTCATTGATGTCCAAAATTCCAAAAATCAACGGAAGGACGTCGAATATAGCGGGAAAAGTGGGTTCATTTCTAGATGGTTCCTCGAGGTTTGAACGGATTCCAATCGGTACATCTTCATGTAGGCATCAAAATATTCGACTTCATGGAGGAAAATCAAAAAAATACAGAAATATGTCTTTTCTCACCTAACCTCCCGTTTCCCGGAATCCATGGTGAGGCCTCTGAAAACCGGGAATGAGCGACGTCGCTTCCAGAATTCCGCGGCGGGAATAATTGCTTAATTTGTGATTTTTAACATTCTCACATGTAAGCACGACTATTCACGGAAAAAACTCAGAGGGGTATTTTCAATTTTTGCTCTCGACCGAATCCTCGAAATTCTCACTAGTAACGGGAGGCCAGTGAAAATTTTGAATAGTGAAAATCGTTCCTAAAAATTGCAAGTGGATTTTTGGCTGAAACTTTGACAACTTCATCACAGCAGTACAAAGTATGTTTCCAACAGATGATGTGTGGTTCCTGACGTCATGTGTCAAAAGTGGTCCCCCAGGCCATCTGACAGAAGTCGATTTTTCAAAAATTATCCACCAAAATCACTAAAATTGCCGCAATTTTGCTCCCAGACAAGATACAGCAAATCTGAGCATAGATTCGGAATCCTCATAAAATTTCGCATCTTTTGAGCCTAAAATCATGCGTTTTGGACAACATTGACCTTTCTTAGAAAAGCCTCAAAACGCGCCGAAAAAACACTCATTTTTGAAGGAGGAAAATGACCTATTTCAGATGGTTTTTGATTATTTGAACGTGTTCCACTTATCGACTCGTGATCTAGACATAAAATTGAAAAACTTTGTGGAAGAAAAACCGCAATATACTCCAATAGGTGAAACCTCAAAACTTTCCCAAATTCCAAAAATCAACGGGAGATCGTTGAGTATGCCGGAAAAAGTGGGTTCAGTTCTGATATGTTCCTGGAAGATTGAACAAATTCTAATCGGTAATACTTCGTCTAGACACGAAATAAAAAGACTTCATGGAGAAAAAACACAACTATACAAGAATATGTGATACCTCACCCGTACCTCCCGTTATGCCGGCTTTCCTTTGATGAATCGAGAACAACGATGTTAGTTCCAAAATTTCCCTGGAGCAGAATTCGATCAATTAGCGATTTTC